>OX346234.1:11800000-12173257 GCA_947049295.1 Ligdia adustata
AAATATCTCCAGTGAATATTATAACAAAAAAAACAATAAATTTAGTTAGGTACTAACATATGACTTTACGCTATGCTAGGGTATAAGTCTAGGAATTAACTAAAATTTTTAAATATAAATACACTAGAAGTGAACATCGCTTGGTCTCTCGAAGGCCTCCTGGCTAGCTGCGGAATGTAGGAGGCGCGCGAGGGAGGTCCGCCGAGCCGGTCGGAGGCCTAGCCGCTCTTGAACAGTAAGATGGCCACCTGGAAACAACCACACACCATGTTACACTTACATAGAACACCACTACATTATGTCTGTTGGTATGCGAGGGTGGTCATCTGTTAGCTATGAGCAAGAGTTTGTTTTGCATATTTTTAAAGCATCGAAATACTTCAACTATACAAGACAGAACCTACATAAAATACCTATAATTAATTATAAATTATTGAACTTATTCAAATATTATACAGGTTATCGGTTAGGGGTATACTAAGCCGAAAGAGGGTCATCAGGGTGAAGGGTACTATACTCATCATTACCAACAAGTGTCATCATAGGACCAACCATGAATACCAGAAAAAATTGTTTCATACATTGTGACAACTTTTTATAACAAAAACATTCCCGAGTGAGCTAGGAGCGATTTACAAATGAATCCTAGATCAAGGTTGAAGAGTAGCGCATACCTGTCCCTAATATAAACGGTGTGAGTGTGAGTATGATGTAGGTACCTGTCCCAGATAGAAGTATATGAAGTGGCGCGTCTCGTGCGTCACGTACGAGCCGAAGTTCCGTCCGACGATGCAGTGCCACGTCGGGTTGTACTTCTTGTCGAACTCTTTCTTTATGAACGCGGCGATGTCCTGCACACAACATCACATCTCTTACCAACTGTACGGTATCACAATATCATCATTTGACGCAACAAATACGTTTTTTTTGCTATAAGCTGTGCCTCACGGTTTCACACGCGTAGTTCCCGTCAAATACAGGACTTCAATTTATAGAAGTCGGTTATTAAGTATGCCATGTTTTAACTGGGGTCCAATCTACCTCTGTACCAATTTGCATCTAGATCGGTTCAGTGGTTTTGGCGTGAAAGCGAGACAGATATACAGACAAGTGTTTCTTTCTTTAATAAGGGTTAATTTATACATATGTAGATACTGCATTCTTGTGATGGCAAAGATTTTGTCTTTTTGTATTAGCATCCAACCTTACAAACAAATCACCTTGGCTACCTTGATACTATTATTGAGTCTAAACTGTAAGAGGTCAGGTGTATCCCACTTTTTTCACAGAATTCCTTATACAAGATGATTGGCGAGCATTGCTGAAAGTTTAGTCAACTGCTTTTAGATCAGATTAAACAACTCTGTTGTTAGGGATCGCTTTTAGCGTTAAGTCAACCTCTTGTGCTACCTTCAAATATTTATAATCAAAGTTTAAGTATTTATTCCTAGATGTTATTTTTTTGTGACGAATGATCTAGTTTCTTATTTTGTTAAAGTATTTTATGGCCATAGATGATTTGACGCCTGCATAGACAAAGTATCAAACCATATTGTATGCACACTGAATGCAGGTCTCTCCTAAGAAAAGTTTGCTTAGCAACACATTCAGTGATACATTTTTATACGTAGTACATATGTAGTATACGAGTATATATGTAGTAAACCATTAAGGTACTAGATACGTAATTATTTGTTATTAACAATAAACTGAAAATTATAATAATTGAACACTCCCATAGGAAACAACTAGTGCCTACATATACTCTGTGACCACAACAGGAAAACCACAACATGAGAGAGAAGCGTGAGAACTCTCATACTAAGTTTGGCAGTTGTTGTCAAATGTTGACATGCAACCAACCATTCTATATCTATCTACTTTTCAAAGCATTCCTACAGTAAATAATCAATAGTGAAACCTTGGCCTGTCCTTGTTTTACATCGCCAACAGAATGCAAAGTTTCTAATCAAATTGTAATGGTGATAAGGCAAAGAATTTTAGTGGTAAGATTCTAAACTTCAATTTAAAATTTCAACATTAATCAAGTTCTTTCCGAGGAAGTTTTCCCATTCTTAACGACACATTTCAAGCAAGAATATGAGTTTTGGTTCGATGTAACGTTGAATTTACATAAGAATGTTAAGGTAACATTCTGCTAATGTTCAAATAATGCTTTGTAATCCCAGATTAACATTTTCTAAGCTGTATCCGTAAAATGCTTTTGTCAGCTTGATATAATGGTAAGACTAATTGACGTGGGGACTGACAAGTCACTAAACTGCTCGTCATCCAAAAACATTTTAACACTATTTCTTTCTCAATTTGACAAACTTTACCAATTCAAACAGACATTGAACAATTTAGTCAATATTTTATTATTTTTAGGCACTATCTATATAAATTCAATTGTCCATAAAATTTTATGGTTTAGTCATATTATTGTAGGCTATTATATATTTGTTTAATAACAGGCGAGCAGCTTCAAGCTGATGTGCCAACATCATATTGTGTTGAATTCATTAAAGGTTTGCAAGATATAGTTGATATTACTAAAATGGGAATGGTCAGGACACCTGATGCATCCCTACAGGTACACGGAAATAGTGACACAGCGGAAGCTCGTTAAGCTATACAGCTGAGGCAGTAGACGTGGAAGCTTTAGGAGAGATTAGCCCAAGAGTATATAAAAAAATAAGATACACAGAACTCTAACCAAGTATTCTTCGAGCTTGGTTTCAAAGGCATTTGAGAAGATATCTTCATACAAATATGTAATCCAAAGATAGAAGATAAGAATCAAAATTACCTTTTCAATGTTGAACTTCTCGAGGGCCTGTGTCGCGCAATCCACAGCATCCTGCTGCATCTCCTCGCTCATGTCAGCATTCTTTATCACAGCCTTGCGGTCACACATCGTGGCGGGTAACGGGCTGCAACACAATACTTACATCATGACACTGCGTGAACACACATCAACAACACTAACATTTTTATAAGATGATTGGCTTTAATATGTAAACTGCAGAAGAGACTGTAGCGCTGGCAAGTTGGCAACTGAGTCGTTGATGTTGAGTTATTAGCTAAACCTCTAGATAGCTAGCAAATTAATTTGTTGGTTAAAAATAAATTAATTTGATGCAATGTCTTACTTGACAGTATTATAAATGATATGAATATTGCCAGACAATTGACAGATTTCAATAGATAAGTGATCACTCAGCCTTATCTATTATCCTTCAGCAGATATTAATTTAAGTGCAATGCTGTTTTATATTGATGAGTAATTTTAATCATTTGAAGTGCTGTTTTTTAAATTTTTTTAATTACCTATTCTTACATCTATTTTTATATACGCTTCCACAAAAAAATAATTTGTGTACCATTTTGGAGAAGACATACTATCTACATAATGTAGATATATTGTACAGCTTGGTTTCAAGGTTCACATGATGTGTCATGCATGGGTCATTACACTTTGCCTTTATTACAATGCAGATTGGACATGATTTGCCAGGGTTCATTTTGACAAACAGTTGTTCTTTTTTTTGTCATTGTGACATTTGGATAATCTTGAAGAATGATAACTACAATAATATGGTCAACTTATACAGCAAATAAAGCAATACTTATAACTACTAACTGAACTAGAGATAGGTAATTCAGCCCTCGGATTTGTTTTGATCAAGCAATTTCCTTAGTGTCAATAAAACCGATAAGACAGGGTTATCTGTCTGCATCGGATAGAAGTGCGCAAATTGAACAGCATCGAGATAAACCCTCGCGAGCTGATGCGTCACTGCACGCCCGAGAGGTCCCATCGATTGTTTATACTCAATAACGCTATAAATAGCCAGAAAAGGTCAGGCGGGAAATCCGGGGGATGGGCCCACCCCCATCCTAAGGAGGCAGGTTTCAAGCGAAACCAGCGCAATGCGAATTTCGTTACTCAATATGCGTAAGCAGCTAAATTTACCTGCTCGATCGAGTACTCTGGATCGGCTTTTTAGTCGTGATCCTAACGGAAGCAGTGGCACTGATACCCGTCATCAAAATACGTACTACTCAGAAGGTGCGCACATTTATGAAGTGGTTAGACCTCGAAACTTTAACGATTAACGTGCATAACCACGATTATCGTCATAGAAACATCGTAGTTTAATCAATAAACCATGTAGCTGCACAATATAGCGCATAATTTCACCAATAAAATACTAAAGCTCTAAACTCGCGAACACCATCTTGTCGATATAGAAAACCCACATTTTTTTCACTTTATAACGTTGAATAAATAAAACTGCCTTAGATAAATAGATAAACCGTGAAATACTCACTTTTGCTTCAGAAAATGAACAAATTCTCACGTAAAGATTTTGATAACCGGAGATTCAATGCCTACTTTCCAGAGGATTCTTTCACAGGCTTCTTTCAGAAGATTCTGTTCGCAGTGCGACAGAGGGCGTTCTAATTTCAAAAAAATTTAAAATTCGATATTCCTTTTTATTTTCAGCCAACTACAAATCGACTAAATACCACTGGATTTAGTCGATTATTCTCAGAATGTGTTGATAAACTATATCCTCTTACTTTAATAAATTTTGAAAATAAACACGAACAAGATAGATCTCATCGAGTTATTAGTCGTGGTAAATGTCATTATATAATGTAAAATATTTATTTACACCAGACTGGATTGAATTGTTTTCCTTTGGAATCGAATGGATGGAGTAATTATTTAATTACTTATAACAGACTGGATCAGATTGTTTTTGCAAACGAACTGGCAGATAAAAGAAAATAATTCCAGACTCAAAGTAGAATACGAGACTCGAGGCACTTTGCTCACTGGTATTTAAAAAACCGCTTTTAAAGTAAAATCAAAGACAGAAATGGTTTGTACACGAGTCCATATAACATGACATGAGTATAGTGACAGCCTTTTGATTGTTCGCTCCTTACCGATGACACTGCATGGATTATTTATAAATTCTGGTTCAATTAGCTCTGTTCATAATAAATCGACTATTTCCAATTCTAATTTCCAGTTCCACCACTAGTCTTCTTATTTTAAATATAATATCCGGTTCCGTATGTCACTGTCGCACAGAATAATGCTGCCAAATTAGAAAAAAGTATCATAAAATGATACAATGTTTTATGAAAGAAACCATATAATGACAATGAGCTGACAAAAAGAGAGAGAGAAAGAGGTTTATAAGGAAAAGAGTTTACGGAGGTTCAAGCTGATACCGTGGATCGGCTGCTCTAAACCTTTATAGGGATTTGGAAAAAGCGTTTTGGTAGACGGTACAGGTGACAAAAATGCTGTATTTTTATTGGTTAAAAAATCTCCATTGCCATCCAACGTGGCATACCGCCGGCATTTTTGCCACCTTTCCCTCAACTAACGGACTTTTTGCCTAGTGGTTAATATTTTTTGTTTATTTAGTGTTATAATGACTATTTTTTAAGTTGTTATCACAATTAATGAATTAAAAAAAATTGCAATATTTTACTGATATAGTACTAATTACT
This sequence comes from Ligdia adustata, assembly GCA_947049295.1. Classification (NCBI taxonomy): domain Eukaryota; kingdom Metazoa; phylum Arthropoda; class Insecta; order Lepidoptera; family Geometridae; genus Ligdia; species Ligdia adustata. Next base: position 11,805,536 of record OX346234.1, read on the forward strand.
AGTATAGTATTTATTATCTAAAATAAAAAATACTGAAAAAACATAAATGTTTTAGATTTTCTGTAATTTCACTGTATTTTAATTTTAGGAAACGACCAAATATAAGTCACATATAAAAAAGCGAAAACCGACTTCCAATCGGCACACAAAATTGACGTTACGGCCCACATAATAATGTCCTCTTAGAAATATATAAGGTTGTGTAGAATAAAAAACTACTGAACCTATTGTAATACTTTTAATACAACGGCAACTCTTCCGAAATAGCTTTAATATCGATGAACATATTAATAAGACGAACATAGGTAGGACCTCCTGCTTTTTTAATTAATTTTCGTTTTTAACTTACTTAACCTATAACTTTTGTCAGGTCATGCTTTTCCGTTCTTTCAGTTGATCGACAATATTCGCAATACAAAATAACAAACCAGTATTGATATTACGTAGTAACCTGTTAGTTCCTTACTTCTTGCTTTTTGTCATATGAGCAATTTACACGAGTATTAAAATTAAATTCTGTACATGGCAACATTTTGAGTAGCTGTCGTGTTCACTTCACAAGCACAACACAACCATTTATTCACACGCCATATTGGATTTGAAAGCGGCGATAAACGAAGAAGAAAACGGCCCGCTAAAACAAGCTATATTATTATTTTAAGTGTAATTTTAGGTTAACTGCGCGAATAAAACCACAACAATGTCTGGCGGCAGCAGCAGTAACCGAAATGAGTGCAGGATATACGTTGGGAATTTGCCTCCAGATATCAGGACAAAAGATATTCAAGACCTATTTTATAAATTTGGCAAAGTTACATTCGTTGATTTGAAGAACAGAAAAGGGCCGCCCTTCGCATTCGTCGAGTTCGAGGATCCTAGGTAAGCACAGTAGTTGTAGTTATAGCATAATAACAAAGGCGGGTAAATAGCTTTGGCCTCGTGATTGGGCGCTTTGGGCTGAATTGGTTTGATAACTTATCTGATAGACCTAGGTATGTACACTTACATTGTACTTGTTCGTTTATATCTACCTAATGATAGGTAGTCAGTTAGATAGATTTTTCTATTATGAGATGTAACTTTGTTTTACTATGTTTTTGATTATTGTGCATGCTCCTGTCATAAATATTTCTGAAAAACATAAAAGCAAATAGCATAAGCGTTTCATGTTTTACATTCATGTAGGGAGATTAAAATAATCATTAAGATATCAATGTTTCAACAAATGATTATTATTACATTGGCAGGTAGGTAGTTATTTAAAATGCCACATTGACATTGATTAGCATTTTTGTTATAAAAGGGCGGAGTGATAAGTCTGGTAAAAATTAAACAAGGAGTGATATTTATTTAAAAATTATAATTTATTTTTCAACGTAGTTTCCTTCTAACTCATTGCACTTCATCCAGAGTGTCTCTAAATTTTCGATCCCCGCCATATAATAAGACTTAGGCACCCCTTCGAAATAGGCGTTGGTTTCATGCATGATTGCTTCATTGGAGCTAAATCTTTTTCCACCAAGCCATTTCTTTAAATTTGGAAACAGAAAATAATCGCAAGGGGCTAAATCTGGCGAATATAGTGGATGAGAAAGCAACTCATAGCGTAAGTCATGAAATTTGGCCATTGCAATCGCGCAGGTGTGCACTCTTGCGTTGTCTTGTTGAAAGAGGATTTTCTTCTTTGCCAAATGCGATCGTTTTACAGCTAAAATTCTGTGAAATTGTTCTAAAAATTGGGCATAATAAGCGCCATTAATCGTTTCACCCTTCTCTAAGTAGTCAATATGGACAACTCCACGGGCATCCCAGAAAACTGTAGCCATAACTTTATTGGCCGATAAAACTGCTTTGGCCTTCTTCGGAGCTGGTTCACCCACAGCAATCCACTGTTTCGATTGTTGTTTGGTTACGGGTGTATGGTGGTGGATCCACGTTTCGTCTACTGTTACAAAAGTCGCGAGAATTCCATCTTATTCCGTCGAAACAACACCTGCTTCCGAAGTGGTCACACGCACGCGTTTTTCATCAACATTCAGTAAACCCATCTCGCGGAGAGTTTCCTCATGTCTAAATGTTGGTGTAAGATATTGCGCACACGTTCGTCTGAGATGCATACTAACTCAACTATCTCGCTCACTTTTAGTCTTCGGTCGTTTAACACTATGTCATGGATTTTAGCAATCATTTCTGGAGTAGTGACCTCAACCGGGCGTCCTGGACGTTCGGCATCACTTGTGCTTGTACAACCACTTATGAATCATTTTAATTGACGGAGCGGAGTCGCCGTAATATTTATCAAGCTTTTGTTTTGTTTCTGTATTAGTTTTTTTTCTCAAAAAGTAATGTTTAATTAACACACGAAATTCACTTTTCTCAATCTTTGTGAAAATGCGTTCAATTGTTTTTCTTTAATGGCTGTTAAAAAAAAATAACCGGCGCTACTGGCTGAAATTTTTAATTTAGTGCTTTAAAAGAGTGTTTAACATGGAGGTTTCATTCAATTTGCTATAACTTTATTCCAAAATATATTTTTTACCAGACTTATCACTCCGCCCTCGTAAATTATTTAGACATACAAGGGTAAAAGTATATCCTTCTCCTTAGAGTCTGCAAAGTTTTTCTTTGGTCTGTCAGTTTGATGTTGGCGGGATGTTGGTGTACATACATACAGGTTATAGTTTGCAACAAGTCTTGATGAAATTTGGTATATCTGTGAATATTTGGTATATTTAGTTATTCAGGATCTATGGCTGGGATTATTTGAATTAATTAAATGTTTACTAGGTATGCCATTTACATCTACTGCCTGATTTTAATAAAATTTGACAGGAAGTTATTAATTAGGATACTGAATATGTATGAAAATTGGTCAGTAGGTCAATGATAGTTCTATAGAGACAGATAGGCGACAATCTAACACAAGGGGTGAAAAACATGCAATACTTTATTCCTGATTTAGCACTTTCAGTGCCATGTGTATATGTAATTGCAAAAACATTGCATTCACAAATAAATGTGCTGAGAGACTTGTGTATACAAGTCTCTCAGCACAGTTATTCTGCCTTAAAAAGTTGGAATGTATGCCTTACTAAACACAAAGTTTGAGCTTCTAGCTTCTCCTAAAACCAAGTTTCAGGGGAGGGGTTGAAAGTCGATCGAATCGAATCTCAGAAAAATCGAAAAAGTTGGTACGTCCGTGCTTTTGTTATTGTCGATTTGACGGGGCACTGCAGTGCCTACAGCATATCCTGTCATTTATATAAATAATTATAACTCCACACTAAAATAGTAACACAAAAGTTGCTGCTGCGGAATAAAATAGCATATTATCCTATAATTTTGACGATGACTGATATTTTTTTGTATGAAACAGCATTTTTTACAGTATTCAGAGTTAGAGCCATAGTGAAAGTTGTTCTTTAGGATGAGTATAGTGACCCCCTTTCGGTGAAGGACACCCCTTACCGATAACCCTGCATAGCATTTTATGTGAAATTCACATATGTATTTACAAGTAACCTTCAGAATAATAATGAACCCTTTCTTGTTTTCTTGTGTTTGCATTTCATTGACATTGCTGTGAGCCTGTGGTACATTTTGTACCTAAAATTGTTTGGTACAAGGTAACATTAATGATAACTACAGTTACATGTTAAATATCATTTAAAAATATATTTATATATGAATAAGTATGGAACAGAAATTAAATCATATGAAATTAATTTCTTAAAATAGCCTTATCTATAAAATAAAGAAACACCAATAAAATTATACATACCTAATAAATACTGCAGCCATTTAAATAAATATCTTGGATTTTGTTTCTCAATTCTTTTTGTATTTGATTTGCTTTATTTCAATCCCATTTACATTCAGTATTTGATTGGTACAATACAAATTGAAGAATATTTTAGGTGCGAAATAAAATTAACTTTTGCTCATATAAAATTTTAAAGAATATCTCATTGATTTCAGCAGCTGAACAAAGTCAATGTGTAAAGAAGTATGTGAGTTTTTGGTAGGCCTGGTTGTTATGCAAATACTCATGTATGGAAACACAAGCTATATACTATTACAACTGGAAAATATTGTGTTCAGTTCAGTTAAAGTTATTTGATGCTAGCGCGTAGCCTAATATATTGGTTGCTATCTGCACCATGTGGTGATTTGAAAATCTCATATCTCATCAGTGTAAAAAATGTAATATAAAAAAATTTCAAACTCTGAACCTCTGTTTGACCCCATTAAGAGCAGAATTTTCAAAAATCCTTTTTAGTACACTTCTACACCTCAAAAGGAATAACTAAACTAGATAAAGGCTCTGAGTTGATTGTGACCTGTCAGATAGGCAGTCAGGACTTATATTATATAGACCACAAGGTATGCAGATATATTGCATACCATACCCTATTAGTATATGTCATTAATTTCACTAGAGTAAGTATTTGATGCCTTATGTATTATATAACATACTAGCTGAGCCCACAGTTTCATCCGCATTCCCTATTGGATTATCGAGATAATGGGGAACTACTTGTTATGAAATGTTTTTAAAAGTATTCTGTCCTTTCTCGGGGTACAATATACCCGTGTACCAAATTTCATCCAGATTGGTTAAGTGGTTTAGCGTGAGAGCGAGACACAGACAGACAGAGTTACTTTTGCATTTATAATATAAGTCAGTATAAGAAGCAATTTGTCACTGTGCCTAAGTAATTAAACTTGTTGACTTTCCATTGTATTATGTTTATTGCATCCTCAGTACGTACACGCACACGCACACGCACAAGGTCAACATTACAATGTCAATATACTGACACATGACATTTGCTGCTTGCTTCACTGTTACAATACATTATAATTTGTGAGTTCAGCTGCATAACTATGTAAATAGTTTTATCTACATATTGTTTAATACTGTGTGTGTGTGTGTGTGTAAGGTAGCATAGGTAGGTAGGTAGGACCTCACAGTATTTATTTTGTTTTATATGTCACATGTTGAGACTTACTGTGATGGAACCTGCTTGTCACAGACACGCACATTTTGCCAAATTGAATGAATGGTGGTTTACAAGTTTCGTCGGACATATCTGATAAGGTCGCCAGCGCCACTCTTATCATTATATTTTGCAAGAATCGTTCTATCATATCACACTAATATTTAAAAGGCGAGAGTTTGTATGTGTCTGTGTGTTTGTTTGTTCCTTCTTTACGCTCAAACGGCTAAAGTTTTGTGAGTTTACAATAAAGAATTGACCTATCTGTGTCCACAATGTGACACTTGTAAGTTGACACCTGACATGTGACTTCTAATAAACTGGACTGGATAAATGGCTATCAACTATCTCTTGCAAACCTTTAGGGACAATTTTTGCAAGGAATTGGACAATTAATGAATTTAATACAATGTGAAACAGGTAGGTACATCAGCTTGAAGTTGCTCGCCTGTTATTAAATAAATAAATAATAATATAAGTGAATCAACGTCCCACAGAGACGCGGATGACGCGGTGCGCGCTCGAGACGGCTACGACTACGATGGGTACCGGCTCCGCGTGGAGTTCCCGCGCGGAGGAGGCGGCGGCGGCGGCCGGGGTCGCGGCGCAGGAGGCGACCGCTTCGGGGGCAGAGCGCCCGCGCGCGGACCGCCGGCTCGCCGCTCCGAGTACAGAGTGCTCGTCACCGGACTGCCGCCCTCGGGCTCCTGGCAGGTAACTAACATCATACTTCGATTTACATAACGCCCGAAGCGATACTAATATTATAAACGCGAAAGTATATATGTAAGAGTGTGGACGTATGTATGTCTGTTACTATTTCACGCAAAAACTGCTGAACGGATTTAAGATGAAATTTGACACCAGAATTGGATAGCTTATGTACTGGATGAGGATGAATAACTAAGTAATACTTTTTATGCGTATACGTATAAACGTATCAACCCATAGCGTCCCACTGCTGGGCACGGGTCTCCCCATGAATGTATAGGCCATAGTCCACCACACTGGCCAAATGGCTGGTTGGTGACTTATCTATGAAACTTATTACTATCCTTTCTCCGACAAACAGGTTTCCTTAAAATACTTTTCCCTAAGCTTTTTTTTATACAATGAAGAATGTTAAAAGTACTCCTCAGATGAAACAATAATAAACAGAAAAGTTCGTATATCTATCTGCCCCGGGTAATCATTGTAATTGGACAACTACTCGTGCAATTACAATTATAACTTTAATTGTAATTGCACAACTCTATACAAATTACCGTAGAGTCTGATCTAAGTCACGAAGTAGCGGTCGCTGGCTGTCATTCCTGTGGCTGCGGACACTAAGCGTCTTGTAAAATAAACGTTTAAATATCTGTTGAACCAATTCAAATTAAACTTGTGCAATACATTAGACGGTAGGAGACGTCACAGCACAGCGCTTCTCGCAACACTACACGAACAAACCTAACTAATACTATTGGCGACAATTGACTCTGAATTGACAAAAAAATACCAATCGCGAATATATAATAAAACACAAATTAAGACAGCTATAGACCGCCAACTTGTCCATACAATAAGATATAGCTCATTGCTTCCTTTCAATGTTGTCCGATTCTAGTGGTTTTTTTTTTCACATAGCTAACAAACACATTATATACTAGGCTATACAATTTTTTGTTCTTTCTTTTTTATCGCTTTAAAGTTACAAGTTTCCTAAGCAGTCATATTTTTGCGCTGATATGATGACTTTTAAAAGCCTTTATTATGCAGAATTCAACAACTTTTTCCAAAATAATAAAACTTGTAGGCGAAAAATACATCATAGTGAAGCGAGTGTCAACAATAACAAACAATTACATTACTATTTAGGGGGTGACTAAGATTTTTTCATTTTTTGATAAAAAGCCTTGCAATTATTGCTTAAAATATGTTATCTTCACCTTCTACAAAATTAATTTGGACTCATTTATTGAAGACCGATGATAATGTACTAATAGTTTGTCGTTATCTTGATTAGAATCTTCAGAATTACCGATTTTTCATTATCTTATACCCAATGTTCTACTTTTAGGTAATAAAAAAACAAGTAGCGTTTTACAGCAGAGCGTCCATTATCCAAACATCGGTGTATTGAACGACCCCTTAACTAAACTGAACGCGCTAAGCCATTCATTTAATTGATAATTTTCTGATATTTTTTATCTTACACAGCAACTGGGCCTTTGACTATAAGTTCGCACGAGCACGGAAGTCAATAATACTGCAGCCTTATATGGAGCATGCCTAGTCTGGAATACACTGGCTCTCAAGGAAAGCTGCCGTAACACGTTAGGTGCTTGCCGACAGATTTTACAACTGGTGTGTGTGTGTGTGTGTGTGCCAGGCGAGCAATAGGAAACGTCCTGCCACCATGCTATGGTTTCCTCACGATGTATCTCTGGCTCTTTTGGCACGTTTCGTGGGATGGAACCTCGTACATTTCGCACGGCATTCGACTCCACTAACCACTCGACCATCATCGCTACTAATTACGAGTATATTACTAAGTATTTCCAATTAGTACTACTATAAGGTCGTGTTTGTGTTCAGGATCTGAAGGACCACATGCGCGAGGCAGGCGACGTGTGCTTCGCGGACACGTTCAAGGACGGCACCGGAGTCGTGGAGTTCCTCCGACACGAGGACATGAAGTACGCAGTCAAGAAGCTGGACGACTCGAGGTTCCGCAGTCACGAGGTCAGTCACAATTGCTGCTCTACAGAATATAAGGCATTTGCAGGACTAGCATCGCCAGTGGAAGCCTCGGAATCTTCAAATAAATGTCACTTTATTGAATACCAATATAAATTAAAGCGAGTTTTCTGTAAATTGAGTTAAAATCGCATTTGGTCAGTGCTCACATCTAAACATAAACATGTATTATGTCATTTAGAAAACGTTGTAACATAGAGGGCAATTATAGTACGCCATCTTACAGGGAAACCTAGTTTGGGTACCGTTAGCTTTGAATCACAAGTCTAGTTTTATTTATAAACTGAAACACTAATTGTAAGTGCTAATGAGATGTTTGTGTAAACATGTAATACATTTTATTTATTCATTCTGTGAAGAACGAATTTATGAATAATTCGTAAAAACATAGTGTCTAGCAAGATCATCTTTAGCAATATTTTTTTGGCGGAGATTTAAAAAAAAGTGAAATGTTGTGTATATAAATGGTCGACGTCAGTTGAGTATATTCCTTTCATATAGCTGTTGTATATGGTTTCAAATATAAATACGTGATATTGTTGTCAGGGCGAGGTGTCGTACATCCGAGTGAAGGAGGACTACGGCGGCAGCGGCGGCGACCGGTACGGAGGCGGAGACAGGGATAGGTAAAACTTTACTAACTAGATTTATTCATATTAACGTACCGTCACTAGAGTAAATATTAAAACTATATTAACCAGACTTGTTCATATGAAGCAATGACGTTGCCGCTATTTTGCAGCACTTGCACAGCCTTTAGTTTGGCGTGTATCATCACCACCAATCCTATCTGTCATCCATAGAGTCTAAAAAAACTTAAAATGCCTAATAAGTTGTTGTAATAAAGCGAAACACGTGTCGAGGAAGTCGGATACCAAGGAAAAGACAAGATGTGGAGGAATCACACCATAAAAACAAAAATATTTTTTCATTTTCTTCTAACTTCAAAACGAAGCGAGAAAACACTAAATATTCTTTTTACAACATATTATTATAAATGGATTATCGCAAAAAAAAAACCGCCCGACTTCATCGACAATGCCTCTGCATGCGAACTATGTTTGCATATATACGAATCGGTTACTAAGTAAGCGAGAAGTCAAGCACTGAATGCCTCATTACCTTACTCTTAAATTGTCAAGCAACAATATTTTCCCTATCATAGGTATTACTGTTGTAATGCTCGTTATGTACTGGTACACAAGTACTGGTTCAATTGACAACATTTCAAATTTCTGTCCCTCCACTTTTATTACGACAATGGAAAGACACATGAAAAATAACTTGCTCCTATTTTTTATTTTATTCAGAATGTAATTATTACTTTTTTAGACATTTTTGAAAATATAAGTAAAGTTCAACATTATGTTATTCTCGTCAAAAGCTCGTAAAAAAATTATGCCATTAATTATTAACTGTATCTTTGTTGTTTGTTTTACTATAAAATATTAGTTATAATAATGTTTACTGTATACCGATGACAGATACAATCATATTTTTTATTGGTGGCATCTGACGGTCTTAACATAAATGCGAATTTTTGATATAAAATTGATATAGAAATCTGGTATTTTTAGTATGAACTCTTCATTACATTATCTCAAAAGGGTTTTCGAATTTTCATCACATCGCAATAATGAAATGTTGTCAATTGAGGATTTATGTCCACTGAGCTATTTGGGCTAGTGGCTCTTGTATTGATATGTATACAGGGTGTACTCAGCCGATAAGGGGCTCACTATACACACCCTAATGAACAACTTTCACCATGATACCAACTCTGACTTCGAGAAAAAAAATCTGCTGTTTCATACATTTTGTCGACGATGGATGTTTTTTTTCTATGGAACAGCTGTTTTTTTTTTCTCGATTTCAGCGTTGGTCCTATAATTAAAGTTTTTCATAATGATGAGTATAGTTACCTCCTTTCGGCTTAGTAGTAGAATAGAGTACAAGTAGAGGTGGTTGTTGACGTAGTTCGGCTGGCCGCCGCAGGTCCCGCTCGTACTCCCCGCGGCGGCGCGGCTCGCCCACCTACAGCCCGGTGCGGCGCTCCTACAGCCGCGAGCGAGACCGCTCCCGGGACCGCGACCACGCTTACTGAGCTACGTACGTATCACTTTCTCTATTACCTTGCCTAACAGTCCGCCCCTCCTGCACTCTACTATACCCCCGAGACGGCTTGCACAACTTGCCTTTACATACAAGAAAAGACAACTTCCAATTATAATACCTGTGCGGAACTAGTCTGTAATGTCATTATTCTGTAACGTCTGTTTCTCAACTCTATGATTAATTAATAACTAATTGAAATTTATTAAGCAATAGAATAAATAATTGAAATTTATTAATCAATAGAATAACTAATTGAAATTTATTGATCAATAAACTACTCATTGAAATTTATTAATTAATGATAAATTTCGATTATTAATTTTAGTGTGATCAGTCAATGGACAGAAATGAAAGCGGACCTTTTGGGTAGTGATATTTATTTAACTACAAGGTTTCTAAATCATTATAAGAATTTGTCTACGAAAATTTTCATTAGATATATCGACAAAATAACCTTTCAAAACTAACAGAGGTTCATTTGAGAAGTGGTCTTTATGTACCTTAAGGGCAAGTAACGTAATTGCTTTTTCGATCTATAACTTTCGACTGGTATTATGAAACTTAAATAGCTAATACCAGATCTCATAAGTCATTTAAGTAATTTAATCGATACATTAGTAATATGACCCACAATTTGTTATAAACCTATACAATATTTCTATTACAGACAGTAAAGTAATGATTATAATAGCAGCTGTCTAACGCGAGTATTTATTGAGATATAAAGTAGTCTCTTTACTTAGCAACTGGTATTTAGAACCAAGTTAGCTATATTTTAAGGAGTGTAATTTTATTCTGTTTGAACTCTAAAAGCCTAAGTATTGTTTTTTTCCTTCTCTTATGTGAGTGAAACTGTCAAGGCTTGATAGGATACGAAGCGGAGGATACAGGGATACAGGATAGAAGGATTGAGGATACAATATGGACTGACTGGACACTGGTTTGAATATAATTTCGGTATAAACTAGGCGGGCGATCTAATTGACAACATTTCAGTTTTGGGAAATGATGGAAATTCAAAAACCATTTCGAGATAATGTAATGAAGAGTTTATACTAAAAGTACCAGATTTTTAAATGCATTTTCTTTAGAGTTATTTACACAAAAATTACGAAAAAAATGTCATATTTATGTTAAGACCGTCAGATGCCACAAATAAAAAAATATTATCGTAACTGTCATCAATATTTTTTACGAGCTTTGGACGGAAATACTGTTGCATTTTTCAAAATTTCTAAGAACGCAATTAATACATTCTGAATAAAAAAAATATTAGAATGTTATTTTTTTTTTATTTGTCTTTCCATTGTCGTAATAAAACTGAGCGGTAAAACATTTGAAATGTTGTCAGTTGTCATAGTTTAGACTTTCATAACATCTCTATCTGTATTTGAGTTATGATTTGTCTGTTGTTTCTCTTTTGTTATTTTGATTAATTGTTCAGTGGAGCGTTATTAGTTAACATCAAAATAACATAGTTGTTGAGTAACTTTCTACAATCCTACACAATACGGCTGGCTGTTGAACTTTTGTCAGACGTTCTCAGGAATCAGGACTGGAATTAAGTAAGGTATTTCATATAGTTCGAGCGGTAACAGCTTGTCACTCCATTTTGCTTCACGGCGGTGTTCAATAACTAATATTACGATATAGCTATTATATTACTGTCGTTTTTGATATAGATTTATATTCAAAAAAAAATAGACGATTGTGAGGTCAATCCGAAATTCTAAATATTCAATTTATTGAGTATGATTTTTTTAGTTTTTGCTGTGACACAAATTGTCGAAATATTCAGGGACGTATTAATGTGTTTTTTTTTGTTTAGCATTTTTTTTTATTCAATTCGTGAAGGTTTCTTAATGGAATAAATCCAAAAGCAAGCCAAATCGATCTTATATCGAATGATTGAATTTATATATTTTTGAATATTTATTTTATTGCCTAAACTGTTTTTATTATCTTTAACTGTTTTTTATGTTTATTTGGTAGATAAACAAAAAATGTGTAAATAGCAAAAACTCGATTATCTCGCAATCGCCCAGCCTACGGTCCCAACGATTGGCTTGCCATCAATCCGAGTTATCTTCATCAGGCTGGTTTGACAGCTGCCTAGTCTCCGTCAGGCTGGTTTGTCAGTTGTACTGTACGGTTGGTTTGATCGACAGCGCTCGCTGCAGTCCGGAGGCCGCCGCCGCGCTGCGCCGCCGCATTACATATAAGAACCCCCTTGTAAACAATATACACACGTTTCTTACTTTCTGTATCTAATACTTACTATTGTGCGATCAGTTTTTTGTTAACATCAACGGAAAAGATATTGGAAGATTTGTCAGATTATACTTTATTTTTCTGCATTTGAATATGTATGTAGAAATTGATTTGCCCTGTCGAGTCCGAGACGGCTCTCTCCGCCATCTAAGTTTGAATCGCGACATTTTTAAATAGAGGCGTTTTATCGATAAATAAATGTAATGATTCGCCTAGAGTCGAACAGTTTAAATAAAGTGATGAATTCTATTTATACATATTCTTGATTTATTTATTTATTTGATCTCCGAAATGGTCACAAATTATGTAAAATTGTAACGGCGAGTAAATTGTTGACTGTTTTGTAAAGCCGTGCCGTCTCGGACTACTGAGCACAAGTCCACTAGCCTGCGCAAGCTTCGATACTTACCGTGTACACGTACGACACTACGCATGTGTGTTTGGACTTGTTACACGCGTTACATTCGGCCATTAAAAAAACCATCGTAGGCCGTAAATATTGTTTAAGAATACGGGTTTTCACGCGCACCTGATTGTTGAAATTCTATTCGTGATGAAGTTTACCGAATGCGAACGAAGCTATAGTTGATTCTTTCCAACAATCAGGTAAAACCCGTCTTCTTAAACAATATAAATGAAACGTTAGTTTTCTAAATAAAATATCAGTAAGCGTTCAATAATTCCAAAAGTAACACGGTGGGTTTGCGTAGGCTCGTGTGGGAAGGCTCCGAGTGCGAGCGCTCGCCGCGGACTCGATCCTATACTATACTGTACTGTATGAGTAATATGTGCATTTGTGAATTATTATTAGAAATATAAACATTGTAACTATATAATGACTATTGATAATGAAAAGAGTTTTCTTTTGTTTCATCCACTGTGGATTGGCTCGTTGGATGTGCTTGGCTGGAGGTGTGGTTGGCGTAGGATCGGATCGGAATAGGATTGGATCGGATCGGAATAGGATCGGGAAGCACTCGTCGCTCGGATGTGATCGTACACAAGGATCTCGCAGGATCGGATCGGATCGGATCGGATGGATTGCGCCTCACGCACTTTATAATTATAATAAAAAAAACTTTCTCGGATTCTCGGACATTTTGGATTTTGGATGTCGGATTCTTTTCTCGGACCGCATGGATTTTGGATACCGGATCACGGATCTTTGGGTATGATTTTCTATTTCCAAATAATAGCAAGTTAACGTTATGTTGAGTGCACGCTCGATGCGACAGTGGTGTTGTTGTTGCGGCGACTAAACACATTTTGATTTGCTTGTTGTGACGCGGCGCGACCAGCTCTCTAACAGCTCTACACCTCTACCGTCCTACTACTGTAGCATGCTTCCTGATATACATCTGCATTCTCTTAAACATACTCAGTGTTCACAATCAATTACTGGAAATATTCCTTGGAAATCAAACTATATTATAGCTTATTGGGTATGTCTTTGGTGATCGTGACAGGTCTGCTTCTCACTTAATAGTACGCGCCATATGTCTCGCCATTTGCAATAGTAACGCGCGGATTTTATACACTTGGCCCAGTTATGGATCACTCCTTACCACTGATATCTGGAACAACAAAACACATTAATATATGACATTGCCTTACAAATTAATTATAATTGAATTATATTCCTAAAACGGCTTTTGGTTAAAAATGCGTGATTAATTTTTCTTCGAATCCGTTTTAAATTTGTCATTTTTGACATTAGCGTTTGTTCAAATTACAGTTGATATTATCGTTTACTAATTTGTATTTAAGAGAATGCAGGCTATATTGCTTACCATCCCCCAGCGAGAAAGATGAGTGCGAAAGGAGACGTGTGGTTCCCTCGTAGGAAATTAAAATGTAGAATTTTTTTCCATAATTGTTGTTATTTTTTTACTGAATAATCTCACATATTGATGTTGTAAAGTGACCGAGCTAACGTGTGCTCGAATATATCTGTAGTTTGTAATTGTGCGACGAAAATTGTATTTTAGATGGATTTGCATTCCAAGACCAACTCAGTTTGAATGATTTAATAAATTCCTTATAAAATAACTTGTAGTTTTTATTTTGTTTATTTTGATATTAAGGTGCTGTACAAAAAGCTAAGCTGATGAATGTTTTTGATATTTTGAATGGCATTTGGTGCAAAATGATTCAGTTTTTCTTTAATAAGTAGCACATTTTGTAGTAAATATTATTAAACGTATCCTTTTTGTACAACACTCCTAATAGGTATCGATTTAAGATTTAAAATTAACCCTTATAATTAGTTTCAACTTTACACATGGTATCTCTAACGACATTCAGAATAGGGCTTTTATATTTTATCTGTTGGCGGTATTCTGAGCCTCAAGTGGGTTGCTACACTAACTATATGACATATAGTTATTGCACAAGCTGTGTACATAGGGATACATCATACAATAATAAAACACAATTTTAAGCTAAAGAATATTAAATATGCTGTGTATTACTTAACTAACTAATATAATTAAATCAACTTTCAGTTTATATTTAATCAACTTTCAAAATATTGTTTTAATTTATGACATGGCATATCAAATGACTTTGTCATGTGTCGGGACAACACTAATATTAGTTCAATGGACGCACACGCTGCTATCAGCGCCAAAATGGCGAAAATATGTCCAGCATAGTTGTGATACAGTTCAATGACCCTAATCGATAACCCTGTACTATGCAACGTGTAAAAGAAAAGTTTGACAATACTTAAGGGTTTCAGTCTACATATCAAAGTGAACACATTATAGAAGAAAATATTGCAAAATTCGAGAAAACCAATATTAGCTTTTCCAAACAAAATCGGTCCAGTTGTGTGGAGGACGCAATATTTTTTCTCGAATTTTGCAAATGTTTGTTCTACGCAGGGTTCATCTTGATGTGTACACTAACACCCGTTAGTATTGTCACATCTTTCTGTTACACATTGTATATGATTTATAAAATCCTTGTGTAGTGTGGAGGTAGCGAGGTGGATAGCAGTTCATATCTTGAACCCCGAGTGTATGGCGCAGGTGCCGAACGTGAGGTTCTCGTACGTCACTTGTCTGAACCCAGCGTCTTCTATCATTGACTTGAATCTCTCCTGTAACATACATACATATATTATAATACATACATACTAGGTGTGACAATACTTAAGGATGTTAGTCTACGCATCAAAGTGAACCCATTGCACAACAATATTTTACAAATATCAAAAAAAATATTGCGTTCCTCCATACAAATTCACCGATCATGTGACCATTATTTGTATGGAGAACCTAATATTTTTTTTCTCGAATTTTGTAAAATTTTCTTCTACGCAGAGTTCACTTTGGTGTGTAGACGAACAAACACCCTTAAGTATTTGTCACACCTTTCTGTTACACCTTATATATATTTTAACAGACAGGTTCACATATTCAAGTGCAGATTGAAATTAATTTCCATGCTTTAACAATGAAGGAGAACATTGAAGATACCTGCTTGTCAAAGAAACTTAACATTTGAATAGCTTGAACATACTTGTAGTCATCAATCTGCTCTTAATATCGCAAGGTGGTCCTATACCACCTTAATAAGGGAGACCCATGCCCAGATTAATTTAATAGAGAATTACATTGGTCAAGACTGATTCAGTCATATCGAAAATTAATGATTTCATACAGTTTCACGTGAACTGGAAGTGATATCGAGTTCTCGACCCACTGACCTCAAAGACTTATTCTATATTATGCATAACTTTTATGTTAATGTAAGAAGTGAAAACAAGAGTATGCAAACTTGGTTTCGTTTTTTCAGTTCACAACTCTAACGTAAAGATGAAATCAAGTTTGTTTGCTCAAATTTTCATTTTCCATGCCTTGCTGTATTATACTGATAGAAGTCAGTGTCTCGAGCGCACGAGTATAGCCTCCATCTGAAACTGCATTTTATTGAGCACTGTACATGGTTATCGGGTAAGGGTGTCTAAGCATCTAAGCCGTAAAGGGGGTCACTATAGTCTTCATAAGGAACAACTTTTACTATGGGGTCAACTCTGAATTCGAGAAAAAAATATCAGTTGTTCAATACTTTTTGTCAACGACCGATCAACTTTTTGTATGGAACAGCTGATTTTTTTTCCCGCGAATTCGGAGTTGGTTCCATAGAGAAAGTTGATCATTAGGGTGTGTATAGTGACCCCCTTTACGGCTGATAACCCTGTAATACGAACAATCTCATCCCATGTTCAAAAGGTAGATAGATATGTATCCCTAACGAGAGAAATCCCAGTAGGAAGCTACTTGTGTAGGTCTACCTGGTTGGGGAACTGTCTGATGCTCTCGACGAGGTACTGGTAGGGTCTCCACTGTCCTGCGAACAGCTGTCCCAACACAGGGATCACTTGGAACGAGTATTGGTCGTACACCCTGCATGCAACACACACACTATTTATATATTCTTTTTCATCAGGTCACTACAGCACAGGCTTTGCCTAGTTTGGGACCTGAACACCTATGTGTAGATGTTGTGCCATATTATTATAATTTTTAGGTCACATCCTAGACCGCATCGTCGCTTTACATCAGGCGAGTTGAGGTGGAACGCAAGCCTATTTAGCTATCTACACTAATATTGCATAGAGGTTAAAAGATTTGCATTTTTGTATTATAACAAACTTAAAAATTACCGGACCGATATCAAAGAATATTCAGTGTGCAACCGTGGAGCACAGCTAGTCTTAATATATATAAATCTCGTGTCACAATGTTTGTCCTCAATGGACTCCTAAACCACTTAAACGATTATAATAAAATTCGCACACCATGTGCAGTTCGATCCAACTTGAGAGATAGGATAGTTTAAATCTCAAATTATAGTCGCAATTTTAATTTATTGCTAATTATTTGTCTGTTATTATTTGACAGTCACAATTATAAGTATTCAAAAAATATATTATAGAATCGACTGTTAGGCGGTCCGAAGTTCGCCGAGTCAGCTAGTATAATTATAAATTACACTTCCCGAAATGCATTAGATAAAAAAAACCGACAGACTTTTCGTCTTAAACTAATGACTTTCGACAGTGTAGCAGGTACTTGTCGACATGCACATTGCAGTGTACACTCACCACTGCAGCGAGTCGTTGGTAAGATGGCTGAACTCTAGACACATGAACCGACCGCCCGGGGACAGCACGCGGTACGCCTCCTCCAGTACCTGCGTACATTACATTACTCATTAGGATATTGTATCTCTGAGGACAGACGTGATACACTTTCACACAAGTTTTACTTCAACATAATTTATAAATCTATTTCAATTCAACGGGCAACAAACATTTAGTTTAGAATTTTTGAAAAGTGGTGGAATTTCGAAAACCTTTTCGAGTTAATGTAATGAAGAGTTCATACTAAAAATATCTGATTTATATATATCTTACAATATATCCACTTTCTTCAGAGTTACTTACAAAAACCTGAATAAAAATATCTCGTATTTATGCTAAGACTGTTAGATGCCAGTAATAAAAAACATTTTACCTATTATCTGTTAACTGTACCAAAACAAACAATATGAATACATATAATTAATGACATCATTTTTTACGAGCTTTTGATGAGAAAAACGTCATGTGGAACCTTTCTTAGATTTTCAAAATCTCTAAAAACGTAATTATTACATTCTGAATGATATAAAACAATACGTATACAATATTCTTCTATATCGTAATAAAAATGGGGCGACAAAAATTTTCAATGTTGTCAATTTCCTACTGTTAAAACATTAGTGACCTTTTCAACATGCGTGCAGTTTCTGATCCCGAAGGCGATGGTGTAGGCCGTGTATGTGTCACTCGGGACCGCGTGCAGGTTCTCTGCGTCCGCACACAGCCAGTCCACGTCCACGCCGCATGATGGCTCACTGTAGCCCAGTCTGGAATATGCCATATAAGGTTTTATTACATTTCATAAAAGAGGAAGGGGGTTCTGTATTTGTCACATTATTTGCTTATTTTTTATATACTGCCTTTATATATAATAGTGAAAGTGCTAAGACTTAAGGACACATGAACAAAGTGTTTTCGCCTTAACAACTATAATAAAAGTGCCAATGGAGAAATTTTTATAGATATTATTTTGTAAATGATTAAGTCAAACTAAAATTACTTATTAAGCTTAAGCTAGATTGTACTGATATCAAGGAAAGTCTTTTACAAGTTTTCCTAGTCAGAAATAAAGATACTGGCTTTGTATGCGTTTTGTTTCATTTTCAGGGAAAAAGGTAGATGTCCATAAATCTATTTTTAAAGTTTTCAGCCAGAAGAGCCAGAGGGTAAAAATTTTTATTCTACAAAGTAGTTAAATTACTATTTTCATAAGTAATTGTAATGTATGATCTTACCTACCTCTGAGCGCGCAGCTTCCCAACATCCAACATGGCTTGGTTGATGTCACTCACGGTCACCGAGGAACGCTCACTCTCCACAAACTTCTGGTTCTGCAAGTACTTTATGTACCTGAATGTTATATCACCTGCAATAGAGATGTGCTACCATTGGATAATTAATGCTTAAAGTATTGTATGACTTGGGGTACTACTGCTATGAACTGCCATTAATTTTTTGGATAAGTATGAAGGGACTGTAATCCAAGTCTTCCAACTAAACTTAATCCAGCTAAACGTAATCTAACTAAAATTCTAGGTGGTTTTAGTTAAGACCAAGGTAACCTGCTCTTCTTGGTCTATTTTTCATGCAGTTTTCCTTGGTAAATCTTGAGGAATCCTGTGTGAAAATCTAGTGGATCTACATTAATTAGTTAATGGTGACACAGACCCTTCCGTAACAAATCTTATTTAGTACAGTATGCAGCTCTTACTTGTACCTAATTTTTTCTTGCCCAATACCTGAACTATTGTAAACTTGAGAGTGGTACTGGACAGTACCCTCCATCTATGATGTATGAACATTTCTTGAAACTAGGATATACTTTGTTTGTATGATCCAGGATCCACCTTACCAGTGCCTCCAGCCATGTCCAGCAGCTTGGTTCCCGGAGTAGGGGCGAGTCGCTGCATAAAGATATCTTTCCAGAGTCTGTGCACTCCCGCAGACATAACGTCATTCATCAGATCATACTTATTCGCTACAGTTTCAAAAACTTCATGAACTGAAACAAATCGAACATAACCTCAAAAATCTTTAAAGAGAAAGCTTATGCAAGCACGTCTATTGATTTATACGCTATTAAGAGTGAAAGTAAGGTAAAGATTAGAAAGATTGTTGGCTACCTTTCTTCCATTTTTCTTCTTCATCAACAGTTTGAAATCCAAAGTGTGTCTGTCCTGGTTTCTCACTTTCTTTCTCTTTGGTAGCCTGTGTGCTCAGAGATCGTTTACATAGTCGTTGTGCTGGTCTTGTCGTTTCTAGAATTCTTAATATTGCTCTTCGAAGTGCCATTTTACATAGAAACTTAATCTGAAAATATTTTTATTTTGCAATAATTCTTGTTAGCAGTAAGTAAGCAAGAAAATAAAATCAGCTGATCTAAAACTTCGTCTAGACGCTTCGCGCAAACCTCCGATCAAATGTCAATGTCATGATAATCACCAGTTGTCAAACCGTAGTTTATGGTACCATGTGCTTGATTTATTTATGGCTAATTTAGGTAATAATTGGTACTATGTACATGTATCTTTATCAAAGACATCTACTTTTTTCACGTTACTTAATTTTAATAGCATTATCTATTTCCGAAACTCATTCCTGAAGAAAAAACTAAAAATATGAGTTAAAAAAATATCTTGAAACTTTGGTAATTATTGGACACCAATTATACAACACAACCTTTTACGCGAACAGCGGAATAAAAAAGTTCATAAACAAGGCATCCCTTTCGTCCCGTAAACCCCGTCATAACTTCAACTGTATGGCATAAAAAATACTGACAGCGTATTTACCAAGTAAGTATTTGGGTATAATGTGCTAAAAATCATTTTTAAAAAGTACCACTACTTTTTTATGCATACCTTATTTAAATCGATATTTTGTACATTTGAACAAAAAACTGAATTCTATTTTACTAATAGCTTTGCAAACTCTTGACAATGCTACGACATTTTTTTCGGAATATTTAAAAATGAAATCGCTCACTCAGCTGAAATACTGGCAAATAAGCTAATGTACGTTTCATGGTACGCAGAATGATTATTTTTATAGAGAGAATCTTCTATGACAATCGCGAATAGTGAAAAGCGAATACACTGCGTAGATTGGAAATGCAAATTGCAATGTTTTTAGGCATAAAAGTCAAAACAAAAGCGGCGTTTAGATTTAGAAGAAAAAGTTTCTGTGGAATTTCCTTCCAAGCTAAGTTCTACCTACATTTTACTGTATATGGTTGGTTACAAGTACAAACAAAGTTTCCTAAATAATTTTCTTTACACAACGCTATGTCAGAAGGGAAAGAGAAAGACCGTAAGTTCTTTGATGATTCACGCTTTTATGGCTTTCTGTAGAATGAAATATTTGATAAATTCTTAATCTTTATCATAATTCTAATGACCCACCCGACGAAATCTCACTTGAAAGACCCTGGTGGTGACCTGAAGGTGAGCCCCTTGGTTCACCGACTGGGCAATCACTAACTTAGGTTGCGTTCCAAAACGTTTTGCCCTCAGCAGAGTAAAATTTACCAAGTAAATTTTTGTTTTGGAACCATTTTGAGAGGTTGAATATCGCTCGAAGTGAATAATGTTTTGGAACGAAGCAGCGCATGATTTTACCTTGAGTGCTGTCATTTTTAAGATTTTATGGCTAGCATAAAGCTTTTTCAGCATGTGGGACTGCTGCAATCGTTTACCAATTTTTATGATTTTTGCTGAAAAATATTGTTTATAATGATAATAACACTTAACACTTAATTGTTTTACTCTGTATAACTCCATTACTCTCTGTAACAGTGTAATGTGTTATATTTCAGTCTTGAAAATGGAACGAAATAAATAACATAAAACCTTTGATAATATGGTAACTACGCTAATGTATGTAATATGAACTAAATTTGCTAAGAGCTTGTTGATAGGTTGGTTTGAGCAGATATTTGAACGTTGAGTCAATAATGTATTTTCAGATCTGTGTGTGTTCTTCATGTGTTAGTAAACATGGCATGACATCCACTATACAAGAGATATCCTAGCGGAGATTTGTGAGTCTAGAACAATATTTATTTATCCCATCACAAAAGAATTATTACTAAATCCCTAGTATTACTAAAGTAGCGAGCTTTGAGGATGAAACACTAGGCTCTGTTATATTATTTATTTATTAATAGGCAAGCAGCTTTGAGCTTATGTGCCTATATCATATTGTGTTAAATTCATGTTAAATGGAACATCTCTGTTTTAATATGTTTTGATTCCACAGATGAAAGCTACGTACTCCACCGAGTGTCTCACTTCCGACAGCGCTACCACTGGGACTGCGGAGTGTCATGTGTGCTGATGGTATTGCCCGACCACCAGAGACAAGAGCTGCTAGACAAGTTTGATGACATTTGTAAAGAGGAAGGGTTTGGGCACTCCACATGGACTATTGACTTGTGTTATTTGTTGAAAAGGTAAACTTCTTTGATTTTAAAAGACAATTAGTAATTGACTTGTAATTTTTAACAAAAAGAGGAGTTCTCTGATACTAATCCTACTAATACTATAAATGTGAAAGTTTGTAAGAATGTGTGTATGTTTGTTATTCTTTCACGCAAAAAATGCTAAACGGATTTAGATGAAGTTTGGCACCAAGATAGTTTCCGGGTGGTTTGGTCTGAATGTCCAAATGTACTGATGCACATAATGTACATACTTCAAAAAGAACTTTTCCCAAAATTACTGATTCTCAATAGGTCTTCATTATTAAATGTCAGAAAAGAAACTGTCAAATGCATGTACAGTCGCGCTCTTTATTTTCAAAATATTATAATAAAATCACGCTTTAAAAATAAGAGACAAACGAAAAAAAAACAAAACCTATATTATCCTTAAACTTATGTGACATTAGTGTAAACGCTTTTTTTAAGTAGCAATATGTTTTAAAAATTGGAACTCAATTATTTGACTGGATTGCAATGGCACGGGTCTCCCCTATGAAGGGGTTGTAGGCCACATAGTCCATCATGCTGGCCCATGCGTTTAAGCATGTGACAATAACATGAGGGAAAAACACAAAGGTGCTTGTCTGAACCTGTTTTAACCTGGTTTACTGACTATGCTACAATTAACTATCCTTGGGTAATAAAGTTAAACTAGCACACATACTAACTAATGTTCGTCTTGAGGGCTATGTATGCGAAGTTTCCGTACTTATAGATAATCTAGCTGAATGTTCCTTTTGTATCAGACTACGGATTTCCGACATTTAATAATGAAGACTTAAAGAAAATCAGTCATTTTGGGAAAAGTTTCTTTTTGAAGTACGTACGTTATCTACATCAGTACATTTGACATTCAGACCAAACCACCCGGAAACAACACATAGGATACTTTTCATCCCGAAATATGCAGTGTTCCCGTGGAATAATCAAATTTAACAACACAGGTAACACCGCGGGGCACAGCTAGTGATAAATATATCTATATATATACACTACTTATATTATCTAATATTACCACATAGAGGATCAGTTTTAGGTTATAAACTTTCCGACCATAATGTCATTAGAATTGTTCAATACAAAAAATGTTAATAGTAAAAATACTCCCTATATGGCTAGAAATTTTTCAAAAAATAATCTAAATTATTTTAACCATTTGTTTAACAAAGATTATATGAAAATAAAAGCAGAAATACTAATGACTAGTAACGCAGACGCAAGAACGAGGATTTTACATGATGCTTTGATATATTATTACAACATAGCTTTTCCAAAAATAAGAAAACAAGTAAAAAATATTCAAAAACAATGGTCAACTGTAGGTATAGAAAATAGTAAGAAAAATTTAGTTAAAAAGGAAATTCTTCAACAATTTGACCCTAGCGCATCGAGAAAATTAAAAATTAAGAGGTACAGGAAAATATTGCGTAAAACTATGGTCGTAGCAAAGAAATTACAATATAGAGATAGAATTAAAAAGTCAAAGAATAAAATTAAAGAATCTTGGACTATTATTAATGAACAGGCAGGTCAAAATAAGCGATGCGATAGAAGTACTAGAATAAAATCAGTGAAAAACGAAAGCGGAGAAGATGTATCAGAAGCTAAAAAAATTGCTACTATTTTTAATGACTTTTTTCGCAACATAGCTCATAAGTTGACTTCCAATCTAGAAATTGACGGGGATAATTGCAAAAAGTATTTAGATTACGGTAATAAGCCATTGACATCTATCTCATTTGGACCAGTAGATTATAATGAGCTCAAAAAGGTAGTAGGTGTTGTATTTATATTAAAAGAGACTTGGTTTGACAAATTAACTTATAATTCGATATTATTACTATGAGATAAAACCATTTGCACCAAGAAACACCGGAAGAAGCAAATCAACCATTTAGAGAGTTTTGAGCTGTCAATTTAGTGTTACCAATATAAATAATAGTACAAAGGTTTGTGGTTTTAAAAGAACTTCTACACTACAACACTCTCACCAAAACAAAACCTTTTAAAAAAAACTTTAAACTGAAGTACATAACTTACAGCTTAGAGTAAGTTGTAAGTTGACATACTCTCACCAAAACAATACTAATTATATGCCAATAAACAATCAAAAATTAGACTCAAACTCTTATTACTATTTCCTGTCTACAAAAGTTACAGTAAATTAACATTAATTTATGCATAATGACATTTACATAAATATCTTATTCACATATATATTTAAGAGCATTTTTTACTCATTTAGAAACACCAATTTTCATTCGTAAATACTGAAACTGTTCTTTAGACAAAGCTTTTGTAAAAATATCAGCATATTGCTCTTTAGTACACACATATCATAAATCAATTTGTTTTTCAGCATATTTTTCCTTAATAAAGTTATACCTAACATCTATATGTTTGCAACGTTTATGAAAGTCTATATTCTTAATTAAACAAATTGCACTTTGATTATCAATATTTAAACACACTGAGTCTTGATTAAATTCACCAATGTCTATCAATAGTCTTTTAACCCACAGGGCTTCCTTTGTGGCTAAGCATGCCGCCATGAATTCACTTTCAGTAGTGGATAATGCAACACTCTGTTGTCTTTGTGTTGTCCATGTAATGGCTGCACCATTTTTTATAAAAACATAACCAGATAATGAGCGTCTTGTGCTAATATCTTTTGCATAGTCTGCATCACAATAAGCTTCTAGGTGATGTAGCTTCACTGTAAGTTTCTGAGATGCTTGTCATTTTATTATTTTCTTGTAGTGCTGAAAGATAAGATTTTCCTTCTCTAGCTAGTCTGCATTTTCTTTTACTGGTTACTACCCTTTCTTGTATATCTGAAGGTCTCAAAGGTTCTTCAGGTACATACAAAGATCCCTCATCCGAGTGGAAAGAATCCTCACTCGATTTTTCTTCGTCTGACTGTTCACAAGTGGAACTTTCATTTATATTTGTGTCTTCTGATAATGGCATTAATGCAAAATTTCTTTTAACAGTATTCTCCATGAAAATTACATCTCTACTAATCAAAACTTTTCTACTTTTTGGATCGTATAATTTATATCCCTTTGTATTTTCACAGTAGCCAATAAATATTAATTTAGTAGCTTTCGGATCCAATTTCTTTGTCTTCTCTTTTGGTATGTGCATCATTGCTTCACACCCAAATATTTTCATGTGTGAGATGTCTGGTTTCTTACCGGTCCATTTCTCCTCAGGCGTAGCATACTGTAGCGCTCGTGTTGGGCATCTGTTTGTTATGTATGCTGCAGTCGCTACAGCTTCTGCCCAATACTGTTTCTGCAATTTAGCATTTACAAGCATACATCTAGATCTGTCTAACAATGTGCGATTCATTCGCTCAGCTAACCCATTCTGTTGTGGTGTGTAAGGAGTGGATGTTTGATGCAAAATTCCAGACTTTTGTAAGAGCATTTTAAATTCATTACTCAGATACTCTGTGCCATTATCAGTTCGGAACTTTTTAATTTTACAGTTGAGCTGATTTTCAGCTAATGCTTTATACTGAGTGAATTTCTCATAAACTTCAGATTTATTTTTCATAAAATAAACATATACTTTCCTGGTATAATCATCGATGAAGGTGACGAAGTAGCGGGCACCTCCAAGGGATGGGACTTCTATAGGCCCGGCCACGTCAGAGTGGATAAGTTCTAGCTTTGACTGAGCCCGGGAACCATCCACTGGAAAAGGAGCTCTTGTTTGCTTTCCTTCTGAACAGGGAACACATAAAATCTTCTCTTTGTTTTCTATTTTCACTCCAGCATTTTCAGATAATTTGTTCAAATCATCAAAATTCAGATGTGCCATTCTCTGGTGCCATAGATAGGCGTCACTTTTATTTGCTTCAGTCATGTAAGCCGCAGGTTTCAGAGTTTTTAGTTGATACATATTATTACTCAAAGTTGCCTCGGCTACTTGTTCTTTAATTTTGTTGTAAATTTTGCAGCCTCGTTTATCAAATTGTATGTGACACTCATTTTTTATCATCTGACTCACTGATAGTAAGTTTGTAGCTAACTCGGGAACATAGAGCACATTTTGGACTTGTATAATTTGCACTCTGCCCTTTTGGTCTAGAACTTGCAAGTTCAACTTGCCACAGGCTTTCACAAGTAGTATTTTGTTATCGGCTACCTTGATTGATGTAATCGGAGGTGATATTTCGTCATAAAGCCAGTCACGGTGCATAGTTAAATGCATAGATGCCCCAGAGTCTATAAACCAGTCACCTTGTTTATTACATGTTGTTGCAGAAAAAACAGCAACATAGCCTGTATTATCTGTAGACTTATTTTCTTTCTTTTTACTATTCTTGCAATAACGACTAATATGTCCATATCGGTTGCATGAATAATAGCGAGGGCCTTTTCTTTGTGTTTCTTGTTGATTTTTATTTTTATTGTTGCCAATTGCCAGTAACGCTGTGGATTCAGTTCGGATATCTTGAAGGAGTTTTGTTTTTACAGCATCAGCAGATATTAACACACCGGAACTCTCCATAGCCATAATCATGGGCTGATAAATATCAGGCAGCCCTGCTAACAATAATGTTCCCAACCACTGGTCATCAACGTGGAAACCAATATTGCGTAGTTTGTGTGCAGTCACCATAACCTTAGTGACATAATCTTCAACGTTTTGGCAACTTTCAAGTCTCGTGGTAATTAAATCTCGCAACAAACCAACACGTCTTGTCAATCCTTTGTCGTCGAAAGCTTTAGCGAGGTTCTCCCATACCTGCTTAGCACTTTTTGCTTCTTGAATATGTACGTAGTTGATGGGATCTACCAGTAATATAAGCTTCGACTTCGCTTTTGTATTGAGTTTGACATCTTTTTCCGTGCCTTCTACACATGCCCACAATTCTTCATGTTCGAAGTAATTTTGAACAGCGAATTTCCACGTACTGTAATTATCACGTCCCGTGAGCTTTTCTATAAGCGTCATCGTGTTGCTTGAAGACATTTTATAAAACTTTTCCGACCGACACGCCGGTGCCGGCATAAAAGTTTTAGGTTAAGTTGTCGAACTTTCACTTTTAACTTTTATTTAAAACTTTCGAAGCGATAAACTGGGCTCATAACCTGTTGTATTTATATTAAAAGAGACTTGGTTTGACAAATTAACTTATAATTCGATATTATTACTATGAGATAAAACCATTTGCACCAAGAAACACCGGAAGAAGCAAATCAACCATTTAGAGAGTTTTGAGCTGTCAATTTAGTGTTACCAATATAAATAATAGTACAAAGGTTTGTGGTTTTAAAAGAACTTCTACACTACAACAGTAGGTAACATGAAACAAAAACCTACATTAGATGTTTATGATATAAGTACTAAAACTTTACGAAATCTAATAATAAACAACGATAATTTATTCGAATTAATATTCATTTGCGTAAATTCATGTTTAACGGACGGAATATTTCCTGACGTATTGAAACCGGGTAGGGTCATTCCACTTTTTAAAAAAGGGGATACCGATAATATTAGTAACTATAGACCTGTATGCATATTGCCAGCTTTATCAAAAATTTTAGAATCTATTATTAAATCAAGAATTGTCAAATACTTTGAAAAAAATAATTTATTTACAATGTCACAGTTTGGATTCAGAAAAGGCCGCTCCACAGAAATGGCTATAAGAAAAGTGGTATATTATATTCTTGAATCCTTGGATAAGTCAAATAAATGTGCCAGTGTCTTTTGTGATCTTTCAAAAGCTTTTGATTGTTTGAGGCATGATATATTGATTTTAAAAATGAAATATTACGGATTTCAAGGCCCTGCATTAAATATGATGATAACTTATTTACAGAACCGTAGTCAAATTGTCTCTGTAAATGAAGAAACTTCTACAGAGGGTACGATGTCAATTGGTGTACCACAGGGCTCTATTTTAGGGCCAGTCTTGTTTTTGATTTATATTAATGATATAACCAACGCATTGTCGAGTTGGGCTCATATAAATTTATTTGCAGATGATACACATGTGGGTATCAGAGACAAATGTAAATTTAATTTAGACGATAAAGTTAATGCAGTTATGGAATTGTTAAAGGAATGGTTTGACGCAAATGGTATTATTCTTAACTCTGATAAAACCATATCAGTGCAGTATCAGTCAAGGTTGGGTATTTTTGGGAATTCTATTACTAAAACAAATATATTTCTAGGTTATACAATTGATAACACAATTAGTCATAAATCTCACATCGATAAAATTTGCAACAAAATGGCAAGTGGTAATTATGCCTTATTTAAACTCAAGCCATTATTAGATAAAAAGTCACTCATCTCTGTCTATTATGCATACGTTCATTCTATAATAAGATACGCTATAACTGTTTGGGGAAACGCTAAAGATATCATAAAAGTTTTAAAATGTCAGAAACAATCTATAAGAACAATGAATGGTTTGAAAAAACGTAGTCATGCGAGAATACACTTTAAAAATGATAAAATAATGACAGTTATATCACTTTATATTTATAGTAGTTTATTAGAGGTACACGAGGTAACGGAAATACCGGAAAAAAGAATTTCACGTAATAATAAAAAAGGGCGAGTCCTGCCTGTCAACAGATTATCTAAGTGTAAGAAACAGGGACTTTACACCAAAATATTAATGTACAATAAATTACCAAATAGCGTTATGGAACTCAATTTTAAAATATTTAAACAAAAATTAAAATATTTTTTTGAAAGAAATCCTTTTTATAAACTCAGTGAATATATGTCAATGCAGCTTGTGGAATCATCGTTCTTGTGTGATGAACAACAATTAAAAAATGTTAGTAATAGGTAAAGAAATAAATGACAATGTAAATGTATAATATAATAACTATTTGTTCTTAGAACTATAAAAGTATTTATAAGTTAAGTTTCTTTTTAAAGTAATTAATAATTAAAATGTAACAAGACTTGCCTGTAACGAATGTTATTTAAAGGCCAATAAATATTTCTTATTCTTATACCTAACTGATTTCAAACGTTTTTTTGCTGTTAGCTACATGATTACTGAGTAACATAGGCTATATTTAGAAATTTGAGACCCACGGGTAACGACACAGAGCGCAAGTAGTACTTCAATAATATGATGCAGAGAAGGCAATTGCCTGATTTTGTATATTAC
This sequence comes from Ligdia adustata, assembly GCA_947049295.1. Taxonomy (NCBI): domain Eukaryota; kingdom Metazoa; phylum Arthropoda; class Insecta; order Lepidoptera; family Geometridae; genus Ligdia; species Ligdia adustata. The sequence goes on from OX346234.1 coordinate 11,834,455, forward strand.
ATTTGTAGTACTTGTATCATGTCTTTTTCTACCTAAGACACTGATGACGGATAAAACCGCTATAGGCGATAAGGCCACCTATTTCTTTGTGTGTTACGATGAAATGTTGTATTGAAAAATGTCTTAACATTGTCTACAGGTTTGGGATAAAGCATCAGATGTGCACCACCATGCCGGGAGTCAATGAGGACTACAAGAAACAAGGATACTACTCCAAAATTATACATCTAGTGAGTTATAAGTATACACCGCTCCTTGAAATAAAGATACTTTGAATGTAGCATGGTCAGCAAAATATACGTCATATGAGTAAATTTGTTGTAAAAAAGCAAAAGAGACAGCATTATTTTGTTGTAACAAGAGCAAAAGAGATGGCTTACCTGTGTTATAACAAGATCAGAAAAGACAAAAACATATGATTCAAGATCTACTTACTATGACTTGAGTTGAAGTGCTATTATTTAAAGCATGAAGCTGTTATTTTGATTGGACTTTATTTAATCAACGTCTTAGATTGTCACATAGATAATACAATAGAATTGGTCAAAGCATTTTGCTCAACTAGCCTACTCTGAACCATACTGGGTGAAAATTATGCATGTGTTATTTAGTTTCTTCCTAACTTCTCCAATTGTTGTATACCCAAGTGTCCTTTCACAGGACAAAGACAGAGTGCAACATCGCTTCGAGGAAGCGTCTGCCAACGACATCCGAGTGAGTGTAGGCTCCACCAGCATCCAGCAGCTAGTGGAGCACCTCCGTGTGTCGGGGCCTGCCGTGGTGCTGGTGGACGCGGGCTTATTGCTCTGTTCTCTCTGCAAGCACAACAAGCTCAAGGCTGAGTTCCGGTGAGTGACAGGCAATCACCTCCACCTGCGAGGCATGGCCTTAGATTAAGGATATTAGCACTTCCTTAAACTGCTAGTCTGGTCTGGTCTGGTATGCTGCCGGTTTTGCCAGTAAATTTATATCTTTTTGAATATTAATTGCAGTATATTGTTGTTCAACATCTATAAATATTTAAGTAAATAAAAGAACAACTGAACCGGATAAAGGGTTAAAATACTTGCGGCACAAAAAATTTCAAGAATTACGTTTACCTGAATGTAGATGGTAACACAGGGAGACTTCCCAAGACTGTAAGCATGTATTTTTTTACTGTGGGTTTTATTCGAGTGACAGTTCATAATTAGAAAAAATAGAAGGTAGAAGAATGTTGGAAGCGACTTCTAAAATCAGTTCTATACTCATTTTGCCCATACCTATCAGCCTCACAATTTTTCATTAGCTTACGAATAGCTCTTCCCGAAGGGTCAAGCAAAATAACATGTCATCTGCATAGTTAATAATGTTGTTGGAATTACGTTCAGTCTATGAAGAATGCAGTATGGGTACTGCTGAACTTGCTCTAGAAGTCATTAACGTAGAGGTTAAACAGCAAAAAACAGGAGATCCCGCGCTGTCTCACGCCGCACTCCATGCCATATGCATCACACAGCGATCCTGCCCACTTCATAACAATTTGCTGAAAACTATACCACCATCACTAAACGACTTCCTATGGCACGTCCGTTTAGCTTCAGTCAACTTATTTCCATTCCTCCATACGAACGATAACGAAGCACGGTATCGAAGGCCTTGGAGAGTTCAAGAAAGTGTACCAGTCTGTGTATTACTTGACATAGTATCGCACTTTACGTCGCTAATTCGTCCAACCAGAGCATTTGTATCCAAATAAATACCTAGTTAAAGTTTTTGACTAATGATATATTGTCGTAGGCGTTGTTTCGGCGGTGGCTACCGAGGCCACTACATCCTGCTGGTGGGATACAGCTCCCGGTCGCACAAGTTCATGTTCCACGATCCGGCGCTGGCTCCCAGGTTATGCGCCATCTCGCCCTTACGACTGCAGCTAGCCAGGAATGCGAGAGGGACAGACCACGACTGCATACTGCTCTATACTGGATGACTGTTGATACATCACTCGCTATATGCGAGAACTTGATGTCTGAATGCCATGACAATGGGCTGAGGTATACTGACTGATCTGTAGTTATGTTGGAAAAAGACTATTTATGTATGTAGCATATTATCTAAAGTGAACTTTAAACATGATATAAATCATAACGAATACCAGTAGGAATCATAAACAGTTTAGGGTTTCGAAGTGTTGGTGATATAATTAATTGTGATGATTTATGACATGTCAGGTATGATAATTCATGACAAGTGTGTGAAGTCATAACGAGGGTAATGGTAATACTCGTACATGTGATAGTTAATGACAAATGTCATAATAGCTAAGTCTAATAGTCATAGCTGTTTTATCGGTTCAAAGTGTTTGTGAGCTTTGCTCGATTAATGTCCAAATACAAAATGGAATAATTAATTAAATTTTCTAACTAGGATTTAATGTCCATTAAGAATTTTGTCCAATATCATAACGAGTGTGACGGTTCATGACAGTTATAATGATTCCTGACAACTCTGATGGTTCATGACAAGTTCAAAATCTACTTACCTAGTTACTGTATTATATAGGGCCCTATACATTACATATTGTATATCCGTCTAGTAAAGCTTTTAAATTTAAGATTCAATAGTGTCTATTATATTATTCACTTAAATAAAAAATATGTAAGCACCTGCTGAATGTATGTAAATTGTCACTTCACCTTATTACAATATTTAATAAAGCCCAATGCCACAGATGATTTTTCGGACCTAAGCGGTTCATGCTTCACATCCTCAACATGAAATTTAATTTAATTTTTTTATTTACATATTAAGGTATATGGTCCCAAATTAGGAAAACCTGATCCTAAAGCACTTTAAATTTTGATATGCAGGGGGCAGTGATTTTAAATCTTTCATTCCAGTGATATATTTGAAGGATTCTACACCTGTGTACGGATATACCTGTGTCCAGAGTACAGTAGATCTTTCTCCAATCCAAATCAGCCTCAAAGAACACTGGGGCCTCTTTTTGTCCCGATGCGTTTATTCTTATCTCTGAGATAATAACATGATCACTAGATGAGTCATCTTCAACTTCTACGGTATTAACATGCTCTGCTTTTTCTTGCATACTAACGTAAAGTGGTTTCTGCCTCCACATTCATCACTTCTCTTGTTCCAGGCTGGGAAAAGCCCACAAAACTTGCATTTACGAAATTCTGTTTATTTTTTACTGAAATTTTATTGATTTCTACCTTGTGCACTCTGCATGTCTACATGTTGTAATGGCTGATTTTAAAGTCAGTTTCTCCTGCCGCAAAAGGTCTTTCCATAATATTTTTGTCCTTAATTCCAACAACAATTCTGTCTCTCAACAGCTCAGCCCGAATCGACTCTGGTTAGTTGCATGGTTTAATTAATTTTGCAGCACTAATAGATAGTCGTCAAAAGTTTCATTTTGCATCTGACTTCTTACTTGAACGTGTAGCGGGAGTATATTAAATTTGTTTTTTTAATGATCAAATTTTTAATGTTCTTAAATATTTTACCTCAGTTTTCTTGTTTTCAACTGTTAGGCCAAAATCGAGATACTTTTTCATAGCCGCCGTACCAATTGCATTAGTAAGTACCGGCTTTAACCTCATCCTTTTCGGGGCCCTATTTCGACATGTGGCTAATTATATGTATCCCAAGACCTTTCCCGGAGTCCACTATCGGGGGTTGCAGCCACGGCACAGACACGCTGCTGCGGATTCCTTGCTGGGATGGCCCGGCTTGCTGCATTTGCTGTTGCAACAGCCCTATCTGTTTTTGCATCATACCCAGAAGATGGGCCTGCTGTTCGAACAGCTTCTTGTAAACTAGTACTTACATTACTTTATATACTTATTTATAATAGCTATGAAATTGCATGAGAATGAGCAAAATGGCGACCGACATGCATGATGTTTAATTCTCGACAGTCACAGATGCGGTGCCAGTGTGTTCAGATTCACAATCCATCTAGAGATACGTTCGGAAACACTCTCCAAAGAAAGCCTAATCCTGATTGTAAGATTAAGTATGTCAATAACAGCACCATTAATTATTTCATCTTTTCAATCATTGAATGCTCCTTTTCGATATTTAGATACCTTCAGAATTGTTTAATACATCAGAATAAAATTTCATATCTTTGTGGAGTCTTTCTAGTAATTGGGCGAAGTTTGGTTTTGATTTAATGACTTTCTAATGGGGATGGAATCTGAAAACCGCATAAGTTGTAAAAGTATTTGTGAGTATAGAATTTACAAACCATGTTTGGATAAAGTAGTCATTAAACATTGTAACTTCTGCGCTGATGGGCGACTTATCAATGATATGGAACCAGCCATCATCTACCATATCCAGTGCGAGATGAGACGGAGCCGAACAAAGCTGATCGTTTTCTCTTCCTGGTTGAGTTTTATTAATGTCCAGTTCCTTCGCTTTACGCCACAAAGTTTATTTGAAACTAACTGTGCCCTGCTGTTTCACCCACGTAGTTCCCGTCAAAAACAGAACCTCCTTTTTTTAAGTCGGTTAAAAAGTATCCTATGTCCTTTCCCGGGGTCCAATCTCTAGTTACTTACGCATTTATTTATAATATTAGTTAGGATTAAAGTAACAACCTAATATTTTCACAAACGGAAAACAAAGTGCAATCGCTTTTATAGATGATGTTTGGTTACTACAGCCGGGTCCCATCGGGGATTTGGCTTTTTATAAGTTCAATAAGCAATTGCATGATTTCTTATCAAATAATAATAATGTTATACTTGTGTAACAAATAACAACTTTGCACTCTTGAGTGCCAAGTTGCTTTTTAACCGCGTGCTCACTTTTGATGACCGAGCGAGCAAAGGATTCTAAAATTAAAAAAATCAACTGCATACCGTACATGCAAATGTTGCATGCACTTACTACGTATTACGTTAATGTTCTTCTAGCAGCTCATATAAGTACTTTTTCATCCCACCATCTCGGAAAGAGTATTTTTGCTATTCGATATCTGAGTGTAAAAGCCGTTTTTATCCGCTAGAGGATAAAGTAAATTTGAATTTAGAATATCGTGTGCATTAAGTTTGTGAATTAAAAATCTCATTCAACCTATTTACTTCTACCTCTATGGTGCCGAATTCAACATACAACATTTTTTTATTTTGTTATAAACTCAGACTCGGAACCTTTTTGCTGTACTTTTTTTTGTTTTGCTCGCCATTATCTTTCACGTCATATTGTTAAAACCTTATGTTGAAAGTAAGTGAAAAATTAAAATGAGTGTTAATTTTTTTTTTTTATGTAAGTATGTAGTCATTCCCTCGCTGAGGTGGGCTGAAAAGTTTTACGTGTTGCACTCGAGTGCAAAGATTTTTCACCTTGTGCTCTTTTAATTCCATTATAATCTATACTTGCCCCAAATCTATATATTTTTTTCATTTTTGTCTGTGTGTCTGTCTGTTTCTGGATTTTCCATAACTCTGGAACTGCTGGATAGATTCTGATGAAACTTGGTATGCTTAAGGTTCATATCATGAGGTAGGATTTTTTTATCCCGAAAAACCCAAGGGGCTCCCGTGGGAAGGGGGATGAAAGTCGTATTTAATTATAACTCAGTAACGCGTGTTTTGATTTGAATGATTCTTTTGTCTTGGAAAGGTATAACTGAAATAATGTTATCCCGAAAATAAGTGGGGGTTCCCATGGCCCCTCCCATGGGAACCCTTACTAATTTTCGGATGAAAGTCCTACTTAATTATAACTCAGTAAAGCGTGCTTTGATTTGAATGATTTTTTTTGTTGGATAGGTCAAACTGAAATGATTTTATCCCGAAAATTAGTGGAGGTTTTCGTGGGACACATGAAAGGTCTAGATTCAAATCCTCCACTGTCCACCATTTAACTTTTTTTGCTAGAGGACAAAAACTTCCGGCTAACCAAATCTTCTTCAGTCAAATAATTTGATGTAATTTCGAAGAAAAAGTAACGATACTCATCTCCTTTTTGTAATTATACCTACTTTGTAGCCAGAAAAAACAGATAATAAATAATAAAAAATGGACAGAGGTGGTTATGCAGCTTATCGATTGATAGAGGTGGTTTTGCACATTTATCTTATGGATAGAGGAGGATTTGCACGTAAGTGACCGAACAGATTGTGTTATTCAAAATGGCACCATGATCGTATTAAGGGCAAATAAAGCTACAAATATTTTGTCTACTTATCTCAATTCGTTATCAAATAAGAGAGATACCAGCCGTGTGTGAAATGTGTCCTAATATTTATTTATTTATTAAACTCATCATCACGATCATGGCCAGCTAACTGCTTTATACACTATGTCTCCAAAAATTATACCTAATCGTAAAATGCCCAAACCACCTAACTTTAATAGCTGAGAAATGGGATAAGTTGAGAAATGTCTTCATATAGGTACACCTATCAAAAAAAACATTGGTAACTATGATTGAATTGTTTTATTTAAATTTAATTAGACATCCCTACTTCTTCTAAATATTCACATGGTTCGTTTTCTGGAACTGAATCCCCTTCAAAATTCTTTTCTAAAACATTTTTGTAATAAGACAGTAAGTTATCGCCATGATCTTTCTTCCAATCTTTCCCAAAATGCTTGGTCAGTAATTTTTCAAAGTCATCGAGTTTAGGCTTTCCAATGTTCACCCTGTTTTGCTGAAAGTCATCGATTCCAAAATCGTTCATGGACTTGACGCGAGGTTTCATAATACTTTTGGCTACGCCTCTATCAACGTTGTAATTTTCTTCACCTCGAATCACAAACCGTTCAGAATTATTTTTGACCCTCTTAAGATAGTATCTCTTGCAGTCATTAAATTTGAAGTGATATTGACCTGGCAACTTGGTAGTATTCTTTGCATAAGATTTTATCCCAGTAGATGCAGAGTAAAGTCAGTATAATATACTAATTTCGGATGAAATCAGCTAAATTCTAGTGAAAATACTATCTTAATCGCACCAGCCGTTCCAGAGACTAGCTCATTAGCCGGCTTATACAAACTCTTAAGTTTTATGATAATAATGTACAGATTTTATGAAACTATTTTAGTTTAATCTTAACTAGTAACAAATAAAACGACTTGTAAATTATTTAACATACTTTATTCTTCATCTGATGACTCATCTAGAGCAGGGCAAGGTAAACGATCTGGCCCAGACTGCGTTGGCAGAGAAGAATACCACCCATGATATTCTTCTGGAATTATGTTTTTGGAGCACAAACCCAGAAGATCCTTTTTTTGGCTTCGCTAATCGGCAAAGCTTTCACATAAAGTTGTTTCAATTGAATTGGGTTTGCTTGAGGTGCACTATCGCGTGTTTTTCCTCTTGTATTAATTTTCTTTAAATTATCTCCTTGAACATCCATGTACAGTAGATCGTCAGACATGTCGTAGTTAAAATAGATCTTAGAAGTTTCTCTCTTAAGATACTGCTTTCTTTTAATTTTCAGCCAATTTACTTTATTTCCATTACAGTCTTTCGAACGATTGAAAATTGTATCATTTGCAAGTTTTTTTAAGTCATAAAATTCGTTGAATTTAAACTCTTTAGTTTTGTATGGTGTTTTGTTGAAAGTCTTTCCATCAACAGTAACTGTTTTCTTTGATCTAGCTCTCTTAAAAATTGACATGAAATCAGGCATGCAGTAAATCTCACAGTTTTTCTTTGCTGACTCAATGCTGCTATGCATACTATCGACTTCCATATAGCTATGTCCTGATTCAAGAAACTTGTGTTCGATTTTTGCTATGTTAGGAATCTTCTGAACCGACCATAGTAGCACTACAGCCACATATTGGTTCCTGTTTTGTCCCCCGCACGTGTCTGAATACAGGCATACTTCTGTCACATTGGAAGACACACACGTGGATAGGTAGTGATATAAAATACTGCCTATTTCTGAACTTCCTCTTTTCCTATTCACTTCGGACCAAGCAAAGCAATAAGCATCGTTTGGCAGTGCAGCTTCGTAGATGCACAGATTGTAAACGCACAGCTTTCTACAATAGTATAGCTGTCCCACTAATCCAGAGGGTATCTGTAATACAGCCTGCAAGTCGAATGTAACACAGCAAAAGTCTTTGTTACTAGCTGCCCTTTCTTTGTCCTTCTCTTTTTCCGAAACACACATCTTCTTTCTGGCCAAATGTTCCTCATATTCGGTTTTCATTCTTGCTTTTTCATCATCATTACCTTTGATGTAGTTAGAGCATGTTAAACATTGATCCTTCTTCGGGACAAAAAAGCTGAAATTGTAGTTATTGCAAAATATTCTCCTGTAAGTTATTTCCGACACCGGGGTCATGTTCTCTTCAGTACACTTTGTGATGTACAGCTGGTGCATTTTCGTGATAGATAACGATTCTTCCAGATACAAACGCTTAGAAGATTTCCTTATGTAGTGAGGTTCCATGACAGGGAAAGATTCAATATGTTTTTTCACAAATTCTACATCAGCTTCATTGGTCTTGTTGGGGGTTCATGTTTACCTCTTTTGTCGTTATCTATGTAGAAACCCAAGTCATTCCGTTTTTGAACAGCGTCATTTACTACGCTTTGATAAATTGCTAGTGTGTGACAAAAAAACTTTTGACATACTTGTTTTTTCTCTCCCTTATAGAAGAAAACACATTTTTTTTGTAAATTTACGCTGTTTTTAAGGCCCTTTCTTTGCTAGAACTTTTTTTGGAGCTTCAACAGTCACATTATTTAAAATGAATTTTTTCTTCTCAACATAGTTTAAATTCCAGTAGTTACGACATAATTCCTCCCTATCTTTTGATGAAAAAATATTACATTTAAAGAAACATTTCTCACAGTCAATCTCCTTTGGTATTTTTGCACGTCTTTCTTTATTTCGTGTGTTGTAAGGTAAGCCGTCAATTCGTCTTCTCTTAGCTATATTTACCTTCCAATTTTCAGGTTCGGGATTCACCCAACGTTTTCTTTTTTTTGTAGAATCAAATACATTCTGCAATAAAATCTCATAAACGAATTTTGCGATTTCACTTGATTGAGGGTCAGGTAATTTTTGTTGTACAATAACCCAATCATGTGCTGTAACTTCTTCATCAATATCATCAGTATTGTCTCCATAAAATACCAGAAAATCAGTTACTACATCAGTTTTATTTGCAGATTCTTCAAATAAATCTTCTGGTTGAATCAATGAGTGTGGGTCTTTGTAAGTAGGGTCCTGTACAGAGTCATCGCTAACATCTAAAATGCGCTCCATTTCAGCAACTATTTTCTCTCTGGATTCACCTAAGATTGAAGAACAGTTTGAAGTCGGACTCATCCATCCTTGTTTAGAAGTACTAGGTTTTGGGTCCAAATCATCTAAAAATAAAAATATTCAATTACACACAGGCATATGAATACTAAACACTTATTTTTATGAAATACTTCTATCCCGCTAACATTGTAAACTTTCAACCTAACTGTTTTTTTAACTTCATAAAAAATATAACCTCAAAAACGAAAAATAACAGTCAAAAATAACTTACCTGCAAGCGCTGCTTCGGGTTTATTTTTTATCAAAGACACTAATCGTTTCCCTCTGGATTCCATTTTAGTCTCAATACACACCATTCATCATATAAAACACTTGAAAACTGTATTTTATTACGTGAACGAGTACACCTTTCGCGGAAAATATCCAAGTAGCAAACAAATTCAAAGCAAGCACACGCACAGCATACTCATAGACAAATGCAAAAAAGTAATAGTTAAAAAACGACTGTAGCGGCGACGGAATAAAAGTCAATTCACCTCGCACATCGCTAACTCACTGGCAGGTGCCTCTCTTTCTATCGCTGCAAAGCGCGCGCGTTTGGTACAGTTAAAACCAAATAAATGCATTTATTAGGTTTTAGCTGTAGACGAAGTATAGAACGTGAAACAAAAATTACAAGTAAAAGAATTTAAATGCCCTTATATTATTTTAACTATATAGATGTGACCGTAAATAGCTGCAAATGCGTTTATTACTTTTTATCTGAAAAATATGTTAATGCTTTTTAATGAAATTTACCACGAGTAAAAACACATATACATATTTATACTACTTTGTCTGTAGAAATTGATTGGATGCGTGCAATAAGAATATTTATGCTGTATTACTAGTACAATTTTATTTTTAATAGAGTATTTATGATTTATTCAAACTGGCTATCTCTGGTACGGTAGGGCGTATCGTTTATTCGGTTACCAGCCGATAGCGGGAAAAAATAAGTATAACTGCATTTTTAACTCAAATCAGCCAAAAGTGCATTTATTCGGTTTTACCTACCAGTAAACCGACGATATGTTTTGAAGGTGATTTCTATGAGATAGAGGCGTTTTTGAGACAAAATGTGAAAACAGAACCAAAAACAACGATGACAATGTGTTGTCAGCATAAAAAAATAAAAAAATCCTAATTATGGATAAAGGAGGATTTGAATCTAGACCCCTCAACTATTCCTTTCTCAGCAGCGTATACGACTGTGTGACGGGCAATATGACCTATAACTTCATGACAGAATTAGTATAATTCGAAAAAAACGATTGGTTTTGACGCATCCGATATGGTCAGCACTGAACCTGGAGGTGGTGCAACCCAGTCATTATGCAACACAGGCAAGTCTCGTTTGATACACTTACGGGCCTGTCACGGGCCCGGAGGTATATATACACTTTCGAAAAAAAGAATTTTTCAAATCTGTCTCCGAAAAATCTGGTAACAAAAATACAGTCGAATTGAGGTACATATTTCATCTTTTTTGGAAGTTAGTAGAAAATATGTAACTGCACACCAAATTTGCTGCGTTCTTATACAGGTTATCGGTTAGGGGTGTACTAAGCTGAAAGGAGGTCACTGTACCTAACACCCCCAGAATCCTTCTTCTTCTGGGGTAGTACACCCCACACCCCTAACCGATAACCATGTATATAATACATTCCATATAATATACAGTGTACCTACGTCCAACATTACTGCCGTTCATATTTCTATAATTAATTAATTATACTCGCAAGGTTTTAATATCCTCTGTCTACTGATATTGTAATATCATCCCATCGTGTAGAAAATATATATTGGTAATGATTCACTGAAAATATTGACTGATTTGTAAATATATTTCTTGTCTAAATATAAATAAAATAAGTTCCTACAAAATATTATGGCTATTTATTTCTATTCTGTGATGCATTTTAACAACCAGTTTTTAATTTTAATAATATTTATTTACCTCATTAAACTAAAGAAACTTCTCTATAGACACAGGTAGAGGTACATATTAGGTACATACGATCACACTCAATTGTGCAAATATTTTTATGTTTAATCCAATCATCTAACTACAATTCCATAATTTGTATTTTTAAATTTTATTTTTTATGTAAGTATATAATATTGAATATCTAGTTGAATAATATCTTTATAATTTTTTATATTTATTAACAAACAATTTGAAGGACTATGAGTATATGTGAAATGATGTTCACAATACTCTCATATTTTAAATGTAATATTTAAGCAAATGTAATTATGTAAGCGCGTGTGTAACACTACTAGACAAGTCAATAACGGGCGCTAAAAGACCGACTGCGCCGAGTTTGGAGCCCACTGTCAAATGTTTTGTGTTTTGTATATGTGGAAATAAATATACTTTACCTACTTTAATTCAAAAGAAAATATGAATAGGTTATGTACAATGATGTAGATAGATAGATTCTTGGTTTATGGCTTCTGCGTCACAATGATGTAATAAACGACAGACCCGACTAAGATATGTTTTTACCCTTTTGACATTGACACAGATAAATCTAGTCTATGTTACTGCTTGCTTTGATTGCTCTCATCTATGGTCGGGGAATTCCGTATAAATATCCAATTAAATCACGGGATTTCTCTGCCTTTTGTATTAACTTGCGTCGGATTCATCTTGCAGTGTTCTCGTGGAATGTTAACTATATTTAAAGTACGTGTAATTTGCTTATATTCCCTTTTGTTCTGTTGACTCTTTGTTTATAAACGGGGAATCCCCTTAAAATTACAAGGTCACGATAGTTTATTTAAATTTTGTCCTTTTTCTTTCGGGTCAAGGTGTATTATCGTTTATTCGTTCGTTCGATTTCTAAATCTAAGATTTGATTTTGATCTGCGTTACAATGGGGGCCGTTAGGGGTGCCGCCCTATGATTATTATTATCTATTTACGAATGTTGTGCTGCCTAATAGGCATATAATCCTACTGTGACACAGTATAATGTGATAGTTTGTACTCTAGGTAGGTATCTGTCTTTTGTGGTCCCATCATAAACTATTATAAAAAGTTTGTTGAAGGTTGTATAGATTATGCTGACACAAATTTAGGAAAAAACCTCTTTCTAGTCTGAGTATGCAGAGTTAAAATGATATTGCTTTTATATTTGTTTATTAGTAATTTCATTGAAATTCAATGCTTTGCCCTCCTGACAGATTTATTCACTGCTAGAGTAGGCATAGCCCAAGATGCTGTTCGTAGGTAGATACCTAGGTACCTAAAGAGTTTTTTGAAGTATTGATGAAGTACTTACCTATTAGGTACTCGTCACACTAGGCAATCGTTTAGTACGCAAGTAGTTAAGTAGGTACGCAGTAGTAATTATACCGCGTACTGAACTAAGTAAGTAATTAACTTAACTTAATTAACTTCTGTGAACAGTTGACCTCGCACATAAGCCAACACAAACTATTTGGAAGTTATATCTTGCCCCTATTAGCCAATTTTGTGCATACTTTATAGAGTTGTTATTTGATGTTGAGTACCCACCGACCTGTCGTCATGATTACAATCGGTCGGAGTGCATTTTTGAGGGAATACCCAACATCAAAAATCCCCTAATAAATAAAAATAAAGGGTTTGTAGTTTTACATGGATTATAGGTAGGTAGCGTGGTGCCTGTTTCTTTTTTAGGTTCTCTCCATCGCGGAACTACCTAATGGGATTATTATTTGTGTGTATATAAAGTAAGTATGGATGGATCTATTTAAGATGTTTTGTCCTGTGCACACAAATAACTTTTATTAGGTAGTTGAGGAATGCAACAAAATTACAAACAGAAATCTGGAGCATTTTCGTCCTTTATTAGATGAAGTTATAAGCGATCTAAACAAAAAAAGTGCCACGAGAACTCTTAACTAAGTCATCTGCGCAGCTCTTTACTTATCTACACGATGTACCTACTTGTAGGTAGGCGAACCAACCTATATACTTAGGCTTACCTAGGTAAATAGCTTATATACTTATACATAGGTTTCTATATTGAATGGAAACACATAGACCTGATTCTCCACAGACTCATCAGATTGTTACAGAGATGTGACAAGTAGGTACCTACAGACCTGACAGTTGAGTACCTACCTATTTTTTGATACTTAGTTAAAAACTGAATGGACATACTAAAAATCGTTAGTATGTCAAGTTTTAAGTTGTAGATTGGACGCAGATTTTTCATTATCTTTAGTAGGAATTTTTCATCAGAGTGATTATCGCATTAGTGGGTTAAAGTTCACGTTTGTCTATCATAGTTTTAATAGGTGCTTAGGATATATATAGTAAACATTCTAATATATATGAATATATTTGGTACAATTGGGGTACATTACCCGTCTTCTGAGGATTGACGTAGTTTACATTCAGACTATATAGTTAATAGCTAAAAGTGTAAAATGCGTTGTGTTATTATTTTAATTTGCATTAGTGCTAGTGCCACGTGTGTAGACTTAGACCAAGTAAGTTACAATTTACAACGACATTATTATTGCTTCATTAATTATTCTATTTTTTATTGGAAACTATAACAGTCTTAACTTTTTACCGTGTTCGATTTTACATTCAAGATTTTAATGAGCAATATATATTTTTTTAAAATTTGTATTGTCTAGCGGTCAAAACATTAGTCAAGCATAACATAAATCAGAGGTTTCACTAGATTTAAAACCACGGAAAGTTCTTAAGTTTAAATATCTTCAAAATCTTCCTTCAAATCAAATATCTTGTTACGTTTTTGTTATAGAATTGGGTTGTGTAGGTATTAGAACTCATTAGGTATTTATCTATAGGTCTATAGGTACATGTACCCATCTATCTATACTTTTTAGTCTGCATAATATGCCTACAGTAAAACGGAATCCGGCGCCTTACGTTTCAGCCCATAACGTCCCACTGCTGGGTTCGAGCCTCTCCTATGAATTGGGTACAGGCCAGAGTCCACCACGCTGGCAAATTGCAGGTTGGAGACTTCATTTATCGTCGAAAGCTATTATTTTTTCTCCGACAAGCAGATTTCTTCAAGATGTTTTCCTTCACCATTTAATCATGTGGTAATTAATTATAATATGCACATGAGTGAAAAACGTAAAAGTGCTTGCCTGAACCTGGAATTAAACCCGCGCTCTTTCGCTTGTAAGGCAACGGGCTTAACGAATAGGCTAATTTATATTATACAGCGATTAACTTCGTGACATTACTTACCACAATAAATAGGATCTTCTAAAGTAATAAAGGCACTTATTTACCTACTTATCTGCATCATCATTTATGTAACAATATTTTATTTCTTTAGAAATATATTTGAGAGCTGAGAACGCTCACAAATAAGTAAAATCTGTAGTCAGGTAAGCCCCTATTTGTTCATTGCTTGTGAATGTTGCCAAGTAGGTAGATAATTATATTCTACACTAACTTTCATAGTCTCGCTGAGAGTCGTAGTCTATTAGCGTTATTCTGACTAACTACAAAACGTTTATCGATCGGATATAAAAGTGAGGCTGATTTTTTTTTAAATTGCACATTTTGTTTCAAAATCCTAAGCTTTGACTTTACAGTAATAACGTACCTCCTATATGTTACAAGTGTATTCCAGACCAGGCATACTCCATTTAGGGCTACAGTATCGCTGACTTCCGTAATCGTGCGAACCTGTAGTCAAATGCCCAGCTGTGTAGGATAAAAAAAGACTTAAAAAATTGTACTTACAAAACATGTTTCTTTTTTTCCTAACTACTTTTTGAATTTTTTGTTTTATGTCATGAACCGAGTCTGATCGGAAACGCTTTCGAATGGTTCTAAATTAGGAAGTATTTACGATAGTTATCTTTGGTGGATTTGCGAATCGAATAGAATTCTTGACATCTGTAGCATTAGGTTGGTAACTCAGTGAACGTCAGTTGTAAAGTAGGGGAAGTTGTGGTAGGAAGGACGATGGGCGGGCAAAGCAGAGACAGTAGGTGGAGTCCAAACATTATTATTGTGGATCAGGGAGTGGACTTCATCTCATTTCGACTTTGATTTTCACCGAGAGCAGTCAATACCTAATTTTGCCCAAGAGTGTTTGCAATAGTGAAATTGTAAAAAAACCGTGCATATTTAAGGTATACAAGGCAGTGTAACAATAAAACGCACAATTTCTACAAAAGTGTTCAGTGAGATAACTGAACAATTTTTGCTCAATAACATGAAACATTTTTAAATCGCATTTTATTAGGTACTTTTTACCCTTTTTACTGTTTTTTTATGTTATAGAACAAAAGTTGTTCAGTCATTGGTTCTGATTACTTTTGTGAGATATTGTCTATTATTGTTACTCTGCCTTGTATAGAAGTGCTTAAGAAAGATCCGCAAATGGAAGAACAAGAGGAAAATGTGGTAAGTTTGTCTGAAATTAATAAATAGCTAGTAAAAATAACTTCACAGCCACCATTAAGTTTGATTCTGCCTATAACAAGAGTATAGTGTATGAACGGTAAAAAAATGTCGATGAGGAACGTCGTTTTTACATGTAAGGTTCTCTGCTTGAGGATAAAGGTCCATGCTAGGCTTGCAGTCATAGTTTTTGATTGCATTTGATACATACATACTGTATTTGTATGTGTATTTAACATACTAACGACAGTTTTAACACGTATGTAAGTACTAGGTAGGTATATCAATATCTCCTTGGTATCTATCTACGTACCCTTACCTTAAGAAAAATACTATAATCTAGTATTTTTTCTAAGCCTATAGGTACGTACTTACGAACACTTAGACCTGTCTACTAATAGTACCTACATTCAATACAGGTTCAGTAGGGACGCCATTCATACCAATACCTAGTTACCTGACATAATATCTAGATATTGCTATTGCCGTATTAATCTAAACCTGATTATATAATCAACGGAATGCGCAAGCATTCTGCATTAACAGTAATGTTATGACTACAAGTTAGAATTATTATTGTAACCATCTTTGTATAACCGAACTAGATTTTTATATAAACTATATACCAAGGATATTCTCTACAGGTATACCTACACAAGTGTTCAGTAGGTAGGTATGATACTCGTATATATACATATATTTTTAAATAAAAAAGTGACAAGTTAAAAGTCTTGAAAGCTTCCAAAACTTCTTAAAATCAAGGGGCTTTACTATTTTCGGGGGCTACTTACCTAACTGCGTGATATTCGTGCTAACCTTCCAGTTCTATAACCGAGCGTCAACGAACTTTTGACAGCAACGAACCTGCCCTAATTCCCTTGTAGGCCAGAATGACGCAACTAACGAGTCAGCCTAAGTCCACAGATTCTTTCAGACTGCTTTGCTTGTCCCACCATTCGAGCACTACAGTGTCTCAAGCTCATATTTTTCAAGATAGATATACTTGCGTGGGATTAAACCGAATAAATCACCCTCGGTGGCCTGAACTGTTCTTTTATAAAAAGGAACTCCAATTTAGTCAAACCATACACTTTTTACACTTCGTTAGACGCGTCCCTAATTTTCGGCCTCGCTACAACGTTGCTAAGCCACATGACGTTATCTCCTCTCTCATGTCCTAGGTAAGTCAAGACCAGTAAGTAAATGGAGGCGACCTACGTCCCTGATTTAGCCACAACAATCCTCCTTTAATCGCAGAGGTTTGACAAAATCTCCATGGTTCCAGGGCCAAGGAGCGTCGGTACACCTACTAAAAGCTGACAAATGCATATAGGTACATACCTAGATTGGAAGCCGCACGTCATATGACACGAGCTTCTTATCACACTAAATTATCAACAAATCTTAATAAATAAATATAAATTACAACATGTTCGTATACATACCTACCTTGTTATCAACCACATCTGATAACGCGCGTCTCTGTTGACACGAAAGAAACAGTTTTCTTTTAGAAGTTTAGAAAGTTATTGTGTTCTAAGTGTGATTGAGGATAAGATCAAAAGGTACTTTATATTTTAAGTATTTTTTCCATTTGTTAGTGTTGTGTTTTGAGATTAATTACTTTTTATTTCACTAAACAGCTTAATTTAAACAAGTAGAGATTTATTGCAGTTCACAAAATTTTACATTACATAGTTACAATAGTGTTAGGTCTCCAGGTAAGTAATTTGAAATATTATCTGTTGTTGATTTGCTTTGTTTGTGTTTTAATATACTTAAACATTTTAAAATTCATTGAATATTACTACAGACCGGTAGATTATATCAAATAGATACATATATATACCTACTTAAATCAGATACGAACTGTCATAAAGTGAATATACAGAATTATGAAATCTTTAACACTGATAGAACCCCCTTAGGAATTGTATTTCCTACACCCTTTAACGAATAAACTTTCTAAATGTCATGTCTCTAGGTTTATCTGTTTTAGACTCTACGTTTATTCCTAGCGAATATCTTACCTACACTTATATATACATATAGGTATAGATGAATTAACTTTCACACTTGAAATATGACTCTATTGAAATAGTACTACTATAAAATGCTTAAAATATGAAGTACTTATTTAGGTAAATGATGGTGGAATTTTAAATGAGTTTAAGGGCGAGCCGAGCACTTGGGATTAGGCAATGTTAAGTTATCATCATCCATTGCTGTTAATCATCATTTACAAACGATATATACCTAAGTATTATGTAGGTATAGAATAGACAAGTAAACACATTAGTATGTTTGCAGATTTCTTATACTAGGTGTGACCTACCTACCTAGGTATTAAGGTATATAGACTGGCTGGTTAGCGCAGTTTGTAGCAACCCTGCCTTCTGCGCTGCTGGTCCCGGGTTCGATCCCCGGACAGGTCATGAATATTACTGTTTGATCTGTGTCTGGGTATTTATAAGTATGCATTTATGTATGTAAGTATGCATCAGTCATCAGGTTACCATAGCACATTCTTTGCCTAGTTTGGGACCTGAAGACCTGTGTGTGGATGTTGTCCCATATTATTATAATATTATAGGTACCTGTGTAAAGGGTGCGTCAGTCATTTCAACTCGAATTATTATTCGAAGTTTGAGTATTAGTTACCTAACGAAAGTATTTTTCTTTATATAGGAGAAGTAGGTCTGCTTTATTAGAGGTTTTGGGCTGACAAAACTTCTGATTTGAGGACCTTTATTACCTATATACTTCTTATATAAGTACATGAATTTACCCTCACATCTCCTTTACTCTCCATATAACTTTTCTGTCGCTTCTATAATTTTAATAACGTCATTAACTCCATTGAAGATATTGGAATCCTTAAGAAAACAGCACATATTGCACAAGACTTCTTCGTGTAGGTGCTGTGCTTATTGTGATGAGTCGCTCGGTACATAATTTATGAAATGAATTAATGCAGTTAATTAAATATTTACATCCCATGTACAGAAATAAATGATTATGATTACTTATTAAAGTTGAGTGGGTAAATGTACAGAAGTTATCACAAGCCTAGAAAAAGTTACTATTCTGTCAAGTGAAGATTGGTAAACCAAGAAAATTTCCTAAGGACACAACATACTTACTGACAGACGATTCGAAGCAAAGACGCATCGCTCGCTCGGTTAATTAGGATAAGAGAGAAGGTAACCTAACGAGTAGTACCTAGATAGGTGAGATTACTGCACTCAGTTGAAGTTATTGAATGTTGCTCTATAGTGCTCATCGTTCCATCTCCGCAGCAGTCGAAGATGTCTAAAAAGACAGTCATCAACGAGCCCTACAAGGGTCTGGTGGAATCCATGGCCATCCCCGCTGAGATCCACGAGAGAGATGGGAAGAAGTACGCCTCCTTCGGCTCCACGGTGCCCATACATTGCTGCTCGCCGGAACAGGTGGCCATTGCATGCTTTATTTTTAACCCATTACAAATCAAGTGGTTCAATGAGATATACGATCATAATAAAACATTACCTACCCTCGTTTTAGGAGGTAAGACGTAATACTCAAAGATGCGAAGAAGAGGTGAGTAGGTAGCCATATATATGATTTCGCCACCAACGGAAGCCAAGCGGCGCACCTAAAAGGCGCTGCTCCAAGTTCACGGCTTTTGAAGGTAGGTAGGTTGCGGTGTTTTATAGAGACACACAACTGAGGCGAGCTGCAAAGTCACAAGACCGTGCAGCCGAGAGAGGGTTCGAGGATGGACGTGGTGAAAAAGGTAGGTAAGTATATAGGTAGGTGGTGAACAGGTTAGGTTAGGGACATCTGCGTAAGGAAGACCTGTGCCGCTTCTGTGAAACGCTATAAGTTGATACGAATAACTCATGTTTTCTCAGATTGTTAAATAAAGTGGCTACATATTTACCAATAGTTCATGATAATTTATTTTACTTGTGTCTATCCAGGTGAAGGAGTACGCGAACAAGACCCACCACTACTGCGACATCTTCTCGGAACAACTCCTCGCGCCGCTCGGCGAGCTGGCCTACGTACGCCTCGACGACACCACGGCTGAGAAGGTAAACACACGCGTACTGACGTTATCTACTGACTGAAGAAAATGTTAAAGAAAATTATATGTCTCAATGTCAGAAATATGAAAGCAGGTGGTCATATCTGTTATTTGAATCGTCTCAAAATGGCCACTTTGACATAGAATAGGCCACAGTTAGTATTAAGCATAACATGTTTTTTAATATTAACTCTGATCTATTCTATGTCGCAACGGCCATTTTGGCACAATGCAATTGTAATTCTGAGACAATTTTGAATTGTCTCAGAATTGACCACCTGGTTTGCCCTGTGCGCGTGTCCCAGGGTTGTCTTTGGATCGGAACTAGTTCCGTAACTCCGGTTCCATAAACGGCCGAAGCGCAAATAGAATACATTTGGTTTAGATTATGTGGTGTTTGTCCCGTCGAGAGCTCGCCGGATGCGAGCTTACCCATAGCCTATAACAAAACGATTCACTTGCCACTTGGAATAACCTACATTATAGCTGTCAAAAAATAAAGAAAGCTGGAATTGGAACGTATTACGTTCCATTATCTGGCAGTTAACGCAATAAAAGCAGACGCACACCTAAGACGTCTGAATTTATCCGTAGAACCTCCTAACTAATTTTTTTCTACTAGTATATAGGTATGGGAGAATTAACTTCCAAATCACATTCTTCGTTATATATTCAACAATTGAATCTGCTGTTCAGGTGTTCATAAACCGCAGCAAGCGTCTGCTGCTGACGTCGAGCGACGGAGCCCTGGCGCAGTGGCGCTGCGCCCCCACCTTCGAGTCCGCCAACAGTTACCTGGCGGGGACCCCGCTGGTGAACCAGCGCGGGGAGCTCGTCTCCGTGCTCACTGCGAGGAGAGGGAACCACTATGCTGTCTCCAACTTCGAGGTAATATTACCAGCCAACTGATTTATTTACACACTAGGTACACGAAAAGGGAGAGATACTCATTTCGACTGTTTTTTTAATTGTTTCTTACCCGATTTTTTGGTTTATTCCCGGTCGTCCCCACTGGGTACGAGTGGGAAAAGAAAGTTTCGTTCATCCGATGTCAGCGTGAAATAAAAAGTTCCAATCGTCTACACTGGGGACGAACGAAACTTTTCTGTCCCAATTGTACCCAGTGGGGACGACCGGAAATAACCAGATTTTTCGGATGCCATTGAACGGATACGAAAAACATATTTGATGTTTAAAACGATAGTATATCGCCGATGTGCTCCTGTCAAGATTTTATCAAAATCAATCAGTAAAAAGTTTAGATTTAAAATCAAAATAACTAAAAATGTATCGAATACACGTCGGTTTTATAACGTTAATTACGTTAAAAAAACTAGTTTCTTAAAATAATTTATTGGGTTATTTTTGTCTTCAGCTATCTACAAGAAAAAAAATGGATACTATCTTTTCTGTGTCTCATGCCTGGTATTAAGTGGTTAACATAATACCTACTTGCTTTGTAAGCTGACAGTCCCATGTTCGATATCCGGCTCTATTGATTAACCAAGCGAACGAAACGTCGCTGCTTCGAGTCTGGCGAAATTTTCTTACATCTGTCAGTTTGTATGTATGGATGTTTCAAACCAATCTTGACAAAACTTGATGTATGTGGGTTCTACAAATTTTTAGAATGTTTCTTTCGTCGGGATTTTTGCCATTGAATCTGACCTCAATTCAGTTAGTCACACTGACTAGACTAAAAGTTCCTAAAATTATACCCATCCTTTTCTCATTTATGGATACAAAAAGAGAGGAGTCAAGTTTAGAACTGTTAGGTTAGTTTAATAAGTTTGGCCTGACTGAACCGAGGTCAGAGGTCACTGGCTGATTTAAGTATTATTTGGTACAAACATACAGAACACAACTGGTGTGGTAATAAGGATGATTTTTGTTTGTGGTGGAAGATAAATGATAAACAAACGTGGTGTCACTTGCTAGGTTGTATTGCGACTGAGGGTGCGAGCGGGAGGCGTACAATTTAACAGTTTGTAGTAAATAGAAACACCAACAACATTAATTAAGATTCATCAATATAAAAAAGAGCTTGCCGTTTCACTTACAAAGTTGTAAATGAATATCGCGGTCGCGAGATCGACAGTTCCCTGAACTATTACAGGTTGTTTATAAATAGTATGTATGTATATATGGGCGAGGGCGCGAGCAAACGATGCTAGATGGAGCGAACGTATACATTGGTCACAAAGACAACGTACGGACAAGAGGTAGACTGAAGAGATGGCGAGAGGACGTGGTGGAGGTCGCGGGTACAGCCTGGCCTGGACTGGCTCAACACCGCAACACCTGGACGCACATGGAGGAGGCCTTCATCCATCCATCCAGCACAAACAAAATAATTTAAATTAGTAAAATGACATATTTTTATGCATAAATATATTAAATATTAATGTATGTATATAGTTTGAGACAGCTATACCCCGCCAACTTGTCCATACAATAAGGTATAGCTGTTTTCTACCTTTCAATGTTGTCCGATTCCAATTGGTTTTTTTTTCACATAGCTAACACATTATTTACTAGGCTTTACCGTAATTTTTTTTTCTGTATTTTATATTAGGTACTTACTTTAAAGTTACAAGCTTCCTGAGCAGGCATATTCTTGCGCTGATACGATGCCTATTAAAAGACTTTATTATGCAGAATTCTATAACATTTTTAAAAATAATAAAACGTGTATGCCTATATCACATCATAGTGAAGCGATTGACAACAATAACATTAAATTACGTTACAATTTAGGGGGTGAAAAGAGGTACGCCCCGGAACGAAAATTGTATCAGAAACACGAAAACAGTGAAGGGTCGGTGATCCTCTTAGGACGGGCAGGCTATTTTATTTTTATTTATGTCAGGGTGAGGGCGGGTACTTCGAGACGCCGCTGCCGTGGCAGCAGCTGACTTTTCCCGCGGGACACTCCGCGTACGGGGACCGCACCTTCGCTACCAGGGAGGAGCTCCGGGAGTACATCGCCTCACTGCCTCCCGTAGAGGTAACCACCATGCTTGTGTGTGTCTGGAGGACATCGCTTTAAGCGATACGCCCGCCATTTTTTAACTAGTATAGATGACACATTGTACGAAACTATCACAAAGGCCACTTGGGCACCTTCAAGTCTCAATTAACAAAATTTAATGAATTTTGAAATTTTCACATATCGAGTCTCGGCAAAATAGGCTGTACAATATTTTTACTAACCATCTGTTCCTCTACCCTGTTTTTTGTGAAATAAATGTTCATTTCATTTTATCTCAAGCGCTACAACTGTAACTTGTCGGACAATCGTTTTATACTTAGTTATGGAGAATTTATAATAAGTAAATTTTAGTGATTTTATGTCAATATTTTTATTAGTTTTATGCAATTTTAAATCATTTGGTTAATGGAGAACACAAAAAGGTTAAAATGTAACATTAAATATACCTAACATTAAAGTATAGACTATGTGCATCATATTAGTTTTTGTTTCACGTAAATACATGCACTAATACAAAGTTATCACTACGAGAAGTTTAGACCACTTTTTTATACTGGCGAGCTTCCCGTCAACTTGTGATGACGTCGTAGGTCGTAGTAACACGCCCGCGCGCCGCTCGCCAGTACTGAATATCATACAGATAAAGACACTCGCGCTCTTTGTTTGGATTCTGTTGCTTAAACAATACTTGTATGCGTCAGGGTCAATTATCCCTTTCCGAGGTTACATTATGAGACTAACTTGACCACGATGACTTATTACTTGATATCTGACTTAACTTCATTGATAAATAACTTGAAAATTTATAAACTTGACGCTTGCAAATATACAGATCACATGACGCCATATATCAAACGAAAAAGAAACCTCTCGCTTCTTTCTCTTGTTTCATCGCTAACTCGCGATACCACCGCTTGTTTTTAATGGTGTTGTGTTTTATGTTTGTTGAAATTTTAATTTCGGAAACAAAATAAAACAAGTAACTATATATGTCCCCAGGTGTCTAGTTCGGCTCCGTGTCGCGTGGCGCTGCACGTGGGAGCCAACCCGCGCGTGTCGCTGGTGGCGGCGAGCGGCCGACAGCTCGCGTACACATACCTGCAGGGGGTCCTCAGTACTGACATACAATACTTGTAGAATTTGTATGTATTTTGGCAAGTTCGTGAGTTCGCGGACACCAAAGGCGGTACAGCCTAGCAACTATTGCCATATTTGGGAGTCACCATGCATAATTGAATTATTTTTTAATATTGTCTTGACCTTTGGATACAGTTCTCATTTGAACTAAATTCTAAAAATATCTGCAAATTCTTTCTTAGCTATTGTAGAAAGTTTATTTTTCCTTATGAACTTGATAATTTTAGAAAACATCATATTGTTTGCTTACACACACATTTAAACTATGTATTCACTTTACTTATATCAAGTTTATTTGACAAGGGGTCTAACACTTTCTGATAATACCATTTAAAGCTTAAATCACGTTTTAAAATCTGTTTTTTATTTTTTATAAATAAAGGACATTTTAGTTTCCCACTGAGTGTATATTTAGGCAGTGTATTGTAAATAGGTTTACGTTGTCATTAAATAAAAAATACGTTTGTTGTCAAATAAATTGTTTTTATTTACCTTTAACATCCACAATAAATAACAAAACTATTTTAAATACATTTTCGCACAATTACTGTCACCCTGTGATATAATATACAGGGCTATCAGTCAGGGGTGTGCTATGCCGAAATGGGGTCACTGTACCTATCATGACGAAAAGCATAGCTTATACTATGGGACCAACTCCTGAAATCGAGAAAAAACCCGCTGATTCATACGTTTTGTTGGTGACCTTTAATTTTTTTCTAAGGAACAGTTGTCTTTTTTTTCTTAATGTCATGGTTGGTCCCATAATAAAAGCGGTTCGTAATCATGAGTATAGCGATCCTCTTTCGGCTTAGTACACTCATTAACAAATACCGTATAACGGAATGTATTTTTCCGAATCCTTATAAAAGTTAACTCTTACAAATACCTAAACCAGTCTTATCATTTGACACATTTCACAATTAATGTTCTTTTATATACCTAAACTAGGTGATCAATACACGCTTCTGTAACAGCACCGCAAGTACTCGTACGGTCCTATATCGATCGTTAGTTTTGATATTCAAGTCGGTAAATCGCTCATTTGAAAACTTTGTCGCCGAGTACTAAAAAAATGCTGCTAAATCACAATTTATCACTGCTCAATCACAATTTGTCACTGCTCAATCACAATTTGTCACTGCGCAATCACAATTTGTCACTGCGCAATCACAATTTGTCACTGCGTAATCACAATTTGTCACTGCGCAATCACAATTTATCACTGCGCAATCACAATTTGTCACTGCTCAATCACAATTTGCCACGACTCAATCACAATTTGTCACTATATATGACGAGTCGTAGTGCGAGTGGCGAGACACTGACTTGAATTATACTCTGGACTTCACTTTGTCAATACATTTGATAACAAGTGAGCTCACATGTGTGTGTGTGTGTGTGTGTGTGTGTGGTGTAGTTCAGTCTATGTAGAGTCTAACAAGGCTGGTCTCGAGCGTGGGAAAGCGCGTGACGGGACACGCGCCGTGACGTCGCACGTGACGTGATATGCACACGTAGCAGAATATGTACCTGCAATATGTATATATTAATATATATAAATATATATTATGCACATATTTAATGTGAGTGTAAACAGTAGGTACAGCATTCAATAACATAGACAATGAGCCCAACTCGGCGCGGTATCTAACTCTACGGACAGGTTTTAATCTTACGAAAACAAAAAAGTGAATATATTTTTAAAAATTAGTTTGTAAGTCTAGAGCTCATCAGTGGTACTGACCCCGAGACAGGCAGCACGGTGGGGATCCTCCACGGCTGCAGGCACAGCGGACACCTGTTCCTGCACCTCGCAGCCTGCTCGCCTCGCTGCAATACATGCACCTATAGTACTCGAGTGTAGGGACGAGCGACTAGTGACGTGTGCACATACACGTACACGTCATCGACACAAGTGGACACCAATGACAACTAAGGTCCAAATATAGTTTTGTTCATATTAGTTGACCTTCATCAATAAACTAGAAAATTTGTAAGAATGTGTGGATGTTTGTTACTCTTCTCTCACGCAAAAACTGCTGAACCGATTTGTATGCAGTTTGGTACGGAGATAGCTTAGACCCAGCATTAAAACATAGCCTATTTTTCATCCTGTATTAATGCTGGTTAGCTAAAACTACCATATTTATAATTTGCATATGATTTACTTACTATTTTGAAATAGCAATCAATTATAACAATGAATAAGTGAACCAACCTGCGGCGGCGGCGGGACCGGCAGCGAAGCCCCCGGCGCTGCGCCCCTCGCCTCCCACCAGCGCAGGAACTGCACGAGGAAGGCTCCGTACTCCATGGCGGCCAGCAGCACGCGACCCACCATGGGAAACGTTATCATGGCGCTCCTACAACAATATAACACCATCAAAAGCAACACAGTCACCCTCATGAACAACTTTCACTATGGGACTAACTCTGAATTCGAGTAAAATAAAAACAACTGTTTCATAGAAAATAGTTAACCGGTCGGCGAACAAATATATTATTCTGGCCAAACTAAATAAATAGACACTCACCCCAGGTGTCCAGTAGCGAGTGTCCGCACCAGGTGTGCCCAGGAGTCGTCCTGCGCGGTCCGCGGCGGCGCCTCCCGCAGACAGAGCCCCAGCGCGGCGAGCGAGGGCGCGTGCGAGCGCGAGCCGCCGGCGAGGTACCGCGCGAGCTGCCCCACGCGCGCCGCTGACGTCACCACGTGAGCTACCCAGTAGAGTCGGACGGCTGCGCGCCGCGCGCGCTCCGAACCACTCTGTACTCGCCAACCACACAACATTGCTGTTTTGGACTAATTTGGACTTCCTAGTTAATACACCTAGTGAAACTTACTGATTTCATTAACAAGATAACACATATTTTTTTTATTACATTAATCACACTTTTTATAAAGTAGTGTAATAACCAGTCACATAAATGTTGACCCCTATAAGGTCACGTTAACGACAAGGAGTCCCCCATCAGTGACTGTAATATCGATATAATTTTAGTATCAATATCATAATACCGACAAACATATTGGTATTGGGGTATCTCTTTATCGGTATAAATACTGATATATTATTTCAATACATTAATATCTATACTTTAATGTGTATTTATTTAATTGGTACCGATACATAAATACCGGTATATTATCAATGAACTCCTTCGTATGTGTATAGTACATAAAAATATAGATGAGCAATGGTAGTTCATTTCACGGCCACTAACCTTCCCCAGCTTCCCATCCTCTTCATCATTCCTCCACTTGTCCACGACTCTTTCTACCTTGTCCCTGATATACGGCAGTAGGACCAGCAGCAGCAAGGACCCTCGCTCCAGCAGGTGCGGCAGCCGGGGGCCCGATGAGAACTCACTGGACACAGACAGCGGCACTCGCAGCAGACCGTAGAATGACTCCGAGAATGATGCCGCTGGAATAGAATGATCGAATGAATATAGCTTTATTGCACACCAAACAATAATAAAAGATACAGCAAGACAAATCTATACAATGATAGTTGGTCGGACTTATCACCTAAAGCAATTTCTTCCGGGCAACCATTGGATGGAGAGAACTAATATAATAGAAAACAATTGGTGCAACCAAAGTAATACTAATAAACACAAGTAAACAAACATGAAACAAAACTAACTGACACCAATAAAATAAAATGTATTAAAACTTGTCAATAAACTATAAGTATGTATACCTGTTCAATTCATAATGTTGTAGCCATTGATACTAGGAGAGATAATAACTGAGTACCAAGTGGTCCAAATATGTAAGTTTTAGTTTAGCATTAACTAGTTTTTTATTTTAATTGACGTACATTTGAGTTGTTTCTTTAAACTTGTCTTATATTTTAATTTATTTATTGGCTCCACTACATTACTAGGAACAGTAATGGATCCACTCTGCCCTGTGTAATTCTTACAGTCATGGGCCAAAAAACTATGCATTTTGGCTCATATTTATTTATTTATTTAATAATAAATGAGAAGCTTCAAGCTAATGTGCCTGTATCATATTGTATTGAATTTATTAATTGTCCAAATTGTCATATTTTATAATGATAAGTTTTAAGGGATTCGCATAGGTACATCTAAGGTGGCAATTTTTTTTTTATTCATGCCTCTTGTATCACTAATCTTTTGGAATCAATTACATAATAATTTTTTATTAAATTTACATAAATTATAATTAATAGATTAATGTGGTTTTACAAATTTCGCTTCATCTTTTCGTGCATCTATTGCTAATTGTTCATCCTCGTCATAAGATCCACCTGCAATAGGTTCCAGATAGTTATATAAATTGTAAGGCATTTAAGTAAAGAGTCATGAAAGAGGTTTGCAAGTTTGTACCCCTTATTTCTTAACTAGGGGTGTTTAATAAAAGAGATATTTTAATAATGTATGGAGCCCTGACCAGGACAGTGTACATGATACCATACATATGTTAGGGATTATTAATTTTTAATCTATCAATCAAAATAATGTAACTTAACATAGTGTACAGAATTGCTTTGGAGTCATAATATTTCTTATATACATATTTCGCACACCCAGTCGTAGACTGACCCAATCCAAAATTCATGTTTTTCGGGAAATTAATAAAACGTGTTTTGGTCCTCGTCAGATTTTTGGTATTTACGCTATAACTTTATGAAATAATGAGTTATTTACAAAAATCAAAATGATATAGGTTATTTGATCTGAGGACTACAGGTAAGTATTATAATTTCTTTAATTATATTTCAAAATAGTAGAGTAATTGATGCTAAAAAAAAACTTCCCATAAGGAGTCAGTTTAGTACTAGAAACATATTTGAATATTTGACTTTTGTACAGTTAAGTCTATTTATTTCTTAGCAATATGTTTGATTGAATGGCTTATTTACAAATAGTATCCTTTAATTCTTAACTTTAAATTTTTTTTGCGGTGTAATATTCAATGGTGCAGTTATGTTCTAAAATAATTCTATGGTATGCGAAACAAAACATAAATTCAAATCAAGTTACTTTATTATCTGTTGCTATAAATTTCTTAAGTAATCAACTTACGTAGTATTATTTGCTTCCTAATCAGTCATTAGCTTTCAATATCACATGCTGTGCTTATTTCTACACTACAAACAATAATATTTAAATGTAACAGTAACTCAACAATTATTTATCTATACCTAAGTATAAAAAATAGATATTTTAGAACCTAAACCGTAAGATTAATCAACAATATAAATCTTTAATACAATCAACTAGGTACAAAACAAATGTCGGAACTTTAGAATACTTATGTAGAATGACTCTTATTAATGAATAACATAAACACTCAACAATTGAGTAAGAGTAAAAAATTAAATTACTTTAGAACAAGCTAACCAAGCGAATCAGTCAATGGCTACATAATTTCGAAATGTTTACTTATGAATTATTAAAATACCTACTAAAATAATCACAACCGCCAAACCTAATTCCAGCATTGCTAAAATCAGGGAGTATCTGTTTACATACGAGTAACTTAACCTAATGACCTTATCCTAATTCTTATCCTAATGCCCTTACTAAAAATGGAAAATTCTGGTGAGATTCATATTTCTGAACACATAGAATGCTTTTGATTCTACTAAACATACATAATATTTATAGATTGTCATAAAAACTTTGGTAATAACTAGGAATCATATTTTTTCTCACCAAGTTCTTTAAGTCTTTTTTTTTGTTTTCTTTTAAGCCCAGTTCTTGTGAATATAACCGTTCCATTTCGATTTCATCAAAGCTCAACATCTTCTTTCTCTTGTTTCTCATATTAATAGTTTTATATTCCGTGTCCGTGTAAGAAGTCTTATAGTCGAATTCAAAAGTATTTCCTTTCACGAATTTCAAAACTTTAATGTTGTTCCAAATTATCGTTTCTCTATTTGTGTTTTCATTGTAGTTGTAGCCCCATTTTTCTTGCAGGCTCTTGGTGTTCAAGAAAAACCTATAATCTAGTTCCTTGACCTTAAAAGGTTGGCCTGCTTTTCGTGCGCTTTTGATAAGTGTTGCGTATTGGCAAGGTATATAAAGAGGACCAGATTTTTCATTTTTTATTATCTCTTTTTCAATTAAGCTGTGGACATTGTCCGCTTCATTATGCGTGTGGCCTTTTATTAAGAATTTGTGGGTTATGCTTTCAAGGTTATGCAATGAGTTCACAGCAAATGAATACAAACTTGCAATAACTTTATTTTTATTCTGACCGACACAATTGTCAGAATAAAAAGTGACGTGCAGCTTTTTATCGGGGTGCTTTTGACTTAACTCTTTTAAATAGTCATATATGCAGGATCCTATTTCGTTCGGTCCCCTCATTCCTTGCATCTCGTCCCAGAAATAACAGTTTACTTGTCCATAAGAAGCTACTTTGTCTTGTTTCTTATTGAGTTCTGTTATCGTGAAGTTAAGGCAATTAATTTTAGAGCAATAGTAAAAATAGGCTGGACTCGGGCAAAGCATTACAGACTGTAAGTCAAAAACAGCACAAATGTGAGTTTCATCCACGTTGTCGCGGTCTCGCATCTTTTCTTCTCGGCACAGTTGTTTTTCGACTAAATGTTGATCATAATTAGCTTTTAGCTCTAATTTCTGCTCCGTCGAGGCAAGTTCATAAGCTATACAAGTGTCACACCTGTCTTTCGCCGGTTGAAAGAATCCAATGTTAAATTCGGTGTTAAATATTTTGCTATAGAGCCAGTAAGCACACTCCGATTTATTACTTTTCTTTTGAAGATTATTAAAATCTTTCCAGAGATCTGTAATAGTTTTGCTGTTTGAAATAAATTCTCTGCTTGTCTGTGCTCTCAAGTAGTGTGATTCTATCTTAGGTATAGAATTTATATGTTTTTTAATATCGTCTATCAGTATAGGGTCTGTTACTTTTCTACTTGCATGTCGTCCTCGCATATCCTTTTCTACAAAACCGTGACTGTTTGTTTTGGCCTTGATGGTTCTCAAATGTCTGTCACTTACGTCCAGCGTATTTATAAAAAATTGTTTGCAGACACGGATTTTTGTACCGTTTACTACAAAGAAAAAGGCGTTATTCGATTTTCTTGGTCGTGTAGCATTGGTATATTTATATTTAGGTGTTATTTCCATCATACAAGATCGAATGTAACTACGCTGTAAGTCTATATCATTCAATTGCCAGTAATGATCGAATAGATTGACCCTGTCTGCGTTTTGTATGTTATCCGAGCATTTCAACCTACATGTACATGCTGCCTTAATGCTGCGAGCAGGTACCTGTCTCTTTGAATTGGATGAGGACACATAGGATTTCCCGCTGTTCCTCAGCATTTTCAACCTATTTTGTTTCCAATTGTCAGGGTCCCTTTTACGTTTTCTAGACTGGCGGGAATTCCTAGGAGGTGAGAACGAGGATGATGGGGAGCTTGATCGAGAATTATTAGGAACACCTGTACGTGTGTTATTTGCGTATGTAGGGTCCGAGTCACTCAAGTCTACGTCACTTTCATCAGAGTTTATTGGTGATACCTGATAGTTCGGACGAACTGCTGAACGTCTAGCTAAATTAGGGGGTCTTGACTGATTTGAACGTGAAGAACTCTTAGAACTTGACGAAGAAGAACTGGATGAGGAAGACGTGGATGAACAAGAACTGGATGACGACGAACTTGACGATCTTGATCTGGTCGATGCTTGCTCTATTGAAGATATTATTGGTTCATGTTCAGTCTTTTCTGTATTTTTTTCTTCCTAAAAGAAAGATAACATAATTCATAAAAGTTCATTTAACATAAAAGTATCATAAAATTAATAAAATTACTTACCTCAATTCGACAGGTATCGACTTGCATCTCGGTCGTCTGTGTCAACAGGATTTGGTTTTCAATTATAGGTGGTGGACTGTTACAAGCCTTTTCAACATCCATTACAATCTGGAAATATTAAATAAATTTTAATAATAATTTTCAACAGTCACACCAATTATCTAGCCCCAAGTCGAGATTCTTCAATATCTTGTGTTATGGACATTAAACTGGGAACTGGGTATAATTAAATAACTCATACTTACTTAAAACACTTTTGTAAATAGTTATTCCTTTAAAATTAATCAGTAAAAACTACAAAAGTAATTGTATGAACCTTGTATAGTATTAAAAAAGCTACATAATAAAAATATTCTCACCTCATTAAGTATGTCTCTCTCTGGCGTATTTTCAATAATAGATGGACTGGCGGACACACTTCTTTCAGAAATCTGCACAAAATAATATATTTAATAAAGTAACGACAGATAAGAAGAAATAAAAATAGTTATACACATACCTCAACCTGCATTTCTCTTTCTGGTGTAGATTCAATGATAAATTGACTTTCATCTCTTGTGTAATTCTGCGAAATAGGTTGTAAAATAGTTATTGTTATAAGTAAACCAAATAGAAAAACTCGGGGAACGAGATCAGTTGTGAGCATAAAGAAACATAATTTTTTAGAATGCTGGTGCAACACCACAAGGTGCCTAGGTATTTTATTAAAGAAAACATGAACATTAAGTAGTTACATATTAGGTACCGACCTTTTCTTCTCGCGTGGTCAACATTTCCAAAATAAGGTCAACTCTTCTCTTCATTTTGTTAGTTTAAATCTAAAAAAATAAACTAGTTCACTATTTTATTGCAAAAATATTAATAATAAACTGACCCTTACCTAAGTGCAACATCATAAATTATGTTGTATTTATTCAGAAACTAACCTAATCCCAATAAATCCAAAAAAATTATAAATCAATTAATCAAATACAGACTCAAAATATAAAAAGCCAGTATTTCTTACAAAACTTTCAGTAATAAACAAACGCTATTCGGTTTAGGTCACAGAAAATTTGCTTTTCACAATTATAAAGTGACTTAAAACAAACTTCGGTCACTTTACGATTAAAATAAAAGTTGTAAACTTACCACAAGTTTTGTGCTACAGTGACACATTGAGATTTAAGCCACTTTTCCACTAATTGCGCAGCGTCTCTCTCCAACAAATTATTACGCATCACTAAATACGTCACTATCGTAATGACGCAACGAACCGAATCAGTTAGTAAGAAAGAGACACAGGATTGCGTTTCTCCTCTTCTAGCCTTTATAGGGCAGTTTTTGATTAATTAGGCGATAGAGCGCGCTTTTTTAAATCGTTCTGCATACTTAACTCAATTCACCAAAATTTTGGATTGGGTCAGTTTACGACTGGGTGTGCGATTTATATATAAGGTGATTTCCGCGTATTTGTTGTGTCCATTTTGACATTTGTGACGTGTGGTACAATTGATAGACCAATGTGACCACTGGAGTCCACCTAGAACATTAAATATTGGGATGCCAGAGTTCCACTACAATTCACAGAAATTAGATATTTTTGTACACAGTGAAGAGCCAGCTGATGCAGATTTTATTAGTACATCATATTAACCACATGTTTAGCCAATTTTTTGTAGATATACACTGTCTTGTCTGAAAATAAAACAAGTTTTTTATATAGTCTATTGGTCTAGCACACTAAGTGTTTGCCTACCATCAAGTAAAACTGTAGTAACCAACTTTGGACAAAAGCTCTGAGCTGCGGCTTTGTAATAAAAAGGTATATACCATAGTGCTTGAGGTAGTGGTACTGCAGGCAGGAGTCGAACAGCAAGTAGAGTTCATCGAACCACTCCACAGACCATCCGCAGCACCTCGGGTGCACCACCGCCAGGTACTGTAGACAAACATAAAGCATTTTGAAACACAAAAACTACCACACAACTATCTAGGATATTAGTTAAAGTAAATATATTACCAGCACTTTTACAGTTTTGTTTCCAACACAATATTTTAGTTTATTTTCGCTGTTAAGCACAAAATTACATAAAATTTAACTTGTGAGCAGGACAATTAGATCTCGCCTTCTATTGAAATGTTATTTAATGCTAGTTTGCAATTTATTAGATCCAGAGATTGTTGTAACTTGCATGTATCAACTAATGTAAAAGTAGGTGCAAATTTGAAATGTTTAGATTTATGTTTACTACAGTTACGAAATGCTGAGAAGCCGGATTACTCAACGAACAAGTTTGGTTGGTATATACTGTCTAACCTACTTAATACCGAAAAAATTGGACACTTTAGCTACCTCTACTAACTTCCTCAGCGCAGGCTTCACAGTAGCACCCAAAGCGTCTTGTGCCGTGACTTGGAACACCGACGGAGTCCCTTGAAGTGTCCGGGTTAGATGCGCCGCGTAAACAGCCATTTCTAAATAATTTACACTAACGACACAAAACTTTTAATCCGAAACCAACGTTGCAAGAAATTTTGTGTTTCTATGGTTTACACAGTCACAGCGAGGACTATTTTGGGTAATAGTTTTATTACTATATGCTAATTAAATCGTTTAAACTTTGATCTTGATCAAATGTCGATAGCAAGAGATAATAATCTTGCAATTTTTAAATTATTATATTACTGTTTATCTAACACTTTCGTCAACATTCATATTGGGCTGCCAGTATTACCACTAAAAGTTACAAAAAAAACCAAACAAGTAAAAAGACAGCTTCATTAAGTCATTCAATATGTGAAGGAGAGTGGTTTTTCGAAAACCATTTGCCTACCGTACTATAACCCAAGATTTATTTAATTTAATTTGTTCTAACTATGCGTGAATATCCCATAAATGTTTTATCTTATCTTTGGTTAGGGATCACAAACTAGTCGGTATCTACCGTTAGGTCATAGAATTTGTAACTCTATGTAACTATCACCTGTGGTGATGGGTAATTTTGTAATTTTGGCAACCCTAAAAACTACATGAAGTTGTCGTTGTCAATATTGACACATTAAACGAAGCCTCGTACGGTAAGTTTATACAGCGTGTAAATATTATATTTGGCTCATAAAATAATACAGTCAGTAGGTTACCGTCAGCCAGTTTGGCTGGATAAGTCCGGACTCTCAAGGTTTTATCCGAATGGACTAGTGGTATACCTTAGCCAGCAGTACTTAGATGTTCATGTTACAGGTTATTAAAACAAATTCTGGCTCTTCAAATACACGTTTGAATCAGATTTGCTCTATCTCTCTCTATAGAGCCGAAAGGAAATAAAATTTTAATTGTCTGTGTAACTAGGTAAAGGTAAGTCGATTCTTCGACTTCAGACCCTCGCTGCTGCGCTATACAAAGCTTATCATAATTATTCCCAACTGCCCCATCATTTTGCAGATGAGAATAGATAAGTAAGTATATCTATATCTTATAGAAAGAGAGACGACGCTCATTTGTCGTGTTTGGTGGTTTATAGTAGAAAATTTGCTTTGCTTGACAACTTAGAATTAGTAATGAGTTGGTTTACTAAATGATGACATTTGAAAGCCTGTTTCGGCGACTACATACTAATATTTACGATGTTTTTCGTGTATTACCTACGAGCAGGATGGTGGTTTTTGTCACTAGATAATATAATACTGCATATTAAACAAGGACCTATTTTAATTACCCAGTTTAGTTGGTTTGCAAAGTGTGTCGGCGGTACAGTACGTACAATACTTAAGGTGTGTGGTCTCAGTGAGGTTTGAATGAATGAATGAATGAATGAACTCTTTATTGAAGACAAAAGAAACAACAAATATACAGGAAAAATCCTACATCTAGTGTCACAAGTTGATAGTTTGCAAATTCTTAGTAAGGCAAGACAGGTATATTCAGCTATTATTATATAGTTATTCATATATTCGTACAGTCCCATATATTTGAATTATGTAGTTTTTTCAACTTCCCCATACGCGCTTCAAAAAAAATACCTACGTAAGGATCTTGGTAGGTAACAAAAGTCAAGGAAGGTAAGTCAAACCGTCATAGTTCAAAGCCGCTCAGTAACCACATCCGCTAGGGGTCGATGGAGTATTTATCGATAACGATAATGTTCCGTAGATTGTAAATGTAAATCCTAAGTTCTAAAACTCATATTTCATCTGTCCAAACTGCTGTCTAGGCAATGATACTCTTAGTTCTATATAGGGAGACCTAAAATTAAACCGGGGAACCTGTCTACACACACGGTTGGGATAAAAACCAAAGAGTACGTTTTATTAAATCGGAAATAACAAAGCTCATGTTTTTTAGCTTTAAAGTTATAACGTCACCTGTTTATCTGTACATAGATAACTGTTATTGTATCTAGGTCTGCACTTGCCCACATGCTATCTTCTTGAAGTATTTTTATAGCTAGCTACCAGTAGAGTAAGCACTAAAATATTTTTACCCATCTATATTATTATAGTATCCTTAACAATTTCGTATACAAGCCGGAACACACGCAAACTCGCGTTTAGGTCCTGCCGATTTTTATTTATCTAACCTCTCGAATCAATCAAAACAACATATGTATGTAAATTTAAATCTGCAATTTAAATCTTAACTCAAAAGTAAATTGCTTGTCCCATGTTTTGAATAATTCAAATATCATGCAAAACATGATAATAAATTTTTTAACTATTTCTTTGTCAACGCGACAACCATTTTAGAGGGTTCCAGTTATCCGTAAAGCATAATAAAAATTTGATTTCCGCGTGATTTTAAAGGCATTTAGAAGAATTGTGCTTTAATTCACTGCTTATTAATGTAATAAGTAATAAAAAAAAATAAAGTCATTACGGTTCCCGCCGATAGAACTTTTTCAGTTATTTCGATTTAAAAATCAATCCTCTTGACCGACTTTGATCAAATTACAATGAGACAATATGGAAGGTACCCTATACATACCTACCTTATCAAACAAAAAAAAAAATTTTTTGTAATCGGTCAACCCTGCTCCGAAAAATCAGGTTACAAAAAAATAATATAAAAACACACAATGAGTACTTACATCCTATTTATTAGAACTCTGTAGAAAGAATAAAAGAAGAAGTGAAACTGAAATAAAATTAATAATATAATGGTAATTAGGCTAGAGATGATAATTCTAGTTAATTATTTTTGCGTACGGAATAATAATAAAAATCCGAGAATTAGTAGAACTCTCACACCAAGTATTGTCAAGATTGGTTGGAAACTACGCCCTCTAGTACGAAAATTCTTGCGGACAAACATCCATGCATATAAACTGATGACGAGAGAAACATTTTGCCAATCCAGAGAAAAGTGCAGCAGTGTACTTCACTCCGCGTAAAGTTCTCCCGAATAGGTCCCTACGCCTCCATGGCCAGCCCATCTCTTGGGCCTCCTCGACCAAATACCTAGGTGTTACCCTGGATAATAGACTCAACTTCGAAAAACACATCACCACGGTGCGTAATCGCGCGGCCTTCTTTCTAGGCCGTCTCTCCCCCCTCCTGTGCGCGAGAAGTAAAATGTCCCTTAGAAATAAGGTGACACTTTACAAGACCGTGATCCGCCCCGTCATGACCTACGCCTCTGTTGTCTTCGCACACGCGCCCTCTTATCAACTGGATAAACTCCAAGTCATTCAAAACCGCTTCATCCGTAGAGCGGTAGACGCGCAATATGCGCAACGCGGACCTCCATTGCGACCTCGAGCTCCCCTCCATCTGTCAATTCATGAAGGATGCCTCGCGTAGGTACTTCGACTCTGCTCCCCACCACCCGAACCCGCTCGTGGTTCAAGCGGCGGACTACTCGACTGACCCGAACGGTCCACCCCCCTTGCATAGGCGTCCTAGACACTTCTTAGATGATCCGGACGACCCCATTGCAGCCGTAGTATCGGCCGCCCTGGGGTCGCCCGGCCCACCTGACTCGTCTCCTAACACACATTCCGTTTTTGGTACTGGTCCGGGCTACCAGATTCGACATCCATTCCGACGAAACAGAATGCGTCCTCGCCGGCGAGGACGTGGTCTCTTACGACCCTTAGGGTCACCCAGTTGATTGATAGGGCCCTAGGTCTTTCCCCGTCTGGGAAGCCAGGACAGTTCGGTCAAATAATCAAATCAGTTGCCTAATTAGCTAGGTTTAGGGTCCAGGCCTCTCCCCGGGATGCCATGGACACAAGTCGATCTAATGATAGGGCTCTGGCGCGGGCCAGGGCACCTCTCTCCAAAAAGCGTCCTTCAGATGCCAATAAAGTGTAGGGTCCTCGCGAACTCTGGCCTCAGAGCTCCAGGACAATCAGGTCAAATAGTCACTCAGATTCATAGGGCTCATTTGTCCTCCCCCTCAGGGAGGTCTGGGCAAATTCGCTCTAAAAAGTTTTAGCTAGGATGCCACCAGTGGCTAGGGCCCTAGGCACTCCCCGTCTGGGTTGCCAGGGCAGTTCGTTAGTCCAACTCTGGGCGACGGCTCAAGCCGAGGTTCGTGCCGTCTGAGGCGCCCTTGTGCTTGTCGCCCCAAAACCAAACCGTGGCCCAGCGCACTTGCGCTTGCCAAACGTCCGGTCAAGCTGTCCGAGGTCGCGTTCGACCAGCAGCTCAGTCCTTTCTTTAAAAAATAATAAAAACATTTTGCCAGACTCAATGCACAGGCGCGGCGTACCACTCGCTCGGGATTTTATTACAATTAGTGTGATAATCGTAATGAAATCCCGTTCAACGACGGAGCTACGAGTCGGCTGCGCCGCACCGTAGCAAGCGAGTGTGGCGAGTATTTATTTACCTATTTCAATTAGTACGAATACAAATAATTAAATGTAATAAAATAATAATAAATTATTATTATTGTTCGAGTAAACGTAGAACGTTTCTCTCCCACAACTGGAGGTATGATTATTAGCACGGGCCAAAGCCAAGTGCGGTTAAAATAGGTTAGCAATTTAAAAACTTTCGTACTATACGACATGTATTTAAAATTACAGCCTTTTATAAAAGGATGTAATTTTAAAAGGATGTAATGTAGGCTTGTGTGTAATGATTTTCGTATGACTCCTGTAGTTGAAATAACTATTGCTACTATTGTTTTTGAGTTATTGATTCGCCACTGGGATTTTAGTTCGATTGAGAGGTCGGTGTATTTTGCTACTTTCTCGGTATGAGTTGTAGTGAGATTGATTGCTATATCTATGATAAATGCAGTATTGGTTTGTTTATTAAGCAGCGTTAATTATGTCAGGTCGGTTATAATGGGTAGTTTTATCAGTAATTATTGTGCGGTCCCAATACAATCTAAAATGTTCATTTTCTAATACTGTGTCGGGTGTATATTTATGGTAGGGTTTTTTCTTGTCAATAAGTTTATGTTTGAATGCTAGTGAGTGGTGTACAATAGCGGCTACTTGGTCATGTCGATGTTTGTAGTCAGTTTGGGCTATAGATTTGCATGCACCTGTAATGTGTTGGATGGTTTCTGACGCGGTATGGCAGTGTCGACATTTGTCATTGTAATTTGGTCGACGGATAATGTATCGTTGGTAGTTTCCTGTATCAATAACTTGATCTTGAATGCTTAACATAAAGCCTTCGGTTTCTGGAAAGATTTCGCCACGATTCAGCCAGGTATTTGACGCCTCTTTATCAACATGTTCCTGCTCTAAATCATGGCGATGTCTTCCGTGTAAGGACTTTTGTTTCCAGGCATGTATTTTGTCTTTTACGGCAACTATATGTTCATTCCGTTGTGTATTAGAATTGCGAAGGTTTAGATGTGTAATTCTTTTATCAGCAGCTACTATTGCTTTGTGGAGTTCTGAATTATCGGTACGTTCAAAAAAAAATACGGAGTGTGACGATTTGCTTATGTAGGTTAAGAATATCTATTATACCTCTGCCTCCTTCATTTCTAGGTAGTGTTAATC
Organism: Ligdia adustata; assembly: GCA_947049295.1. Taxonomy (NCBI): domain Eukaryota; kingdom Metazoa; phylum Arthropoda; class Insecta; order Lepidoptera; family Geometridae; genus Ligdia; species Ligdia adustata. The sequence goes on from OX346234.1 coordinate 11,874,120, forward strand.
TTTGTACGCAGTAGCGAGGGTGATGTTTCCTATGTGTTGTAAGAGTTTTATTAATTTGGCATTGCAGTTTTTTCAAATCTGTTTTAGATCAGGTGATTATGCCGAAAGAATAGGTTAATACTGGTACGGCAAAGGTGTTTATTGCTTTAATCAAGTTACGTGAATTTAACTGAGATTTCGATAAAATATTGAGTCTAAATTTCCGCGTAATTTCTGCTTTGGTTTGTTTTTGGTCTTTTTGTTGTAATTGTTGGAATACTAAATATTATCCTAATTATATTTATTATTATTATTATTATGCGTCTCCTGGCAGTAGGGTGATGGCACCAATAATGGACACTTTAATTGCAGTGTGTGACAATATTGCTTATAACTTTTTTATGACTTCTCATACACACGCAATGATTAGTGAAATCTCAAGACAATATACAAAGTTAAGTTAGAAAATAATTGTAAAAAGAAAATACTCGAATTCTCCAGTGATGGACAGCAAAAATCCAGTAATTTACCCCCAGTAATCGATCAATTACCAATAATAAAAGACATCCAGTAAGGGGCACTTTTGCAAACGTATTACGAAAAAAGTAAACAGCTAGCTACTTATGCCATAATTCAGTTTTGTCTTTTAAAAAGCAGGAACATTTTACTAAAAAACTTTTTATTATTACATGTAACTAGCCATCTAGAACAAAAACATGTGGGGACTAGTTGAGGACAGGTATTTTACCCAATGATCGACACATTGATCTTTACTGGAAGTAGTTTTATATTTTCGTTAAAAGTAAAAATTGATCATCGTAAAATTGTGCACCAATTCCAATGAAAAACGACATAAGTCAATAAAATTAACAATGGACAGCTGTCCATTACTGGACAAAGTTATTTTGTTAAAACCAGTAATGATCATAGGATCCAAAACAAAGAAAAAAAATACAAGTGCACAAAATCTATTTAAAATATCTTTTCAGAAAATCAACGTATAAACAATATCCTACCTATTATAATAAGTAAAATATGACTAAAAATAGAAATTTACTGTCTTAGCGATTTCCGTAAGATAATCTGATTTTTTGTGATTGCGCGACGGCACATATTTAATTTGCCGCCATCTTGACACAAAATGGTAGAATCATGTGATATGAATCAGAAGTATCAAACGAATGTATGTTATCTTTGGATCTGTGTTGCCTTTTCAGAAAAAAATATCGTAGACCTTATTATCAATATCAAAAAAATGTGTTATTTACTGGTCCTTGTCCATCACTGGTGCCTTCACCCTACCGTTCTCGCTTTCCATCCAGTCAAGCCCGCCGTCGCCGCGTCGCTGCAGTCCCAAAAAATATTATTTATAATATTATTGGATGACTCCTCACCCTACAGCTCAGACATACGGATAGAATCTCCCTCCATTCACCCGCGAAAACGTCAAACTCACCATTAGAGCTCACATTAGTGATCTGTAAGAAAACTGCTATCCGTGGTCTTGTGGGTAACATACCAACTACAAGCGCGGGCGAGCACAGGTTTGATTCTTAGCTCGGACATGTGTTAGATTGATAAATTTGAATATCTTTGGACCTGCCATGGAGTCCATATCGCCCAGCCACTCTTTAGGATTCCATACCCAAAGGGAAAAACGGGACCCTATTACTAAAACTTAGCTGTCCGTCTGTCTATCTGTCTCCAGGCCGTATCTCATGAAAATTGGATTTTTACAGATCATGTAATTTTATTACCACATTAACAGCAAATAATTACTACATACAACAAACGTGATATTTAATAACTTTATGAACGACGACATCACGCAGAAACTTAAAGTTTCAAAATTGTCATCACATTGCTGAAAGCAATATTAGAGTCATTGCTTTCGTAGCCGGTACGAAACGACTATATTGCTTTCAAAATTATAGCAATACTGAAAGCAATACGGTTAGCCGATGAGGGCATAGAACTTGAATAACTTGCGCGTTATTGGAAGAAACAAATTTAGTGGTATTCTTGCTTTCCAAACCTAACAGCGGGACGCTATAATACGAAAATATCATGAATCAATTATCTCTTTTAAATAATTATTATTTGATATTTAATTATGTGAGAATAATGAAGTGTTCCTAGATAATATTAGAGGTAACACATGACGTAGATCCTCGTAGGAGTGCCGAGATATATCCTGACGATAATGTCGTTGATTTATTCCTCACGTGGTGACATTTCGTGCAATTTATGTGATATGTACTTTAAACGACCAAGTTCATTGTACAATCGTTGAAAACACAAAAACCAGTTTCATGTTTATTCATAAATTATTTAGTGGTTGGACTGAGCCTATTCTCTAGGCGTATAACTAAAAATCATTGACAGGTAGTGCTGAAAAAAAATATCGAAATCGGCGGAAAACTTCAATTCAGCTCAAACATCAGTAGTATTGATTTATAAATTAAACTACTAGACTGAATTTCACAAAATGTAAAAGGGACCTACTAAAAAGAAGCAAATAAAGATTTTTGAAATCAGTCAGGCAAGGCACTTACACAAATAATATTTCAATTTTTTTTAAAAATTTTGACTTTTGTTGTGTCAGCCGTCTTGGATTCGATATATAGCCAAGAACACTCTCTACTAATCGGTCCATCGGATCCACATACACACACACGCTCACACACACACACACACACACATACACACACACACAGCCACGTCAAACTTATAACACCTCGTCGTTTTTGCTTTTGAAGTGTGTAATAAACTACACGTCATTCAAATTATTCAACCATTCAAATCATACATTCACATGTTTTGCTAAATTTATCGATTGCAATTAATTTTACCTTTAAATCATGTTCAGTAATGCATACTCGTATCCTTCCTACACACCTGTACCTACTGATAGCAACTATTTAATATTAAGTTAATACCTACCTACTGCTTTAATGTTCAATTTTAATTTAAATTAGTGAATGACAATGATTTTATTAACAAAAAAACACACTTTAAAATATATAAATATTAACGTAGGTACTTTTAAATATTTGAGCAGCGACATCAAACCTCTTTTAGTTAGTTAATACAACTTATAACTGTCAGCAAAAACAGGTTGACTGACTTACCAATAGATTACTAATTTAATCCTCGTAATTTAGGCTCAGCCTAAAAAACTAGTTGGCGGTCTCCAGTTGAACCTTAGTTCTAAATATCCTCCAATTAGTTCGAAGGATGTATAATTTTTATTTTATCATAATAATTATGCAAAGTCTGTAGCATTGGATCGTTCATTGGGAAAACCAGTCAAACGTTACGTTATTAAATCAGTTGACTTGTCTTCAATTTTACAAACCTACGAGTATATAATGATTGCACAATGTAAAAAAGTTCGCATAAACGTAGAGCCTAAACTACTGAACCTAGAGGCAAGAAATATGGAGGATGTGTTCATTATAGAGTGTAGTTGTGTAATAATAAAAATAGTTTTTGGAAATTTAGTCCCTAATGGAGTAAAAAGAGGTTTCAAAGTCGGAAACTTACCTACTCGTACTTATATTCCTTGCTTTATATCGCGTACCTACAACGCCTCGGATGACAGCTGACTCAATCAATAAATGATAGTAATATTTTCAGAAATCATTAATAATATGTACAACTAGCTGACCCAGCGAACTTCGTACTTCCTAACAGTCGACTCTTTAAGAGGGAATATTCCCATCGTATAAAGATTGACAAATATTGAGTTTAATATTTATACGATACTTCTTCTACGAACTTCACTCAATAGTTTTGACTTCCCGGAACCTCACCACTAACACTTAAACTTTATGGTATGATATTAAAGTTCAAATTGACTTTTAAGCATTATTAAGACGAATCAATTGTACGGGAGTATGGAACATGAGAAAATTGTACGTGTAGCTTTTAGTCGATTTCAGGCATTTATTTAATTGTTTCTCTCCGTAAGTACGTACGATCATCGTACTTCAAAGAATATTCTAAAAAAAGAATTAGCAAAATCGGTTCAGCTGTTCTCGAAATTTGCGCTTAGCAACACATTCAGCGATTCATTTTTACATTATAGAAATATGTACTTAAATATGTTTAAATAACTCATATTTGTTTAGAAATTGCAAAATAAGTCACTTCAAATTAATATTACAACTAACATCTTAAATTCAGTCCCTCTGACGCAAGTCAATGACCCCTCTACTGAACACACCAGTTTAACAACATGTCAACTTGTTAACCGTAATCTAAAATAATAAACCTATAACGTAGAGGAATTTATAGACATTTTAGACTAAATCACCGAGCGAGCAAAGCTTCTCTAATTGTAATTTCGTCTTTTTAATTTGTAAGGATGTTTGTATACAAGAAATTTCATACTCTCTCAATCTTAACAAAACTTAGTGTATCGGCTTTACGAATTTGTTTATTTTTTTAGTTGTCCGGGATTTTTGCTGGTTTTTTGAAGTTGCTTCGACGCTTTTGCTCTTCGATTTAAAAAATATTTGATTCGGGTTTGGGTACTGCAAACCCGAATTATAATTCCTGGATAGAAATCGGTTAAGTGGTTGTCGTTTTTAAGTCAATGTCGCAAAAAAAAACCGTGCCCGCGGAGGTTAGGTACTACAACACCTTAGAAGGTGCAGAACTACATAGTCTTTAAACTAAAAACGTCTAAATTGTCATTTCTGTACTCACGATATAATGTTTGCGAATTTTAACCGTGATGATTAAAATTCAGTTCAATTTCCGTGTAAAAATTAGATATTCTATAAAGTGGTTTAACTTGTATAGATGTAAAGCCCGGAAGCAGTCAAATCTCTTTAACGGCGAAAGAATCTTGAAAATTGGTCTAGTAGTTTTTGAGTTTCTTCGGTACATCGAGTGTGATACATGTGAATAATATATGTGAGGTAGGTATATGGTATAAATACATACCTACATGACATCATTTACAAGGTTTATTTTTAAATGACTTAATATCTTCCACGGAAAGTTCTCTAAAGTTCTCTTATATCTAATCTTACGTCTGGTGTAAGGTATTCGCTTACATATTATATTTATAATAACCAGTTATTTGAGTGGAAAAAAGTCTAACCTAACCTAACCAGTTATCTGAACGGAGCAAGCTCATAAACTGATCATACCAAGTGAATAGCAGAAGTCATGTTTAGCAATGATGTTACAAAAAGTACTAAGTGATGGAATGACAATAAGCACGTAGTACCCGACAATGTTCTGAAACTACAAGTAAAATAGAAAATATTGCAAGACATTTGTTGAGGCAGTCGTTTTGAATTTTAAATTATTATAATATATAGAAACCTACTAAAGGTAGTTGTGAAAACTCGAACTCCGATATTTTGTAGCGGCGGCCATCTTCGACCAATTGTCATCAAACATAAAATACTCCCGACTAATATAATTTACTAACAAAATAAAATAAAATCGGTCATCCTTTTTAAGCTACAGACAGACACACACACCCTCACACGCAGACACACATCAAATTTATAAAACTCCGTAGTTTTTGCGTCGGTATTCAAAAGGGACGTATTGAGGGTGTTAGGGTAAGTGAGAGGTGAGAGGACACGTGAGCCATGGTCTCGGTCGTATGCGACCACCAGGATACCTAATGTGCTTAACATTAAGCATCCTGGTGGTCGCGGAAACGCTTGTGGAGAGCACCACCACAGAATTAACATGGATACAATACCACTCTGGATTCTTTAGCAAGTGTCTTAAGGAACTACGCCAGGAAAAACAACGAGATTTTTCCTGTGTTGAATCTGAACAAATTATGAACTCTTGTGTCTGAACAAGTTAGGCTAAACCAAGCCTCTGTCACTGACGGCTTATTAGTCGATCGCCTTGAAAAACTAATGTAAGATTTTATTTAATGCAATTAATATTTAATAGGGAAAGTCTGCTACGTGACCACTTACCGTCGGATTTTGGTAGAAATTATAAAAATAAGTCAAGATGTTGTTGAGGCTGTAATGGGTACTCCTCTATACTATTAATGAATCCCTCTCGGGAGCGCCGCCCACGCCTTCGCGCTCTTCGGCTGTTACCCATATACGGAGTGTCGCATGCTACGGAAATTTTTCAACAAAACATAACTTTAGATCAGTACTAGCTCTACCCGCGACTTCGTTCGCGGTTGCTAACCTTACATAATTATGTCAGTGGGACTTAAAAAAATTGTGAATTGATATCAGTGATTTGTATCAGTCCTTCTGAAAATCTTATCATTGTCTGGAATGCACTAGCTCTTAAAGGAAGCCGCCCAAACACACCGTTAGGTGCTTGGCGACAGATTTTTCAACTTGAAGTATTATCCTTAAACGGTAGTTCAAGCTCTGCTTGCGTATTGCGTGGGATGGAACCTCGTACCTCCCGCACGGCAATCTACCCCCTTTAACTACTCTGTCGCCATCGCTATACAATAAATTTTGAACGCTATGTACACGGACACGTACAATCCTAATCTATGGCGCAGCTTTAAACTCGTGATTATAGTGTTTTGTGGCCGTATTATACGTTTAGTAAAAATACGTGTAACATTTGTATGGAATATTTTTTTGTTTAGATTTCCATTAAAAAAAACCTTGTCGATAGTTTATCGAAAATATAAACTACAATACCAATGTCGTTTTTTGTGGCACAATAATTTCAGTAAGTTCTTTCTAACGAAAAAAAAATATAGTATGCAAATAAAGTTTCAATAGAAAAAACCTTCCTTGCTACAACGTCCAATGAACAAAAGATTTTTTGATACAACTATAAAGCGAAGGAATATTTATTTCGGATACAATAATTTCAGTTAGTGATATCTAGCAAAAAAATAATTAGGTATATAATTATTAGATTTCCATAACAACAATTACTTGCTATAACGTTTTATGTAGGCGTCTACCACAATATTTTCATAAAAACTAAATAACCAATGACTTTTTGCGGTACATTTTAGTTCCAAATTAAATGACGCGTTACAGAGTTATAGTTAAATACGACTATTATCCTCTCGGTCACGGGTACCTGTGGTACACTTATTTTTGGGCTAAAAATTAGTTAGTTTACAAAAAAAAATATCACCTAAATCGAAGCACTCGTTACTAAGTCGTAGTGAAATACATGCCCTCTCCTCCTCAATTTTTTTGGATAACATTAATTTAAGTTAGTTCTTTCTAACAAAAAAAGAATCATCCAAAACAAAGTACGCGTTACTGAGTTCTAATTAATTACAATTTTCATCCCCCCCTCCCACGGGAACCCCCGCTGATTTCCGGAATAAAAAGTTGATAAAATCCTACCTCATTGTATGAACCTTAAGCATACCAAGTTTCATTAGAATCCATCCAGCAGTTTCGGAGTTATTTAAAGTCCAGAAATAGACAGATAGATAGATAGACAGACAGATAGACAAAATGAAATAAATTATAGATTTGGAGTCTGTATCATTTATAACTACCGCAACAAACCGCAAAAGAAATTTTTAAAATATATTCAATGTACAGAATTTGACCTGTTACAGTTTTATTATATGTATAGATTTGCCACTGACTTAATATGTTAATAAAATAATGTGATTGTCAAAATAGTATAGAAACTAGCAAAATAGATAGTTTTTTAGTTCGTCAGCTGTCAATCAATTTAATATATGAATGAATTAATATAGCTTTATTGCACACCAAACAATATAGAAAAAGATACAGCAAGTCAAATCTATACAATGCAATGATAGTACCTACATTGGGCGATATATCTCAGTTAAGAACCGATTGTTGCAAAGGTCTAACTTTAGCTTCGCTCAAATTTTAACCTAATTAGGGAATATATTGAAACGATTGTGTTACTTATAGCCTTGCTTGCTCTTGTTCCAACCTCTTTCATGCCTGAGCCTGACATCAACTGGCTGTTTTTATAATTTCTTTAGAGACAATATTAAATAACTTAAATTTATTTTAAGTAGTATACTTTTTATTTCTTCATCATATGTTTCATATCATCAAATTTCAATAGTTCACTATCAGAAAATTGACTACCCTAAAGTATTAAACTGATGAATATCTCAAATTAGCCAATACATAAATTTTCTAGTTATAAATGCATTATTATTCCTCTCATATATTGTTAAGAATAAGAATAGAATAAGAAATATTTATTGGCCTTTAAATAACATTCGTTACAGGCAAGTCTTGTTACATTTTAATTATTAATTACTTTAAAAAGAAACTTAACTTATAAATACTTTTATAGTTCTAAGAACAAATAGTTATTATATTATACATTTACATTGTCATTTATTTCTTTACCTATTACTAACATTTTGTAATTGTTGTTCATCACACAAGAACGATGATTCCACAAGCTGCAATGACATATATTCACTGAGTTTATAAAAAGGATTTCTTTCAAAAAAATCTTCCATCACGCTATTTGGTAATTTATTGTACATTAATATTTTGGTGTAAAGTCCCTGTTTCTTACACTTAGATAATCTGTTGACAGGCAGGACTCGCCCTTTTTTATTATTACGTGAAATTATTTTTTCCGGTATTTCCGTATCCTCGTGTACCTCTAATAAACTACTATAAATATAAAGTGGTATAACTGTCATTATTTTATCATTTCTAAAGTGTATTCTCGCAGGACTACGTTTTTTAAAACCATTCATTGTTCTTATAGATTGTTTCTGACATTTTAAAACTTTTATGATATCTTTAGCGTTTCCCCAAACAGTTATAGCGTATCTTATTATAGAATGAACGTATGCATAATAGACAGAGATGAGTGACTTTTTATCTAATAATGGCTTGAGTTTAAATAAAGCATAATTACCACTTGCCATTTTGTTGCAAATTTTATCGATGTGAGATTTATGACTAATTGTGTTATCAATTGTATAACCTAGAAATATATTTGTTTTAGTAATAGAATTCCCAAAAATACCCAACCTTGACTGATACTGCATTGATATGGTTTTATCAGAGTTAAGAATAATACCATTTGCATCAAACCATTCCTTTAACAATTCCATAACTGCATTAACTTTATCGTCTAAATTAAATTTACATTTGTCTCTGATACCCACATGTGTATCATCTGCAAATAAATTTATATGAGCCCAACTCGGCAATGCGTTGGTTATATCATTAATATAAATCAAAAACAAGACTGGCCCTAAAATAGAGCCCTGTGGTACACCAATTGACATCGTACCCTCTGTAGAAGTTTCTTCATTTACAGAGACAATTTGACTACGGTTCTGTAAATAAGTTATCATCATATTTAATGCAGGGCCTTGAAATCCGTAATATTTCATTTTTAAAATCAATATATCATGCCTCAAACAATCAAAAGCTTTTGAAAGATCACAAAAGACACTGGCACATTTATTTGACTTATCCAAGGATTCAAAAATATAATATACTACTTTTCTTATAGCCATTCCTGTGGAGCGGCCTTTTCTGAATCCAAACTGTGACATTGTTATTTTTTCAAAGTATTTGACAATTCTTGATTTAATAATAGATTCTAAAATTTTTGATAAAGCTGGCAAAATGCATACAGGTCTATAGTTACTAATATTATCGGTATCCCCATTTTAAAAAGTGGAATGACCCTACCCGGTTTCAATACGCCAGGAAATATTCCGTCCGTTAAACATGAATTTACGCAAATGAATATTAATTCGAATAAATTATCGTTGTTTATTATTAGATTTCGTAAAATTTTAGTACTTATATCATAAATATCTAATGTAGGTTTTTGTTTCATGTTACCTACTACCTTTTTGAGCTCATTATAATCTACTGGTCCAAATGAGATAGATGTCAATGGCTTATTACCGTAATCTAAATACTTTTTGCAATTATCCCCGTCAATTTCTAGATTGGAAGTCAACTTATGAGCTATGTTGCGAAAAAAGTCATTAAAAATGGTAGCAATTTTTTTAGCTTCTGATACATCTTCTCCGCTTTCGTTTTTCACTGATTTTATTCTAGTACTTTTATCGCGTCGCTTATTTTGACCTGCCTGTTCATTAATAATAGTCCAAGATTCTTTAATTTTATTCTTTGACTTTTTAATTCTATCTCTATATTGTAATTTCTTTGCTATGACCATAGTTTTACTCAATATTTTCCTGTACCTCTTAATTTTTAATTTTCTCGTTGCGCTAGGGTCAAATTCTTGAAGAATTTCCATTTTAACTAAATTGTTTTCTATACCTACAGTTGACCATTGTTTTTGAATATTTTTTACTTGTTTTCTTATTTTTGGAAAAGCTATGTTGTAATAATATATCAAAGCATCATGTAAAATCCTCGTTCTTGCGTCTGCGTTACTAGTCATTAGTATTTCTGCTTTTATTTTCATATAATCTTTGTTAAACAAATGGTTAAAATAATTTAGGTTATTTTTAGAAAAATTTCTAGCCATATAGGGAGTATTTTTACTATTAACATTTTTTGTATTGAACAATTCTAATTTAATGACATCATGGTCGGAAAGTTTATAACCTAAAACTGATCCTCTACCACCGCTAAAATTTACAATAAAGTTATCAATGCATGTAGAACTGGTTTGGTTCCTTTTATTTGTCTCAGTTCTAGTAGGCTCATTTAACAACCATTTACAATTAAATTTCTTTAATATTCCGTCAATGTGTTAAACACAGCTTTAAGCCGGACCTTTATTGGGGTTTCAGTGGGGCCGTGGCCAACACTGAGAAGCCCTTTACAATAAAAATATGTACATAAATATTGCTAAACGGGCCCCCACTAAAGGCCGCCGCATGACGGCGCTGGAGGGGCAACATTGATGTGGGCGGCTACAAGGGTGCGCAGAGGTGTGCTGCGCGTTCACTGAGAGCTACTAGCGGCGTTATGCCCTTTAACACTTCCTTCCTAGAGCTTAGGTTCTTAATTAAGGCAAGCCAGGGGCAGGGGGTCATTTTGTCTCCTCGGAATTGGGGTATGCGGTGTCACCACACACCGACACTCGCCACAAAGCCGCTCTTGCATTCATATTTGTATACAACCGCATTACTATTATCATTACATATCAAATAATACTTAAGCATTTCTGTCTTCAAACATATTGACTTATTGATTTCATAATTATATTACCATCAAAGCCTAGTTCCATAGCTATCTAATAAGTTCCATAGCTATCTAATAAGTTCCACAGCTATCAGTATCATATAATAATTCAGTTGATTTTTGTATAATTTCGACTGATTTATGAGTATTAAATGACGTCAAATTACATTTTGTTTAACTAATAATAATCACACGAATAGACGTTAAATGTCATCTCATATATTAATGTTAAACGATGTCATAAATTATAATCATGTTGAATACACGCGTATATACTTACCTAGTATTCACAATGTTACACTACCATTAAATACGCAACAAAAAAAACGTTAAGAGGAAATACCAGCTGCCTTATCGACTAGCGTTGAGCATGAAAGAGGTGAAAACATGAGCATACCAACTTTGTTTCGTTTTGACAGTTCTCCTCATCAACGCTGTCAAAATGAAACCAAGATTTCTTACTCCTATTTTCACTCCTATCATGCTTAACTCGAGTCGACAAAGGGGCAACAATTTTGGAATAAATGTATTGCAAAATTTTTTGACATTTGGGTTATAGGATTGATTGGTATTATTATGTTTGTATTCACTTGATTTCTTAAGTATTTTACAGTACAAAATCAAAACAATAAGTAACATAAACAACTTAATCCTAGAGTGCCACAAGCAGCGGGGTAGGACCCAAGCTACCGGTGGTAGAGACTACAGAGGGAGGAACCTCCTAACAATACGTGCCGTATCGAAGACACCACCCTTTGTATCTGAACCTTGATCCAACCATCTATCGAGATTCTTTTAAGATGTTGGTTGAGGCTTCTCGCTATCAGGCCTTGGTATTTTTCGGTGACGAAATACAAATGTAAGAATAAATAGCAGTATAAATTTGAAATTGGAATCCCTAACCAAAGAAGAGATATTTGAGATCAAAGTGGCCAGTACGACATAACGCCAATTTCATATGTAAGGACCTAATATTAATGATATTTTATTTATTTAGTTTACCATTATGCTTTTATTTTATAAATATCTTCATCTTCATGTCATCAATAAAAACGTGTCACAGTGGAAAAGTATCGTAAAGCTTGCCCCGCCAGTCACGGTTTTATGGATCTCATCATACTACTACGTTTCCTCTTATTAGATAATTAAATTTGTAGATAGTTATTGATATACGCCGACAGAGTATACTAATAAATTATGATATAAAATAATATTAGTGCTAATGCGTGAAGGAGTGAGTTCATTACAGATGTTTTGTTGGTTTATTTGATAGTAGCGGTATATTTAAGTATTAAATTAATTGCATTTATATAACTTATGCATGTGTTTATTGTGATAAAATTGATTTAAACTTTTTGTTTCTCGTTGTTTTTAACCCCGGTTTTCGTTGGAAGAGTTAATGTTACTGCGTCTGTATTTTTTATTGTATTTGAGATGCTAATGGATGTCTTATGAGTTATGTACATGAATAAAAAAGTTATGATGTAATATGTTTGCAAAATTGAATAAAATTCTGATCCTAGAGCATTTTATACTATAGTCGATATGCATTCAAGAACATTTTACTTCCAAAACTATCAGATCCTAAATGGAAATATTGTATTAAGATTGTTAATATTGTGACATTGAGTAAGAAATTAGCATCGTTCAATCAGGAATGAATGAAACGAGCGCGCCCGTTGAAGTCTTTTCTATAAAGAACTTGTAACATATTCTTAATTAGTAGAAACTTAAAAACGATCAAATACTGTTACTTTCACAATACTCGTTCCAGAAACTTCGGCTCATGAGTTGTACAGAATGCAGGTTGATTACAAGTAGTCAGAAGATACAACAGAAAAAGCTGACTGCAAACTTTGTGCTTTAAACTGCTTTACCTACTTGAACAAGCTATTAACCAAATGGTAATAAGCTATACAGTTTATTGCCATTTTCAGATTTACGACGAATTCAATGACTTCTCGCACATCAAAATTGGTCAATCGGTTTTGGCTGTAGAGGGTCAGAAGGAGTTCGACATACATACATGTACAAATGTATATACAAATATACCGAGAGCTCATCTTATTTTCCAAAACTCGGAGCGTTTGATCGATTCGACGCGTGACCAGAATGCCGGTTTTTATCTGGCCTAACGTGTCAGCATTGCCATTCAGCGTGGTAATGCGGCTAGCATTAGCTAGCGGCTGCCTTCTGGTCGTGAGTTAGAACATTTGAATTATCTGTAGACCTTATATGGTCTGTAGGTAATTTTTCTGGAATTTTTGTTATTGTTGTTGTAGTTAGTCATTTTGTTTTTGGCAATAAAGACATTTGCGCGGTAGATTTATTTTTGTATTAAAGAAATGTACAAACGTGCTCTCGATTAATATTACTTTTCTATTCGACAGTCGGATAAAAAAGCAAACAGACAAAATTGTATCCAATTTTACTTACCTACTCAAAAACGTCTTACGTTAACATTTTATTGTCGTATTATTTGACACCAAATCATTCGGTGACTAATCTTGTACACAATCCGAACTAAACCAACACGTTTAACCATGAAGAAAGGACAGATATACAATAAAATGTATAAATTCAGTTAAAATCTGACTATTAATTACATAATATACATAACAACAGGTTTAAACAAACCGCAGCTTTATGAGTTGTGTCTCGTGTCCGTGATGTAGTGAACTTGGCCACTCCTCTCTCTGATATAAAATGATTGATGACTTTTGAGATTATAACTAGAACTAGTAGCTTTACCCGCGGCGTTGTCCGTAATATAGGAGAAATATTATATTAGGTATATAAAGACAAATTTTAGAATAGAATAAATTGGTTTTTGAAAAAGTAACAACATTGTACACAACTTAAAAAAATAATTAAACTTAATTACTGCTTTAATTACTTATCTACTGCAACCCTTCCTCAACATAATTTTAAGGTAGTGGTTGTAATATAGTCGGTAAGCCCGTTGCCTTACGAGCGAAAGGGCACGGGTTCAAATCTAAGTTCTGGCATGCACCTCTGAGTTTTTTACCCATGTGCGTATTAGAATTAATTACCACATGCTTAAACGGTGAAGAATACATCGTGAGGAAACCTGTTTTTCGGAGAAGGTTAATAACTTTCAAAGATAAGTGAAGTTCCCAACCCGCAATTTGGCCAGCGTGGTTTATTATGGCCTGCACCCCCATCATAGCGGAGACCCGTGCCCAGCAGTGGGACGCTATGGGTTGATACGAAAAGGGTTGAATTTAGTTGATATCCTTTGTTAGTAGATTCACCCTATAACAAATACACTTCCGAAATTCCATGTCTCTAGGTTCAGCGGTCAGGACTTACACTTTTATATATATATAGAATAGGTACTAATGTAGCGTAGGCTCTATAACCTCAGCCTTAAAAGCCACCTGAAGGTTTTGGTTACATAAAAAACAATACAATTTCGTTAATTTTGTTTTAAATTACGGGTTTTTACACGATTCAGATTAATAGTAATATTTTTAAACGCATTTATTTTTTTACAAAATTATTTCGTTGGTACAATGAAAAGATTCTAAGTGTTAGTAGCGCTCATGTGTGTTTCATTAATGCTAGGTATGCCGTAGCCAATTAAAACTTATAATTTAAACTTCTAGACAAACGTCTTACTAGGTTAAAATACCTACCTAGGTTACCTAAATATTTTCTGAGATCATGAACCATCGATCTAAAAGTCTATTGTATTGCTATATATATATTTTCTTGTTGAAGTAATCTATCCGGCAAGTGCGTGTATTAAGAAATACTATATGAATAACTCAACAAGAAAACTAGCAGATGCATTACCTATACACCATTTAAGAATTTAATTTTAATTATATTTGCTGTACATATTTTTCTTGGTGTGCAATAAAGATATATTGTATTGTATTGTATTGTAAGATCTATAAATAATTCAAATGCTCCAACCTACCACCAGAGGACTCCTGATCGGAAAGCCTAAGTAGTGGAACGTCAAATGGACGTTTCGTTATATAGACCTGTTGATAGTTAGACGTTTTGCTAGATGGGCGATTAGCTAACTAGGCAGATTACTCATAAGACGTTTCGCTTTGTTTGACGTTCCACTATTTAGAGTTTCCGATCAGGAGTCCACCAGAAGATACGTTGGGATACGCATCGATCAAACGCTCCGATATATTTAGACCGATTGAGCTTATCGCCAAAGAATCTAGCTAGCCAGCTAACCTAGAAACTAACTTAAATCTGTTTACTCAAGTATTTCTACCTTGAAAGCTAGCCATTGACGTCACTGTTTACTATTTAGCGGATTTAAATTATCATATTAAAGTGCTTGCAATACCTTTTAATATCATTACGAAAGGAAATTGTAAACGAATGATATGTTTGTCATGTGCAAAACCTGTCGTCTACTTCCCGATCAGTTCTACGCGTTGTTTGTTAAGTACCTTACTAACTATAGATTGGATAATTATGCAAAAGGAAGTAGGTACTCGTACCATTTATATTAGGAAAATTTTAAACAGTTTTGCGAGAAAAATCGATGGGATTCTCGTGGGCTGGTTTGTTTATGTAAGATAAAGAAGTATATACATTTACAGTAGGTTGTTTTGCCTACTGTAGTTAGTTATGAACATAGAAAATTAGTAATGAACATAGAAAAATACCTTTTTGAAGCTCTGCGCTCCACACTAGGCCTCCCGGAAGCCTGTATTGTACAGATATGTAGGAATTCTTATATCCAAAGAGGCAGATTGAATGTGAAACAGGTTGAGGTATAATGCTTACATTCCTTAGCAAAGAGTTAAAATGTTGAGAAACAGCATCTAACTAATAATTTGTAAAAAAAATATATTATTATAACAAAAGATGATATCTGAAAAATCATCTTCTCTCACCATCTGGTGAGATCGCGGTCAAATGATTTAACCTATTTTCCATAAAAAATGTCTAACAGGAAAAATACCTTACTTATTTACTTTAACTACATTATTTACCACCTTCTTTTAAAAATGCTTTTAGGACCTTGACAACTAGAAATAATAATTCACGAAAACAACGTGCTAAATTCAGTACTTCAACTAAATAAAAGAAACACCAGGAGATCACGCATACTTCCTAATTGACCACCCAGGTGGGGTGGTTCTTATGATCCGTGAGGAATAAACCGCCTTGAGCCTTTGCTTTATTTCCGCAACTTAAGAGTTCTTCCTATAATTAGGTGACAAGCAATAATTTAACATTTTAATCCGCACTCCTACTGTCAGTTAAATCCTAAGCCGTATTATGCATTTACTATTATGTTATCTGTGTTTAAGCTTAGTGTTAGCATGGCGGCTGTCATGCAGGTAGCCTTGAAATGAAATGGATGGATAAGGACAACCGAGATACGAGTACCTTTCAGAAAGAGAAATAATTGAGCTCATGCTTTGTTTATAAATGTGTATATATATAGATTATTAGATACCTACAGTTAAATGTCATATATCTATGTAACAATGTGGTTTTTTCCCTCGTTATCTGAAAAAACGGCGTCTCTGTCTGAGTATTTATTGCAAATATAGTGATTCTGCAAGTTTTAATGTGTAATATTGGTGGCCTATTAACAATTAATGTCTTGTTTATGTGCACAAGTGTGAGCAAGCGATATAAAAGTGGAATAAAGTGGTTTTCAGGATCGCGGAAAAAGTCAACCCTGGTAAAGTGTCCACCGCTTTCCGAGGGTACATAATGTGACTTTAACTCGATCACGATGACTTATTACTCGATATTTGACTAAACTTCATATATTGTATTATATAATCTGAGTAGAAACCACTAACGTCTAAAATTTTTTTTAATTACCTACAGTCTAAATTCACAAAAAAAATAACGTCAAAATTTATTGAATTAGGACGAAAATTCGTCAAGATTTTTTGAAAGTGTTTTGTTCTTGCACTATGGTCACACGCGATATCATCGCATCTAAATTGCATCCGGTCGTGTATTACAGTTCGTCTGGAGGCTGAACAACCCAAACACTGATTTGGTATTAAGTATTTTTTGAGTTGATGGCAACGATATGGTTGTGACCTTTCCAATGCTGTTTATTAGGTAGGTACCTACTATTCACCGAATTAAGGATATACCATGTTGGCAAGGAGTAAGTAGAAGGTACACTAATAGCTCGTTGGGTTTGCAAGCTGAAGTGGCAATGGTCTGGACACATCGCTCGAAGGATCGATAACCGACGGGGAAGAACAATTCTTGAGCGGCGACCACGAACTGTAAGACGCAGAGTAGGTAGACCTGCCACTAAGTGGACCGACGACATAGTAAAACTCACAAATAACCAGTGCTTGTCGTAGTTTGTCGTTCAGAATGGCGACCTAATGGAGGGAGGCATATGTTCAGCAGTGGACGTCTTCTGGCTGATGATGATGAAGACACTAATAATTCTAATTAAAATACTAGTAATCTTACTAATACTGATGAGAAGAATCACCACAGCAAAGCACAAGGCTTTGCTTATTTCGGCTGAAGGACTTGAATCCAAATATCAAGAAATTAATTTATATAGAATGTGCACGTGTAGTAACTCATTGGGTACACACATGTCCAAATTTAGTTTACCTATTGGTTTTAGTGACTTCTTTATACGTATCAAACCTTTCCATCCTTCTGCTGGGCGCGGATCTTCCTTATGAAGGGGGTGTAGACCTCACATATCTTCAAAAGCTATCTTCTTTATTAACCTTCTCCGACAAGGAGATTTTATTACGATTTTTTCTTTTAAGCATGTGGTGTCTCCACACATACTAAGCGTGTTTGTTGTGTTTTCCTTCACCGAAAGCTCAGGCTCTTGTTGCTTCTTTCGTGGGGTGGAACCTCGTACCTTTTGCACTGCAATCGACTTCACTAACCACTCGGCCATCATCGCTACAATAATACTTCACTGATTAATTAACACTGATTGTGTCCGTCTATGGACCTTTATTATACATAGTTGTAAAAATGTTAAACAAAGAAATAGCGTTCTCTCACTATGTTACATAATAACAATAAACGCGCAAAAATTTGATCGGTCCAAATAGAGACAGGACAGGTGAGTAATCAGATCCTTGAGCCGACTCCACGCATAATTATAACTAGGTCTAGAGATCCGTGGAACGAAACAAAAAACCAAATAAAATTTGTCAAATAAATCTACATTAGAACTCTACGACTTTATGTGAGATTTATTTACTTGTTCTGTAAAGGAATGTTAAGTTTGTTCAGGCGGACAAAATTAGTGAGAGTTCAAAATGCTTGCCAGTTTTTTTACCAAAAATGTTAGATGTATGTCAGCGGAATGACGCGATCGCCATTTTGGGCATGTTTTCAGAAACCTATGTTATCTTTGTACACGTAATGAAACTGTAGAGGACGAAGTTGTGTACAATTAAGAAAATTATGCTAAAAACCAAGCCAAGGATGTAACAATGAGAAATAGAACTAATTTAGGTATTTTTAAAATTGTTTGTTTATTTGTTTGTCTGTGTGTTTGCACGGGCTAATCTCCAATGCGACTGGACCGATTTCAATGTAATTTTGTATGGTGGTAGTTTATATATTTGGAAAACATAAAATATATTTTAGACCATGGTAAGTTAAAGAGAAGGAATAATAAATATCGTGGCTATCAGTTAGTAATATATAAATGTAATTTTGTAGAGTAATATTACGATGTTGTACCGATGTGTAAATAAATATTTTTTTGGATATTCAACTAATAAGATGATGAAATGGGGGTTCTTTATTTTCCATTTATGTCGCGGGTAACATCTACCTACTAGTTGAATAAAAAGACAATAAATTTTACCATTCGATCAACCATTTTTTATTAACTTATTTTAGTTTTAGCAAATTTATTTTTAAAGTTTACATATTATTATTATATATACTATTGGAAAGTATACAAATTTCACGAATTAGTGTCATGATTGTTTTTCTTACAGACATTTCTTGTTAGTAAACGAGTGTAAAATCCAGTTATCACACGATTACAAACAATGGCAGTAATTGCTGTAATAGGTAATACAAGACAATAAAAGTTCAAGATCGGAAATATCTAGAGTACAAGTCAACAATGACACATAACTAGTATTTGAAGATCGCTACTAAATTATGTCACTATATAGTTTTAATTTGAGCGTTCATAGGAACAAAGATTACTAGTATATTTTTCTAAGAGGTAGACGGTAGATTGGTGATTCTTGCTCCGGATCTAATCAGATTTTTTACCTTGCCAATAAGATAGGCTAAAGCCACTGAGGCAATACAGCCTTGTCTTCAGTTATATAATGTTCGTTCAGTCTCGAACCCTAGTCAAGTGGTGGAGACTTTACCAGGGTTTCTATGGAGATTACTCGCGAACAGGACAACCACGTTATGTCGTCTTTATATCGCTTGCCCACACTTGTGCACATAAACAAGACAATAATGGTTAATAATCCACCAATATCACACATTACAGCTTGAAAAATCACTAGATTTGCAATTAATACACAGACTAAGACGCCATTTTTTCAGCGAATGCGGGAAAACTCCCGGATCTTATCAGGTGAAAAGGCTGGTCATTGCCATGCAGAGATATGTAGTCCTTTGTTTTCTTGTCTTTCATGTCTTTGTTTGCCGTAATGCTGGCTACTAAAAAAACAAAAGAATATTCACTCTCAGTTCATTTCTTGTCATAGATTAGATAAAGACATACGTATATAAATTGCTGATAATTTTATATCATGATATTTCTAGCTTATACAAGAAGTTCAGTACCTTAATTAGCTAGCTACTATCTAGTTATTATTATTGCTGCTTTCAGCCCTATTGATATATCATGAGACGCAGCCATAACTGTCCACAGCTGGGCTATCAACTAGTTACGGAAAAGTTAAACAATAGCAAGCGAAATTGTTTTCTTTTTAAAATTATTGTCTATTTCTTAGATATTAAAAAAAGTGTCTAATTTATGACAAGAAAATGAATACTATGTAACAAAGTAAGTAATAGTAATAACATAATTTAATTCTTTCACCCCCAGTCTACAATCGGATTAGTAGAGTTACTGCAAGATGCATCTGACAAATGGTATACTTGAGAGGTTCACCGATACGTAAAACATTTTGCGTCAACTTTTATTGCGCGAACTGCTACTATGTAAAACTCTCTATCATCTTATCAGTTTCATGATAGCTAAAAAAGTAAGATGCGTTCAAACGCGCACCAATTGACCAAAAAAAAATACAAACCTCGCATACAAATCTAACCTTGCGTTCAATGGTAATTCTTTGTTGTGATCTATTTCCTACGGAACCCTTTATTATTCGTCGCGCTCGCGGCTGGCTGGTCTGCTTCAGCTACATTATAAATATATGCTAGTTGAGTGCGTAAAGCACCAGTCCTCGCCATGATGACCACATGATAACAGGGAGTCAGGGTACAAACACAATCACAACCTTTTCGGATGACAAAGAAAACTTTGAATAGCTGAATCGGAATAATTATAAATATATTAAAAATAATATTTTGCATTTATATGTTATATTTTTGCGAATAGTGTTTTTTTAAGATCGCGTAGTGGAAATCTAACCAGTGTTTCAGTTTGGCTAAATACGATATCCGTACGAAGCGTGTTTTGGGTAGTTCTGAAAGACATTGGTTTCGTTCCCAAAGTGAGTGCAGTGTAAAGATGTGGTCGATAGTAGGCCTCCTGGTTGTTGTGGTGGGAGCTACTTCCAGGGAATTTACAGGTAACTGTATTGAGTTTTTTTTTTTCATATGTGTTTTTAACTATTTTTTTCCTGTGTTAAATTGAATATCTCTTCGAAGGTAAGTACTGCTTATTTTTTATTAGTTTTTTTGTTTATTAGTTTTTATATAACAATAACAAATTTCCAAACCTGTAGATACACGAGTACCAACAAACAAACAAATAATGAACGTTATAAATGAAATAACAATACAATCAGACTCAAAGCAGAAACCATCACAGCTAACCAAAGCTGTAAAGATGTTCAGTATGATGATGTAACAGCATACCGAAGCTGTAAAGATATTCGGGATAGCTGAGAATTATAAGTCGTTAGAAGCGAGATCGAAAAAACCCGACTGCTAAATCGTTAAACCTGTGTATCATCCTTAAATATTTTTTTTTAATTTGATTTTCCCATTTTCACCCTCACGACTAGTACGAATCTATTGACATCACTCACATAAAAATACGACAGGCCTAGTTCGTAAGAAATATACTTACATACATACACTCGAAAAACATTACCTTTCGCAGTCGGGTAAAAATGACATAACTACTATTAAATTATTAAAATCTTAAAACTTGTAAAATTATATTCAATTCATATTTTGACAAAACTAATATAAAATCATGATCATATAAATATTCTAATTTTTATTTAACGTCAACATTACCGCGTTCCTTTGACCGTCGGGACGAGATCAGATCGAAACATGTTTGAAATTATCTCCGTCTCTCCCATCATTATTTACTTAATCCTTCTCACAGTAAGACAATTACTCGTACAACAAACGCGCAAATATAATTGATGCTGATTTACTTAGAATTAGTTCATCAGACGGCTACATCGACAAGAAAAAAATGTTCGGTCTCTTATAGACTGGCAGCCAAAATTAGGGGGGTTATGTTTTGGGAGGTGTAATACGGATTATTAGGATATTATATTTAATTGTATGCTCTCCTATATCAGCGGAGTCTATCCAATATAATCTGTTTCTTTGTAGGTCTTGAAGCAAACAAACATTTATTCTTTTTAAAACAAGTTTACGATCTGTAATTAATAAATCGAAACAGAAACCTTTTTAAGCCGACTAAAAAAAGGAGAATCCCAATTAATCTGAGCCTTTTTAAATAATATGATTTCCGATATCTGAGCTGGCCGATATGAAATAATAATTTTTTCGAAAGGAAAACTTTGTAATAGATCCAAAATATATTTTATCAAATCGGTCTAAATTTAATTTTGTATATAAGCTTTATTATGGAAAATAATATGATTGTAAATTCAACACGAACATTTATATAGAATACTTAAACGTTTAAGGTCGTAAGAATGCTTACGTACGAGAAGTGGTCACATTATGTGATTTAACGTCCTACTATGTATTACATTATACTAAATAATTCATTATATATACTATATATGGTAACATAAACAAACCAGCAGATGGTTCACCGGCGCGGCGTTAGCAGAATGGATTAATACACAGTGAAATATCACTGTAGTCAAAATTAAATGGTGATGAGGGATGTTTAAGAGAAATCATATCATTCCAACTAGAAAAAATTATAAATCAATATATTCTCTATTTCCCCATATTTCTTTGAATTCTCTATTTCCCGATAGCTATAATCTTGATCTTTTCAAGTCGCGATTGAATCGGTTTCTTCTAGGCAAGCGCGCTACATCCTAGACCGCATCGTCACTTTACATCAGGTGAGTTGCGGTCAAGCGTAAGCCATTTAAAGAAATTTAAAACTTTATTTGACGATTTAATTTCACAAAATCTTTCGGAAAATCACCTTTTAATGAATGCGAACATTGCAAACTTCCAATTTCTTGTCCAAAGGTAGAGTGGTTCAGGCTCTTGTTGATTGTAACGTAATCTGTAATGGAAACAGTGATCAGTTATTCCCAGTAGCGGTCAACGTCCTCTATATAAATAATAACTGTTAATAACTGTTTATATAGTAGGTACTAGTATTGACCTCCGTCGGCTGTACATACTGTCGTACTACGTCACTCATGTCTTTGTCTACTTACAGATCTTAGATAAGAGAGAAACTTAGAATTGTAACTTAACTGTTGATTTACAAGAAATTTTCACCGAAATGGTAGTCAAATTTTATAGCTGTGCGTGTTGCGCCTTGCGTCGCCCCTTTAGCGTGAACACGCCCCTGAATGACGAGCAACGAATTATAATACCACAGCTGACTCTTAGTCCTTCGCTTTTGTCTAACAATATGTAAATTCATTAGAAGTGAGTTTGAAAAAACCCGACTGCTAAATCGTTAAACATGTGTACCATTCTTTATTTCATTATTTTTTTTAATTTTGAATGTACCCAGTGTCACTCTAACGACTAAAACGAACCTATTGACACCACTCACATAAAAACACTCCGTTTAAGCTCTAGAGCGTGCCAAAGAAATATACATACATACACTCGAAAAACATAACCATCCTTCTTTCCCTGTCGGGATAAATATTCAAAAAGAATACAAAAGAAAAAAATACTCTTGACTCGTATGTTTCCGTAAACATTGGTATCTAATGACGGAATTCTATTACATGTACTTAACCTTCCTACTTTTTAACTGAATGCAAGTACTCTATGATGAAGTCAACCTTTCCAAGGCTGGGTTCTAATCCCTTCACCTCACATTGTACGTTACTTTACTACATAATAGGGTGCATGTTGTAAATAACCAATTACTGAGCGGAATCTTAAGGTTACCAATTATAACCAAATTACTTACAAACAGACTGTTTTAAACCTCTACTCGTATGTAACACAAATGCTACTTAAAAAAAATACGTGTGGCACTCGGGGACTGCCGCGGTAAAGCTATTGCATACGCGTACGTGTAGTCGCACGCACACAAACACCGTGCCGAAGTCTGCCGAACTGTTCGACGACTGTTAGGTTTATTTTCGTTACGGAATTTCTTTATTCGGTCGCCGCACAATAGCTTAGTAAAAAACTAGAATAAAATAAATAATTAATTTAGTAGAATACTTTTTTTAACTACTCTTGTATTTGTACAGTTATCTACAAATATAATTATTTTACCTATCATTTAAACACTAGTTCAAGTTGTGTACTACGAGTAGTTGTGTGTTGTGTGTTGTGTACTACGAGTAGTTGTGTGTTGTGTGTTGTGTACTACGAGTAGCTGTGTGTTGTGTGTTGTGTACTACGAGTAGTTGTGTGTTGTGTACTACAAGTAGTTGTGTGTTGTGTACTACGAGTAGTTGTGTGTTGTGTGTTGTGTACTACGAGTAGTTGTGTGTTGTGTGTTGTGTAGTACGAGTAGTTGTGTGTTGTGTACTACGAGTAGTTGTGTGTTGTGTAGTACGAGTAGTTGTGTGTTGTGTGTTGTGTAGTACGAGGCACGAGTAACTGCCTGTTGTACTTATTAATATCGAGCAACAAATAACGTTTGAGAATGTATAAGTATAGCTTGATATTATCGACCTAAAAATAAGGAATTATGTTAAAAGACTTAAAGATATCCTTCATTTACACTATAGCACGGTATAGTCATATTTAATATAAAATGTTTTTGAGGGATCGCTCATCCATGAAAGCGTAACTGAACCTTGCACTCTTCTCGGTATGGTTTTATCCTCTGTATCTCTGAGTACACGTGCTTTGAGTTATATCCCAGCTCATGGATTACTTATAACAAGTTACATATGTAGCTACATTCTATTATTAATTATTATTGGTTGTAACTTGTTTTGTGTACCTAATAAATAAATAAATAAAAAAAAGCTACCGGTGAAGGACAACATCGTGAGGAAACCATTGCATGGTGGTAGGGCGTTTTCTTACTCTCATCGGCCTAGCTACCACTCTCTAGTTGTAAAATCTGTCGCCAAGCACTTAACGGTGTGTTTCGGCAGCCTTAATTGACAGTCAGTGTATTCGAGACTAGGTATGCTCCATTTAAGACTAGAGTATCGTTGACTTCTGTGGTAGTGCGAACTTGTGGTCAAATATCTAGCTGTGAAGATTAAAAATAAATAAATAAATAAAATAAATATTTAACGAGGGCTCCTTTCATACATTTATTTAATTCTGTCTTAGTATTTGTTATTATTGCGGCACCAGAAATACATCATCAGTGTAAATGTTAGCTGTGTAGCTAACACGGCTCATGTAATACGAGAGAGGCAAGACGGACAGCGTAGGCTCAATAATAGGATCCCTTTTTACCCTCTCTGTACGTAACCCTAAATATATTGGTGATGATTGATAGATAGATCATTTCTACATATCACACACAAAAACAAATAATTAAATATAATAGAAAAAATCTCATACAAAATATACTGCTACAAGTGGCAGCCTTATCGCTATAAAGCGATCTCTTCCAGGTAACCTTAGAATGAATTGGTTAATGTTGTTCTTAATTATGTCCATCCTTCGTGTGCATCATCAGACCAGCTCCATAGCACCACTGCATTGTATTGTAATTGAAGAACGTCAAATTAAAAGCCTATATAATATGTATCTAAATAAAAAGCTTGTAAAATTTTCCCAACTTAACAAAATCACAAATAAATGCACGTCCGCAATTAAATAGCTCTTCTTTGATTGCACCTGGTGCAATAGTACCCATCACACTGGCTGCATTGCCCCTCTGGATAGCAATGGCAAGTGTTTGCACCAGGTACGACCTTGAGCGGTAGTCACCAGATTTTTCCAACTTAACTAAATATTATGATAGTAGTCAGATAATTAATATATATTCAGTATTAATTGGGAGCTGAACACCTTTGTGTGGATGTTGTCCCATATTATTATTATTATTTCTCCCATTTACTTACATACACGGCTCAGGGCCGGACCTTTATTGAGGCATCATTGCACTCGCAACCAACAATGAGAGGGCTTTTACATATATTGTTAAATTAAAAAAAATATATAAAAATACAGAAGTATAAAAAAGTATACGTGAAGAATATAAACTATTGCCAACATTGTGTGTTATAAAAATTTGGGCTATTGTGATGAATTTTTTATTGCTAGCTACCCACTAAACAGGCCCCCCATTATGGCTGCCGCATAATTGCGCTGGAGGGGCAACGTTGGTGTGGGCGACTACAAGGATGTGCTGTAACACTTCTACCCTGGAGCTTAGGTTTTAGCTCTTGCGTGTTCCACCCCTGGACGGCCAATTAAGGCAAGCCAGGGGCATGGGGTCATTTCGCCCCCACGGAATCGAGGTACGCATGCAGTGTCGCCACACAGCGATGGCTCGCCACAAAGCCAAAGCTTAATTATTATCATTAATCCGACTACTCAAAAAGAGAGTTATGATTATTTAATGATTTTTTTTAGAATTCTAATTGTCTATATAACATTTTGTACTTGTGATAACAAGATGTAGAGTGATCGACTAAATATAGTGCGTAGGTACATCTCATACATATACATGTATGAGATCCTACCAAACCTACCAGTCCTACCACTAGAACCTTCTCCCACACATTGTTGACAGTGGAAAATATCTACCATGTCTAGTAGTACGAGAATTAATGTGACAAACGTAAAATCAAGATTCAAATGTGACATAATTTACGCTCATTATAAACCTCGCACCGGTTTCTGACGCATGGACTTGTTTAGTAAATGCGTGCTTAGCTTTGTTCTTGCTATACAGAGTTATTGCATAAAGGGTGTACTAAGCCGAAATGGGGTCATTATACTCCCCCTACTGAACAACTATGGAATCAACTCTAAATTCGAGTTCAACTTTTGTGATTGAATTATGAAAAATTGCAAAAAAAAAACTGTTTTACGCAAAAAAGTCAATGACGCGCGGCCAAATTTATGGAACTTGTGTTTTTTTCCTTTCCAAGCTGTGAAATTAAGATTTATTGCGAATTGTCGTAAAGCGAATGTATTTTCATGAAATAAAAAGAATACCAATATGTCCCTGAACTTATATGTTCCCGGTCATTCCACCCACCGCACCGCCTTGACCGACTGACAGTTCAAACTTGAACATTATACTATGATTAATTCGAACTGACATTAATGCTGCACTTCAAATGCAAATATGCAGATGCATTTACAATCACGATCAGTGGTATGCGAACGGTGTATAGTGTTAAATTTAATTAATTCATCAATTCAGAATAATTTTGAATAATTGTTAACAGACATGAAAAGAAATGTCAAAATACTACCGGGCAAGTGCCAAGCTAGGGGCTCGTCACGGGTGACATTTTTTTTGTAATAAATAGCCAATATTACATAATGGTAACGTAGCTTTCTAAAGCAAAAATATATTTTGAATACGGTTCAGTAGATTTTAAGTTAATTCGTTGAATGCAAAAATATTTATTTAAAATACTAAAGCAATATTTAAGTATTTGATTAGATACGATTTTTCATTGATTCATATTGTTTAAGAAGACAGACGGGACGAAACTATAGTTGGACCTTTCCAACAATCAGGTACAAGTGAAAACCCGTCTTCTTAAACAATAGAAAAATACATCTTTTTTTTTCTTTATTATAGTAGTGTATAGTACGCGGCAAACAAGTTGAGCTTGCGCGAGACGTGTTGTACTGTTCGCACTTACCATACTACCCGTGAGAGTGAAAGGGACGATGCCGCCATCTTGGTTCTACTAATTTGCCGCTTACTATAGAAAATGAAATGACTATATAACTACAACAACAAAATAACAGACGGATTATCTACAGACCACTTAAGAACTAAAGATAAACCAAATGCTCCACCAAAAAAAAAATCGGCACAAATTGCGATCTTTCGCTAAAAGTTAAACAAAGTAATAGCCGACATGTATGTCGCGTCGCGAGGTACCCAGATTGTTAGATTAACCATAATTATTATTAAATGACTAGCTGACCCGCCGAACTTCGTACCGCCTAACAGTTATGTATGTTTCTCACCTTTTAAACCTTCACTGGAGTACGACAATCATTTCAAGACTAAAATCAGCTATATCGGCCCGTTCTCGAGTTTTAGTGAAACAAACATATTCATTTTTATATATATATATATATTTTAATTTTTTCTGTGATAAGAACCTTCTTCTGACAATAACAAACATAACAAAATAAATAGTGAAATCGGTCCAGCCGATTACGCGTGATGGTAGGGATATAGGGATTCATTTATATACATAGATTTATTAGTATTCATAATTCATATACTAGTTTTTATCTTTGGTTTCTATTTAGCCGAGATTTTCCCGGGAAAAAATCTAGTGTTTGGCACTCTACTGACCACCAACCATCTCTGTGCAAATCAAGTCAATCTGTTTCTCTGCTTTGCTGCTGAGAAAAAACGAAAAACCAACCAACACACTTTAGCATTTATAATATGTGTGGATGCCTATAGCTAAGCAGTTGACATTTTACTGTCCAGATGAGGAGCACGCGCAGTTCCCTCGGCTCTACCACCTGGATGACTACGAGTCGTGCCTGTCCCGGCGCGAGGGACTCTACTGTCTCGGCACATTCACCGTGCAGCCTCCCAAGCACCACGACCCCCTCTATGACATCATCAAGGTATCACTAACGCACGCGCACGCAATATAGGAACTCAAACAACGTTTTGGAGATTCAACATTTGAGGAATTTAATATTATAAGAATTTATACTTAAAAGGGAGCGAAAGATAATTTAACATTCAGGATTTGAAACTGCGTCCCCTTAGTAACGTTCCCTGATAAGTTAGTAAGATACCCAGATAAGTGGGTATCACGCCCTAATAAGTGAGTAAGATACCCAAATAAGTGGGTAACACGCAATGATAAGTGAGTAAAATACCCAGATAAGTGGGTAACACGCCCTGATAAGTGAGTAAGATACCAAGATAAGTGGGTAAACACGTCCTGATAAGTGAGTAAGATATCCAGAAAAGTGGGTAACACGCGCAGCTGAGTGGGTAACACGTCCTGATTAGTAAGTAACATACCCAGATTATTGGGTAAACTTTTTATTATAATACCATAGCATTTTACAGAAGAAGTAATAAAAATAAATTAAGTATAAGCGATTTTACATTTTAGGAATATAATATTAAGTACCTATATGAATTTAACATTGTGATCCAGAGAGGTTCCGACGATAAGTTTCAATGTCTGACTCAGGTCTGTTACAATAATGCTTGTGTAGGTACATTCCATCATGTCATCGACTTATCAGACTTTTAGTGGAGAAATTCACAAATATATAGTTTATGGGCGTTTATTTCCTTAAACGAAATACATAATATCTATTACAGAGAAGAACAAAAATAGACAAAATATAAGTAAATATTATAGCAATAAGGGACGGACAAAATATTTTAGACAAAGCAATTGATAAGCCTTATAGTTATATGTACTATATAGGTAACATTACATACTTACATATAATACATAGTAGTAGGCTCTTGAAAGTAAATGTTCAATATCCGACCTAGATTTGTTTAGTTTCTTTTAGTTGCAGTAGCTAGCTCATGATATCTAATAATCTAATATTCATTGGAGTTTCACCGGTGAACTGAAATTATCTGACGTCTTATTGCATAAATACTTAGCAACAATTTTGTTTAAAAATACGAGTTTTCACTTGTACATGATTGTTGGAAAACTCCAACTATAGTTTCGTTCACATTCGGTGAACTTCATCACTCAGGGATGAAATGAGTCGTTCGTGTCTTCAATGATGACACGTCTCGCGATTCTAAATTAAACCATAGCAACAGTCGCGTATACGTCCTACTGCTGCACTCGGGTCTCCCCTATGAAGAGGGATAGGCCATATAGTCCACCATGCTGGCCAAATTGCGGGTTCGGGACTTATCATCGAAAGCTATTAATTTTTTATGTCAAGCAGATTTCATTACGATGTTTTCTTTATTGTTTAAGGTTGTTTTAATTAAATAGTTATAATATGCATATAAGTGAAAACCTGAGAGGTGGGTTTGAACCCGTCGCCGTCGTCGTCGTCGTCGTCGCCGAACGTCCTTTCGCTTGTGAGGCACTAGGCTACTAGATCTTTATGGTTCTCTACAGCCTGAAGCCGTAGACTGATTGTAATGTGCAAGATGTCATTGGATACTCTGTCCTTATCTGCAGACGCCCAAAAGCTATACTAGTTGCGTACCTCGATTACACTCGTTAAGATTGGTCTAAAAAAATATGCAGTTAGATACTTTTTAGGGTTATATACTTCATATAAAAAAACGGAACCCCTATAGGATTACTTTGTTCCCAGTCTGTCGGTCGACACTTTTCTTCAAGCGCGCGTGGAGTTATCAAGCTGAAATTCATATCAAATATAATGAACTGATGCGACATCAACTCTACTTATATACATTCAGCACTTCTCTGGTGTTTTGTTTTAATCACGATCTAATAAATGTAAGTGATATTTGTTTATTGTTACAGGAGTACTCTCGTAACCCGTACCACTTCAACCGCACGCGTCTCCACCGCGGGTACTGCGTCAGCGAGCGCTGCCCGTCTGCGGAACGCAACCTCACCCTGCGGTTCGAACAGTGCGCCGCGCACTGGGCGCGCCGCCGGAAACTGCGCGTCGTGCTGCACAAGCTCACATACTGCAGGTATGACTATATTTCGAGCAAGAGTCTACATCTCCTGAGGAAACCTTCTGCCTCATACTGCTCACGTTATAAAACCTTACGTGAACCGCGTTTGGTATATTTTTTTAATGAAAGTTTTCTTAAAATAGCATTAATGCTACTTTTCGATCGTTTATAAGGGTTGAGAATACGAGTATCATTCTAGTTCGAAGTTTTTTCAGTATAAAAATAAAAATTATAAATTCTACAGCATGTCTCAAATACGCAAAAAAAAATTTCATCTAGATATTTGAATAGTGGTATTATATTTACTAAGTAATCATATAACGTATGTTAAAACCTGGCGCTTCTCAGTTTCGAGTTAGAAAATCGTGTTCCTCTGTTTTATCTTTTGAATGCATAAAAGTCAACTCTCACTTAATAGTTTCCGTTTAATTTGGAAAAATTGAACGCGACAGCTAAAGAAGGAGGGTTATGCTTTTTGAGTGTATGTGTGTAATTTTTTTTGGCACGTCCTAGAGCCTAAACAGCTTGTCGTATTTTCATGTGAGTGGTGTCAATACATTCGTCTTAGTCGTGAGAGTAACACTGGGTTTAAATAAAAAGGAAATTAAGGATGATACACAGGTTTAATGATTTAGCAGTCGGGTTTTTTCGAACTCGCGTCTAACCACTTGTTTCGGTTTGCAATAATAGATGTAGCAAAAAAGTTTACATTATTTGTTGATACGAGTAACCAGTGGTATGATGAACAGTATCAGTTGTCTAACAGTGTTTATCAAATGATGGAGTTGATCATTTTTCTAGCGACTCCTAAAGAAGAGAAGTTCTATTCGACGGGCATGTTTTATTTACGTGTGTTACCTGATGTGTCGGTGACGGGTGACGGGTGACGGGTGTCGGGTGACGGGTGACGGGTGACGGGTGATGGGTGGACTGATATGAAAAATTCTGTTTCTGTTTGAAAGCCGAGTGGTTTACAATCAGTTTTTTTATTTATTTTCTGAGTATCATTTGACAATTATGACTGGAGCAGAATTTTAGTTCATTAATAAAATTTTGGTATCTAATTAGTGTTTGTGTGTGGTACAGGAGTCACGCGCAGGAGTTCGCGCGCCGGCACAGCCCCGAGCCGCTGGACCTGCCGGCTCGAGTGCTGGTGTCGGTCACAGCTGCCCTGCTGCTCACCTGCTGCCTTGGCACCTGCTACGATGTGCTGGCAGGAGATAAAGAGAAGAGTGAGTCTCCTAATGCTTTGGAAACGCCAGTTTTAATTTCGTACTGACTGTGATTGTAGGATATAATTCTATAGGTAAAATTGTGCATGTCAAATATTAACGCTATGAAAGCGAATATATACTTTTCTGCTTGTTAAAATTATTCTAAGTAGACCCGTTGACTAACTAAAACAAAAGACGAGCAAGTGGTTCCCTCGTTGGTAAAGAAGATCTAAGAATGATCCAATCAACTATCAATCAGATGTTTCAATGTTGGTTGTTTCAGGCAGCATTCATTAACTTGAGTTTGATTTTATATTATTGTATGTCAAACTTTGTTTTTTGTTGTAAAGAAATAGTTTTCTTTCATTTTCTTTCTTTCAATCCAAATCCAGAGTAATACTAAGAATTGTGGCGGTGTTTCCACGCTGAATTGTAATGCTTGAAAATATATTCGTCCAGATAAACAACTTTCTCATCATAAGCGTTTAATTAAGTTTGGGTTCTTTGTTATTTAAATATTTTATCAATGTAGTAGGATTTAGTCAATATTAATATTTTGTTTGCACAGAGAACAGCTTACTGGTGGTGTGGTCGATCCGGTCCAACTGGCGGCGGCTGACTGCTAACTACGTGGATGGAGACCCTCGACTGAACGCTCTCACCCCCGTGCAGGGCGTCAGGTACACACTGTCACTTCTGCCATTTACGTATCATTGAAAACTTTACACTTACTCTGAGAAATAGTTTTCCTCAAGATATTTTCCTTCACCGTTAAATCAAGTGGTAATCAACTTTAATCTGCATATGATAAAAACATCTGAAGCTCATACCTGAATCTGTAATAGATATGGCATCCCCTCGCTTGAAAGACGAAAGGTTTGCCGACTAGGCTAGTCCGTAAATCTTTGAAGCATAACTTTTTATAGCATAGCTTTTTGTATAAAAAGCTATGCTATACGCTAGCTAGCTCTGCTTTAATAACTTTTGTTTGAATTTCCAAATATCAATTTCTGTTATTGTTGGTGTATGTCCAGGGTGTTCCTGATGTTCCTGATAATCGGCACTCACGCGGCCTGCATACACGACATGCTGTACCTGCAAAACCCGCGTTACGTGGAACAGGTGAGACACATATAAAAGATAACATTTTTTTAACAACCGTTGGAACAGTTTATTTTTAAAATATGTACCATTATAAAATTCCCATTTTTTGAGTAAAAAATCCAGATGACGGAAAATTTCAAAAAAAAAATTCTATGTAAAAAAAATCATTTAGATTGATTGAAAACTACTTACAACCAGGCAAGTACGCAAGTACGAAATTCCAAACAGATTGGGGTGACAAACAGGAATAAATAACAGGAAAATTGATTCCTGTTTGTTACCTTAAAAATATCAAATGGTGACAAACAGGAAAAAAATCCTCTTTGTCCCCTTTTTAGTCATAGGGGGACAGCAAAGAATTTTTAATCCTGTTTGTCACTTTGCGGGGACAGATTGGGGTGACAGACAGGAACAAACCCAAACAAGCAAACTGACAGACGAAACAACATTTTGCCAGACGAGGCGATCGATCAATGAGGCGAGATGATATGAGATACAATCTAATAGAGTATGTGCCCCAGGTAGCGAAGACTCCGTACCTCATGATATTCATGAACGGCACGTCCGTGGTGATGGTGTTCGTGCTGGTCTCCTCCTTCCTGTTGGCTTACAATCTGCTGCTGCTGGCGGACACTCATCAGCTGCATCTCGGCATGCTGAAGTGGTGCCTGCTCAAGAGGATCTCCAGGTTTGACGCATTTTATTTTTACTAAACATTTCTTTGGGTAATTAAGTCGTAATTTTGTAGCAAGCAATGAAACGAGAGCTATTAGCTACAGTTAAAATATATCTAGAATCTTTCGTAGATGTTATAGTTAAATGTTTTATGCTAGTCATTAGTAGCAATAATAAGTTCAGGGCGCGGGATGTGTGTGCTGTCATTGGAAATATTAACCAAAAATACAATATTAAAAAAATCTTTGTTGTGTCTTTAAAAATACAATATATATTATATTCAGTTTTATGCAATAATAATTATCTAATATGGTACTAAACAACTGATAATTAATAAACCCTTACTGTCAGACATTTTATCTTTTACTCGCATTTCATCGATATACTCGTATCAATGCAAATTTAATCTATCAACGTCCTTAACGACTACGTTAATGTTTATACGCATTATATTATCATAAAATTTGCAGTCTGATCAACTATAATCTCTTGATAATTTTAAAAAAGGACTAATTTAAACAATTATGGCAAAACAAGACGTCATTTGATCAAGTTTTTCGGGAGTGCCCCAAGGAAGTGTCCTCTGGCCTTATCTTTTTATGACGTACGCTATCTAAATTAGAATTCATAGATATATCCCACGAAAAGTAAGATTTTATTCCTCCAAATAGCAGTTAACCTTAGATGTTGCCTAAAACGCCATCACTTATACCAAATAAGCTGTGACATTGGCCGACATTATCATTTTATAGAAATTTCGACCTTTTCTGAGATCGATCGAGCGTGGGTTCGATGACCTTTGGACAGACAGAATTTTAGTAAAAAGTTGGTAGTTTCCGTAAACATAGCAGCCGATGATTAATACCAAACATTTCCTAAGCTAGTACCATATATGTAATCGAAAACATTATAAATTAAGAAATAAGGCGATGCTAAAAGAACAAAATGCTAGTAATAAATGTTGTATTAATAAAAAGTAAATCTTTTCCAGAGAAGTAACTACGGAAGAACATTAATGTATGCACCGATTGAACTTTCTCACTTATTACCATTTAAAAATAAATCTAGATATATGATAAAATAAAAATGAGACCACACTGAAGGTGTAACTCGACAAATAAAACAAAATAAAATCGGTCCCGTCTTCAAGAAATCAGTTAACAAAATAAAATACAGTCGAATTTTGAATGTCATCTGTTTTGGAAGTTGGTAAACAATAGATTGAAATACTATTAACATTATAGAACTGCATAAAAAAACATATTTTCATGTTTCATATTTATCATTTCAAATGCAACTTGCTTATGTCTTTTGGCGCTGAATCGTCAGAGCCAACTATTCAAGTTTAGGAAAATAATGTCCTCTATCAAATTATGCATTTCCATACAAAGATCGTTACATAGTTAGCGAACTAGTTCGGGTTTAATCCAACAGTAAATTACCGGCAAGCCAAATAACAGTTTCCTTGTGAACAAATTACATAAATAAGAAGTAGGTAAATGTAGGTTTGCAGCTAATAACAACGTATTAGAACTGGTATAGTTTTTTAGGTATTCATGTTTAACAATGTTCAACCGTAAGCAGATAAATATACTTTTCTTTATCCACAGTAGTTAAAAAAGGAAGAATTTTGTAACGAAAAATAATTTACTTTTCTGAAAATAAAGTCTCCAGTCTTTATTCAGATTGCAGAATGAAAGTGAAGAAAGTCAAATGATAATAGTTTTATTTTGCTAATATTATAGACGGAATAAATATTCAGTTATTAGCAAGTGACTTTATTAACATACAAAATGACTAACTACAACAACAAAAAAAAATATATATCAGAAAGATTACAAATGTACTCGTACCAACCCACCAGTTAATAAAAAAATGCATGTTGGCAAAATATTTTTCATTGTGTTTTTTTTTTTTTATTTTTTGTCGATATCTTGATTTTTTACAGTATATTTTATAATGTCTGCGTGGTTTGTTTAAACGTATTATATAAAGCATTTTTCATTCATACATTCTCTGCTTTTCGAATATAAATCTTGTACTTGTCGTGTTAAAGTAAAAAACAATTAGTTCGGAAGTGACCAACCAGGGAAATGTAATCAGTAATAACAAAGGAAATGGTTTAGTTCTCACAATCAGAACAATGACTCGGTTGCGTACCTATATAATATAGGCAATCCCCATGACAATGTCTAGATCAGTACATAATCGAGTGGAAAGTCAGGTTCAATAATTACATCAATCGGAAAATCTATCAACTTATGACTTCTAGGAGTGCGTGCTTCGTCTTTGGCCACATCGTCGTCTACTCATCTCATCATTATCCCATGAGTGTTATTCCTGGATGAGAAGTATCCTGTAATTTAATCCGGGACATAAGCTTCCTTTTTGACAAATATTATTCAAATACGTTCAACAGATTTTGCATGGAATAGTAACAAACATACATACAAAAACTTTCACGTTTATAATATTGCTTAGTACGAGTAAGATAAAACAATCTATTTTAACTTTTGTGATCTCATAAAAAGACAAATGATTAAATTCGAGATAACACGCGGGAGTTCCTGTTTTTAATTAAAACGCTTTTTTATAGTTTGTCTAAATTCGCCATCACGTTCAAATCAGGTTTGATTTAAATTTATTAGGACCTGATTTATGTAAATGTAAGAACTGTAATATAGCTATACCAACAAGCTGATTCTAAACTGTCCGAAAAAGGTTTTTGATAGAATTCAAAATTTAAATCACACGGATTTGCGCAGCTCGTAAAAATAGATAAGTATATGACATGTCATTTATTTTTAAACACGGCTATGAGCCAGACCTTTATTGAGGCGTTATAATTTCATGATTTTTAATCATATTAAAAATATATTTATATACAGAAGTATAAAAAAGTATGCGTAAAGAAAACGCTATAGTTAACATTATGTATTTTAAAAATTTGAGCTATTGTGATGAATTTTTACTAATGATTGTTATTGTCTATGAGTTTTTCATATGAGGTTCGATATTTGAAACACAAAATATCGAACCTCAGGATTGTGTGTTAAAAAAAATAGATACATCATTTACAAAATCGAATGAATTATTCAATAAGTAAAAGGAACAGCCATTTTTACATATACAACAGCATATTTTTCTGTGGCCCCATTCACTATTCACGTTTCAGATCGGGTTGAAAACTTTACAGCACGAATTACGCATAACTCGTTACAAAAACCTAATTAAATCTTCAATTATGATCTAAAATGAATGTCACAATATGACCGTCCAAAAGTTTTCCGTAATACGTGTTGCTAAACTTTCGAATCCGATCGGGAAGTCATTGTGAATCGGGTGTTAGAATAGCGTATACAGTACATTGCAGTGGATAAAGGTTAGACGTAGGTATCATAAATTGTAGGTGACATTGATAGCTATAGGATAATACTAGATTGTATATTTTAATAGCACGTGATTAGGATTTGAATTACCAACATTAAAATCCATTAAATTAAGCAAATAGGTATTATTATAAATATACATTTGGGTTTGTGTGATAAATCATAGTGTGATACAATATATTAGGTCCTTACATATGAAATTGGTGTTTTGTCGTACTGGCCACTTTGATCTCAAATATCTCTTCTTTGGTTAGGGATTCCAATTTCAAATTTATACAGCTATTTATTCATACATTTGTATTTCGAAAACCGTAATTCATTTGTTTTATCCTCGTTTGGTTTTTTCTTTGCGTCACGCAGTTTACAAAATGGAAAACTTGAAATATCGCGTTATTTACGAGTACGAGTTCCACCGTGGTACCAGTGCTGCAGAAACGGCTCGAAGGATTAATGATGTGTATGGCGGCGGTGTCGCAAAAGAAAACACAGTGCGTTTTTGGTTCCAACGTTTTCGTTCTGGAAATTTCGACCTGCAGAACAAGCCCCGTGGACGGCCGGTGACTAAAGTTGCTAATGAAGAATTGAAAGCTATTATGGAAGCAGATCCATCGCAAGCCACGTCCGAGTTAGCTGCAGGCTGCGGTGTTAGTGATAAAACTGTTTTAATCCACTTGAAGCAAATTGGAAATGTGAAAAAGCTTGAAAGGTGGGTACCTCATGAATTGAGTGCAGCAAACCGACAAACTCGCGTCAACTGCTGCGTTACATTACTCAACCGGCACAATAATGAAGGGATTTTAAATTTTAAACTTTCGGATATTTCAAGTTTTTCAATTTTGTAAACTGCGTGATGCAAAGAAAAAACCAAACGAAAACAAAACAAATGAATTACGGTTTTCGAAATATAAATGTATGAATAAATAGCTGTATAAATTTGAAATTGGAATCCCTAACCAAAGAAGAGATATTTGAGATCAAAGTGGCCAGTACGACAAAACGCCAATTTCATATGTAAGGACCTAATATTATGACTGGGACATATGTAAATAAGTATACACAAATCACTGGACAAGACATGTTTGGATCTGCTTCTAATGGTCCATAAGTATATAATACGAAGCGAACGAAACTCATCTGGAAACAAACGTTTGTATGTTTGTGTCTCAGGCCGTTGATACATGTCGAGTGTATCAAAATGTTTTCATAATAATATAATCAGGGTCTTTGAAGATGGGCCGTTTGAATCCACAACGCTCGCCAAATCCATTTGATGATGACAACCGTCGCCGCCGTGGTCTAGTGCCTTAGAGCCGAACCGATTCCTGGTCGGAGCAGGTGTTCAAACGATGTGTTTCGATATCTGTTTTTATGTCTTGTGAATGTTGTATGGTGCTCCATGGAGTCGAGCTATTCTCCCATAAAGACGTTACTTACAGTTAAGCTTCGCTAGCAGTAAGTTACATGCAGATTAGAATTTTACTATAAATTTACCTTTCTTCTAGGATCAGCCCCGTGTACATGCTGGTGGTAGGGTACGCTGCCACGTTCTGGACGCACGTGTCGGGAGGCCCCATGTGGCCTACTCTGGTGGAGCCAGAGGCCAACATCTGTCGCGAGAAGTTCTGGTCGCAGGCCTTCTACATCAATAACCTGTGGCGCGCTGACGACCACTGCCTCGTGCAGACCTGGTAAGGAGTCTTAGATACTCAGCTCAATAGTAATTTTGACCAGGTTTACAATAGATGTTAGTCAAAGACCCCAGTAAATGTAATGTTAAAGCGAGCGATGACAGAGCTTACTAGATTTTCTAAATTAAAAACTAAAATTTTAGTATTCTCGTGTATGCAAGACTGACAGAATGGGATTTTATGAGCAGGCGCATCACAGAAATCTAGCTGATGAAGTACCTGCTCAGAGAAAGTAACGAGCAAATAATTTCTTTCATGTTTAGTGAACTTCATCTATATGTTTGTAATATTATAAGGCGCTTGTGTCACTGATAGAGACACACGTTGACTGCTCGCTGCGCGCTCCATTAAGAAACTAACACTACGGCGAGTTTATAACACTGCCGGCTGCATCCCAGGGTTGGTGGAAGGTGCACTATAGATAACAAAATGAATCAGACACAAACGGCAGTCTCATTTGCAAAAAACTGGACGTTATAGTATTTTTAGTAAACATGTATGCTTTACCCCCCAGGTTCCTAGCAACTGACATGCAACTTTACGTGGTAGCGTGCGTGCTCACGCTGTGGCTGGGCAGGGCACGTCTCCCAGCAGTGGCAATCCTGGCCGCGCTCACCGCCGCCTCCTGCCTGCTCAACGGGCTGCTGGCCTACTACTTCGACTGGCAGTCGCTCATGTACCACGTCTACCCTGAGTGAGTACAACACTTGAACATACATCAGGGCCAGGATTGCATGAAAAACTATATGAATGAATGAATGAATGAATGAAAGTTTATTTCTTCAAAACACATAATAACAGTAAAAAAGCATACACTACAGTTTAACAGAAAAACTATAACGTTATAATATGTTTGTCGGAACCCGAGCCCAACTCAGCATACATGCTCAGCATATATTGTTCTTAAATTAAATAGGAAATACTTGAGGTTACTCTTACGTCCATCCAAGAATGTTGCTGTTCCTATACATTTATATTATTCTTTCCAATAACTCTACATACGCTTTGCGCGCAATTGCGCCAAGCGCCTTAAATAACATTACTATACCCTAAGTACGAGAAAACAGTATAGGATCGAAAATGGTGTTTTGTCAAGCAACGCCTGATTCTATTATATACCCATGTTTAGATGTGGTTTGCGATTATCGTTCTCATTAACAATGATAACAGCAATTCAATGTGATCACACTCAACTGCCAAGCCAACCCTCTAAACATGTATGATGTCAATTTCGGGCGGGGTCCTAAAAACGACATTACTTCCGTACAATATGCTAAACATAACGATCGAGCTAAGAGTTAGGTGATGAAATAATGTAGCTTTCATCTCATTGCTTGTTTGTACCATCCAGAACGATGCACACGATGTACCACGGCGTGGCGTCGTTCTACCGACTGTACACGGCGCCGTGGGGCTCGCTGCCCGCCTGCCTGCTGGGGCTGCTGCTGGCCAACATACACATGAACCTGCAGCGAAGGGGGGTCAAAATTTACTCATACATGGTATGTTACCTGCCATACTCCATAGGTCAATTGACTGTCACCTTCACATTCCCACGGACCAACCGTACCAACACGTGCGTGGATACCAACGTTGTCGCAAGGATGGCCGGTCAATCAAATTTCAACACTCTACTTTGCCCATTACCTGCCCTGGAACTGTCACTCCTGCATTGCGTTTAGATTAATTGAATACACTCATAAATTATAATCAATTAACCTCACAATAAAGAATTCGTGTATTGTATTTATTTCTACAATAATGTGTTGAACATTTGGTATTACACCTGTATTATTTGTGCATTACAGTGGTTCCGATGTATATACACGATCACTCCGCTGGTTATATTCGGGTGGCTGGTGGCGGGGCACTGGCTGCGGCAGGTCACAGCCCCCGAGTTCACAGCACTGTACGTGGCTGTGGAGAGACCGGTGCTCAGCATACTTAGCGCGTTAATTCTGCTGGGCCTGTTCAATGGGAGCACAGGTCAGTGACGTCCTCCACATTAAGTATGAACAGTTAATTGTTTTAGCATTCATCAACCCTTACGGTTCCCGCAAAAGGTATGGATCTTAAAACCTAAAGAGTGTAGATCACATAGAACGAAAGCCACATTTATTCTCATTTCTGATCAGGTTTTTTAGTTCGCAGATCAACATACGATTTAAAATGAACTAACTTATTAATTATCAGCCCGTATTTGTCTCACTAATGGGCACCTAAAGGAATGTAAATCACTTATCACTAGGTGCATTCGATTTATAATACGAGTCAATTCTCTTTATTGGTCAGGTCTCCTGCAGAACTTCTTCTCGTGGAGCGGGTGGCACGCGATGGGGCGCATGTCGCTGTCGGTGCTGATGGTGCACTGGCTCATCAACACCTGCCTCGCAGCCTCCAGGCCGCAGCCCATCGCCACTAACCTGCTGGAAGTGGTGAGCCACCAAATTTTCTATTTTTATTTGTATAATTCTTTTCCTGGAACCTGCTTAGTCTATAGAGATAAACTTTTCATAAGAAAATAATTGTGTAATTTCTGTTTGATTTCCAGTTCGCGGAC
Source organism: Ligdia adustata (assembly GCA_947049295.1). Lineage (NCBI taxonomy): Eukaryota > Metazoa > Arthropoda > Insecta > Lepidoptera > Geometridae > Ligdia > Ligdia adustata. The sequence goes on from OX346234.1 coordinate 11,915,200, forward strand.
ACAGCAGCGACTGCAGTCCTGTCGTACGTGGTGGCGATACCCCTCACACTCATCGTAGAGATGCCTGTCACCAGGACCATCAACCTGCTGATCTTCAGCAGGCCGCAGCTCACACACAAGGAGAAGGCTTCATAATGGACAACATTTAAAAATTTGACAAAGATCATCACGCAACAAGACGAACCTGACAAGAAACGTTAAGAGGAATTTGTTGGAATCTTCAGAAGTTAGGATACTCAACATTATCGTTGTAAGAAAAGAAGTAAAAAAGTTCTTTCTTACGCCGAAATTTGTATGTGTTTGTGGTAAATTATGTTTGTCTGGATCCAAATATAAACAAATGCTACAATGGCAGATGAAAAAGACGGCATTACCTTTTTAATTGAAGGAATACTCTTACGCAGTTATAGTGTCTGTATCCGACTTTAGAATATATTATTTAATAGATTTATTAAGTGTTTAGATCCTAGTCTAAGTTGGCATAGGCTTTATGTTTACTTTGAATTGTAGAATGTATTGCTGAATGTGAGTTGACGATGCTATTGACATTGTGATAACGGATTACCTTACAAATCCTTATGAGTGTCGATATAAAACTGCGTTACATTGCCCTGTGCGACTATTTCCTTAATTGTGCAATTGCTTCAAGGCATATATAATATTTTTCTGTTAGTTATATTATAGTAAACGCTGACTAAAGTTCCCTGTGTGTGTTACTGCTCCTATTTACACTAGTTTGATTTTTGCGGGGACTTCCCGTACTTTTGTCTCTTGATCCCTTGGTCATTCGGGGGTTTTTGTTGTACCGGATGCTTCTAGCCCCGTGTGTGCGTTATTCAATATAGTTGTAAAGGGTCTATTTTGAAGGACAAAAAGGTATAAAATGTAGCCGGGGATTGTCCTTCGTCAGGTGTTTAGACGTCGTTTACTCGCTAGTGTTTGTTATGGAAACATGATTATGGCGATTCAAAGCTTAGGCTTTACATAATTATATTAATAATAATTAAATTTCTAAATTAAATTAGATCCAGATCTATTAGGTAGGATATATTCCAAATTATTTTGATTATGTATTTTAATTCGATTGTTGTTTCTTGCCATTTTCCTCCCAAATTTATTTTCCTTTGTATACACATAAAAAGATATTTGTAATTTAATTTTCTCGTCCAACTATTGTTACGACGAGTGCCTTCCAACTTTATGACTAATAGATGTTATTATAAATAGTACCTAACTGTATATTCTTGCCATACTATATATACACACGAGTAGAATAAAAGTAAGTCTGTACAAAGATCATTACTTTTATATTTGCCGGTTCTATTGTGGTTTATATAACTTTATAAGTATATCCTTTGGATAAAACGGGACTAAAATATTTGGTGTCACTAGATCCATAGGTACAGAGTGACGTATTGTCTCGGTATCATTAGTACCATCCTAAGACAAACCAATAGGACTAGGTGGGGTAGAATGGACTTAATTGTAATATTAATACTTAGGGCACGACTGAGCTACTTTTAATATTACGATTTTATTACTTAGCTAATATAGATAAAGCTATTCAGTATCAGCATACAATGCACCTAGCTCAGAAGGTTTTAGATATGATTCTTAAAAATCTAAAACTTGTTGTTTTAAGGCGATCTACAAAAGGGAACGGGATATGATGCCTTAGCATAGAACTGTCATCTAAATCTCTAGCGTCTTATTACAAAATGAGGGCTAATGATAATACCAGTTTTAATCCATGGACTAAAATAAAAGAGTCCGAAATTATCCTCGGAATAAAGATAGTCGTTTGAACATTCTAGTCTGAGTCTGACTATGGTACTATCTCACGAAACGTCAAAACTGCCACGAACAGAACGTCAAAATGACTTCTCACCTGTAATCTTTTTTTTTTTTGTTTAATTGCACCGTACGATTTGTATATTTGCCAGCGTCAAGTTTATCAATTTTCGAGTTATTAATCAATAAAGTTAAGTCAAATATCAAGTAATAAGTCATCGTGGTCAAGTTAAAGTCATATCATGTACCCTCGTAAAGCGGTGGAGACTTTACCAGGGTTTCTGTGGAGATTTCCCGCGAACACGAAAACCACGTTATTCCGTCTATATATAGCTTGCCCACACTTGTACACATAAACAAGACAATAATGGTTTAAAATCCACCGATATTACACTTTAAAGCTTGCGCTTGTTCACTAGATTTGCAATAAATGCACAGACAAAGACGCCATTTTTTCAGCGAATGCGGGAAAACATCACCACCTGTAATCCTCCATTTTGTTTGTTTATTTTTCAATGTTTGGTTCGGTAACCATGGATACTTTCACTTGTATCCATGGTTCCGTATTTTATCTGTGAACTTCATCCAGGTATTATGTTCATTATCAGTTGGTCCACCGATAAACTACGATTTGTAATAAAATGAGGTACTAAGCATTTAGTACGGTAAAGAACTCGGACTCCCTAGTTCTGGTTTAAATCGAGAGTAACATAGTTTTTTTGTAATAAGACGGTCAGAGTTGATCCCAGTTACTGGTAATTTCTGGTTTACATATAAACATAGCTGTAGATATCTCACTTCATTAAGTGTAACTTAGTGTTGATGACGAATTAGATTACGTAAGATACTTAGTACCTAAGTAACTTTCACTTTTACGCTTAGCTTAGTTGTAAATAATTAAAAACATGTATTCTGTTAAATCTTTACATTAATACAAGAGTGTGTTAAATTATACGATAATATTTGAACGTAAGTTAAGTGGTTTTATTTGTCTCAAATATCTATATATATATTTTCAAAATATAGATGCAAAAGTATGCTAGTGCTTGACGAGGAAGGATGAGATGTCATGGGATGAATTAGGAACAAACCGAAATAATGGCCTTTTAGCCATTATTTCGATTTGTTATACTTATTTTATAAAAAGGAAAATTTGTATTTTGATAAAGTTGTAAAGAATAAACAAAAACTTCTGGACCTATTTTGAAAATTATTTCGCCGTTAGAAAGCTACATTATCATTGAGTAACATAGGCCATAAAAATTGGAGATCCGCGGGTAACACTTCAGAGTGCAGCTAGTAGGTACATAAATAAAACTTTTCCTTAACCCGGACCACTGACTGCTATATATACTGCTTAAGCTATTTTGTTCTACATACGATACATTTCATACATCATCAATTAAAACTGATGATGATGACGATGAATGATCGTGTTCCGCACTGGGTCTTGTCTCCGCCCGCGTGCGTTGTAGTCGACCCTTGCGCGACAACCCCACCACTGACAAGCCTCAGGGCGTGTGTTCCGCACCGATCTTCGACTTCAGACTATTGGCGCGAGGGTTGACTCGGGTGCGAGCCACGCCCCTTCTCGCCGTGCTAGCGTCGCTGCACCGGGCACTTCGTGCCGGTCGAGTGCGCAACGCCTACTCCAGCACATCTCGGTCATACGCTCAACTGACTAGTCGCTTTGTGTTGAAGCGACAATGAGTTGTACCCGAGCATCCATCAACACATCATCCCGACTGTGTGTGCGTAACTGTGTAAACGGTACTTGCCGCGCTATTGGTGTTGTGTGTCGCTGATCGCACTGACTGTGGGGCACCTTCCGTGGGGCAACCACGGATCTCACCTGATCAGTGTTGAAGCCCCCTCACTAGGCGTAAGGTTGGTGCGTCCTCCGTCTGCGAAATTACTTCGCAGACGGAGTCTGACCTGCCCTCGAGTGCGCCCGGCCTGCATTAGCGATCATTCAAACCGAAGAAGAAGAAAAGAAGCCCAGGGGACATTTATCATAAATACAAAAAGCCCAAACTGGGATCGGCCTCCTCACCCACCTCGCAGGCCGCCACATTAGGGCTTCTCTCTGCCCCTCCTTCGCCGAAGATGACGTCACGAACCCGTTAGACCAGCGCGTCGGTCGGAGAGCGCTTTTCGATCCTGCCGACAGCCGCACTCAGCGATGAGACGGAGTCTTCGGAAGATGAGAAAATGACTCAGGGATACTCACCCCGCCAGCCCCTCCCCCCGCCAGAAGGGTAATTACGAAGTGAACCTACCAAGTCGCTGTGAAAGCAGCGAAGAGCAATATTATGTCATTGCCCCAGCATCATCCCAGAAAACTGCCACGGCCCGGCATGCTGCCGACACACCACGCTCGGCGCCCCTGCCCCCCTCACCCGAGTAGGTCGCTGCTGCGATCGCCTGTGAGGAAGAGACGGCAGGCTCGTTGAACATGTCGCTGTCCCTCCAACAGGGGCAGAGCGGCATTGCACGATCGGACTCAGCGTCGTATGCAGCGTTCAAGTCCGGCAACCTGGTGACGTCACGATCACGATCGACGCAACCACCAACAGTAAGATCCCACCCGAGAGTACCGGCCATCTACCAGTGCGCCGCCCCCGGCACCTCTCGTGCACTCTACGTCGCTGATGACTAAGTCGCAAGCGACAGGAGGAGCGGCCCCCACTCGCACCAATACCACAGCAACCACCACCAGCGGAGCCCGTCTGACTACCAGGGGGTCTTATCCTCCGATCATCGTCGAAGAGCTGCCGAATGGCCAAGGCATTTGGGAGAACTCAGAAACCGCCTGGGCCACCCTCCCAACGCAAAGCCCTTCAAGAGGGGATTCCCAGAAGGAAGGGAAAGGCCCCTCCTCCTCCTTCCACCATCAAGGAACGTGCCGTCGAGGGTAGGGGCACAACCGAGCTCAGAACCTCATCACAGCCCCCTCGACCGGCGCAGGCTGATGAGAACAATCCAAGAACCGGGACGCGAGCGGTGCCAGTATCGCAGCCGACCGTAACAGGGACGGTGACGCAACGCGCCCCAGGCAGCTCCCTCCTCGCCTGTTGTGACGGTGGTCCACAGTGCTCCTCTCGCGCACCGTCCTCAGCATAGCGAACCCAGGCAAAGAGGACAACAACGGCTCCAGCAACACATGGAACCTCCACCCGGCCTACAAGGCTGGCCCCACTATCCCTACTCCTCACTGAATGTGGAGGCACAGATGAGCAGCCCTGAACAGGAGCCCGTCGCGATAAGTGCCCTAGTAGGGCTGCTCTCAGCCATTGCTGCGGGCGAAGACCTTCAGCGAGCAGCGGTGAGGGCACTAGCCGCTATCCAGTATTATTTCTACGCTCCAGTATTATTAGCGGCTCTCGCCCTCCCAGTGAGCATCCTGCCCAGCTGCTACTGCAAAGCGTCGCCCGACAATGCCGAGGAGAAGAACGGACCTGCTGGATAGCGATGAGTGGATTTCAAAATCATCATTCACGGCCCCGGGTGCAGAAAGCGCCCATCATCAAATAAATTCCCTGGGGCCGACTGGCCCCAGCGTCCAGCCCGGGGAAATGGCAAGAAGCCCCACCCCTGTACCTTGTGCCCTTCCCACGGAAGGCACGAGAAGCCCCGTGATGATGATGCTCTTTTAATTCCCTCGCTAACGCACAGGATTCAAAATTTTAGAATCCTTCGCTTGCTCGGTCATCAAAAGTATAAAAAATAACTATTATTTCTTTGGATTAAAGCTTTCGCATTCAAAGCATGCCGCTAGTATTTGTTTGACTGTGTCGTAAATTAATATCTGCTTTTTAATTAAGCCGTTTTTTTTTTAATTTAAAATAATCGAAATTAATGAAAACTAATTTGTTATTAGGCAAAACCATAATATAAGAATTATACGTGTTTTAGAAATTAGTCTTGCATGTATCTAATTTTATGAGTATTTATGGCAATTTTATTTATTTATTTTATTTATTTATGTAACCGCCCTGGGCCGGTTTAGGGGGGATTGAGGTCTTAAAAAAATCAAAAAAGGAAGACTAGCGCAGGTTGTTCACAGCCGGGATCATGCTGAGTTGGGATCGGCTTGTGACAAAAAACATGCTTCACTACTATTGTATTTACTATTTTTGTTTCAAAACTGTTTCTTGTTTTTTGTCACAAATAAACCATATTCTATTCTATTCTATTAAAATACCACGCTTTGTTACTGGGGGTGTTTTTTTATATTATATGCAAATATCTAATACAATGTACTTAATTTTACGGACAATTAGAACTCGCGAGCACGTGTTTTTGTTTAAACGATGCAAAAGAAAAGACAAGTTCTACGAGTAAAACAATTAGGTCCAGGTGTAGAACGGTTTCCATTGTTTGTTTGAAATGGATGATTTATACTTACTAATCACGCGAATGCACCAAAGAAACTCTTGGAGTGCGAGGTTTTTTATCCTATACAGCTAAACATTTCACCATAACTTCGCACGACCACGGAAGTCATGGAGCACGCTTAGTTTGGAATACACTGGCTCTCAAGGAAAGCTGCCAGAACATACCGTTATGGGTTTGGCGACAAATGTTTACAACTAAAGAGTGGTAGCTAGCCAGGCGAGCGATACGTAACGCTCTACCACCATGCTATGGTTTCCTCACGATGTTTTCCTTTACCGGCTTTTAGATATATTGTACTCGTATTTATCTGTAGTTGATCATAAGCTGTAGGTACTGCTTCCATCCCGCGCTTTCACTTATTAAAATACAGTAGTCGAATTATAATTTTTACATTCGCTTCTATCCACTTGTCTTATTTTACGAGTAATAGAACGCTGGGCGTCTTTAACTGACAGTAAAATGTACATTCTACCAAATGGCTTCACTGAGTACACAATAACAGTGTGACTTACTGTTTATTCTGTATTGTTAAAACATACTTAAGTTAGGTTGTTATATTCGTATTGTTCGTGGAAACTCAACAACACATAGGTACGTATTATTTTAAACACTGCCCTTCGACCCACCGCTCGAGCATCGTTATGTCGTTGTTTTTTCTTAAATACTTATACCTACTCGTAGACGTAGCGTAGGCGGATATCTATAGTGGGATTTATAGCCATAAAGAGAAATACAACCTTAAATTATTGTCATATACCTACCAGGCGAGCGAATCGTCGCGTGTGTGCTTCGAGTGTGGTGAAATTTTGGTCGAAATCGATGTTTGGTACAAATATGCAAAACACAACATGGATTAAAATTCCTAAATATATTAAGATAAGTCAAGTGATTGTCGTTTTTATTTACACAACTAACAACTATTTACTTATTTGCAACCAATAAAATAAACGATACTAGGTTCCGCACATCAGTCATAGAAACAAAATCAAAAGTCAAAAGCCTGGTTAAGGATGCTAATTGATGTACTCGTATATAAAAAAAGACATGAGTCCACGCGCCGCGCCGCACCGCGCCGCGCCGCGCTGGCGTATGTACGTATTCAGCTACGAACTATTAAACTAGTCTAAAAAATATTTATTAATTAAAATGTAACAAGAGTTGTATGTAACGAACATTATTTAAAAAGCAATAAATATATTTTACTCTTTCTTTTTGCTACGCCGCATCTTTCCATGGATAGTATTCTTGTATTTATTCTGCTTGACGATCGAATGGCTAACCCTTACTCATTTAAAAAAAATCACAACTGTTCCAACAGTAATCATTGACAGTAAAGTATGGGACATCGCAAACTTAAAGACTTTTTGTTTGTATTGCTGAGAAATACACCGAAATAAATAAATGTAATTTAGATTTTTTATTGATTGTTATTGATGTACTTTGTGCGTACTCTTGTATTACGGCACTGCACGTAATGGCTTCCGGATATAAATGAATAAGATGTCCGCGCGCGTCCTTGCTTGTTTATGATTTGCGGATTTAATTCATAGAGAGATCTAATACAGCACTATAAAAGTAATATGTAATGGGAGGCGAGCGTGACAGCACGTACAACTATTATTTAGTAAGTAACATTAAACGTGTATGTAGTTATGGCTAGGTTTTGTCGCTTCACTCACGTTAATACAACTTTAAATCATCAGCCTTACCTACTTTAGAGCGACCTTATTCTCAAATAGTTTTGATTGGGCAAGTTACATGTTCAGACTTAGACCATCAAGGTTTTATTGGACATATTTTCTAGACAAGGTTTACTTATTTTTTTGCAATTATTAAGAAAATTTGTACTGAATATTGAACGTAAGACTAAGTTGTATTTACTTCCAAGACACTTTTTCAAAAGCAGTTCTAATTTATTTTGTAATTTTTCCAAATTATGTTCATAAATAAAAGTATTTGTAAGTGCCCCTAATTGCTTAATTCGCTTATTTTTTTTAAATTCCACATTTTAAAACTTTATTCTTTAGCTTTATCTTATTAGTTTTATCCACATCCGTACCTAATCTAGCAACGAATTAGTAGATTCTTAAAGATTGTTACTTTCCACTAGTAAAACTAAGCAGCCGTAGCGTATCCTCTCATTTGTATTCAATTTAATGTGCTAAATACGATGTTATTTTAATAAATTACATCACAGAACAATAAAAACGGACACTTGCCAATATTTATTACGTCAAACTCCCTTCATATTGTAATAGGTATCTTACTTTTTATATGATATAGTGTCGAGCGGTCGATCACTGACCTAATCTTTAGCTTCGATCTGAGTGTCTTTAATTAGAAATAAGTTTTTTACACTGAAATCGATACAATAACAAATGCCGGCTCTATTATTATATTTGCTATTCCTAAAACGGTGTAGTTAGGTATGTTTTAGAGATTTTTTAGTGTTTTTTTTTTTTTGCAATAAGATTTTGTACCAGGACCTATAAACACAAGGCAAGAAATTAATGTGGCGTCATGTACAAAATGCTAATTAGGAGAAAAGTTCTATATAAACCCCATCCTGGAGTCGGGCCGTTGGGCCAGAAGGGGCTAACCTATCCAAGGGAAATATAATCAATGCATGGAAATAGGTAATTGCATCTGATCCGTGTGACACACTAGATAAGGTAAGCTAAACTATTAGACAATCAGGAATCTTTTCTAGCAACAAATGTATGTCTACAATCGTTATATAGATATTTTGTTTGCTCATTATTTAACAGCTTATTCATTGTCAGTTAAAATCATAGACAAAAAGTCTAAGTAAGTATGTATTTTTCCATGCAATGACGTGTACGGGGTCAGGCAAGGAGTCACCGCCTGCGACGACTGTATATAATAACAATATGGACATGTAAGGGAGTATATAGAGGGTCATCAGTCATGAGAAAATTACCTAGGTATGTCACATCGTACAACCTTGGCTATGAGACCAACGTTGGACCTTTTTCACCAGAATGATTATTCACAATCGAGTCTAACCGATCGGTAACCCTCCTTCATTCGATGTAGATGTTATAATTGCAATTCATAACGCCGAATTCGGAAACTATTGACAATTAGTTACTACAGCTGATATTTCTCGTAGAATTTCCGACAGCCCAAAAACGACGGAAACGTTTCTGTGACAATATTTAACTCTAATTCGTGTAAGAAAATGAGCAATAAAGAAAACTTAGCATCTACTCGTATCGTTGTTACTCGTACATTCGAGTACGAGTATAAAACAGTAAATTTAAGTTGCATATGAAGAGTGTTCTGTGATATACGAGTAGTTCTATATATACGAGTAGTGTTCTGTGATATACGAGTAGTTTGGCTAATGAACTTCGATACTAGAATAAATTTCAACACCAAAAATACTTAGAGAAAATTCGAATTACAAAAATGTATAGTCGGTTACAGTTTGGCTGATAAAAGTTCGAGTCTGGAGAACGTCGCTAAAAAAAACACTTTCGTATTTCTTTATAGGTACAAATAATAATTTTAATTTTATTTAAAGGTACAAATAGGTACACATAATAATTATTTGTACCTGTTGTCACCTACTAGGGTATGTCATAAGACAAGCACCAGATTTTGATGAAATTAAATTTGATGGTTTACCGGACTTAACCCATATTCTTTTTACTTTTCTGCTGTGTGTGAAGTGTGTGTGTGGTGATCGAGTATAGTGTTCATAAAATTAGTAAAAAACTGTTCATTCCAGCCTTGAACTCATTAAACGAATGAGCTGACAGGGATGTTCTTAAGAAAGTACACTCATAGTTAGCTTAGTACACATGTCTGTAACGTAGGACTAATAAAATAAAATCGCCTAAATGCGAATCGCACTCGCACACTAAGGGTTCTGTACAACAAGTTCAAGTTTCTACCTGTTGTTATTAATATCGAGTAAAAAACGGCGAAAAGACACAAAAGTTTGTTGTGTGGGTGTCCTCCGAAATATTTGTTTGCTTTCGACCGAGCGCTTGAAGAGTCAACATCTCCTGAGGATGCCTTGCGCTAAGGCGAAACACGTGTCGAGGAAGTCGGGTACTGAGTGAAAGAGAAATAATAAGGTGAGGTGTGGCGGTGGTGAGGAAGGACCACACCATAAAAACAAGAAATATTTTTCAATTTCTCACGCTAACATGAAGACAAGGTAACATTAAACATACTTTATATACCTTCTTATGCTTTTAATTTCATTATTTATTTTTAAAGTGAATATAGTATAAAACATATATTAAATAGTTATGTTTTTACCTTTCATCAACTTTTTAAATAATGTATAGGCCTGGCTTATCTATAAACATACCTACCATTAAAAAAACCAGCGTCACTATTTAAATCTCACAATTGACTTTAATTATTAGGTATTTCCTAATCGGTTCTGAAAATAGGTATTTTCTTAAAACACTGCAATGACGTGGAGTAACAGGTTATTTAACCGCAAGCCTCAGTATAGATGGACGGACGGACGGACGGACGGACGAACGGACGGATAGAGCCCAACTCAAACAAACACTTCCGCCATATTCGTATAACTAAATAAGGATAGGTACATAACTTATAAAATATTAGTTGTAAATAATAAGCTTGTTAAAATAAACGTAGGTATCTATATGATATTCTACATTGTCTAGTAATGTTGCTCAATGTTTAAGGAAACAAAAATAATTTACGTTTAAAAATCAAGTAATTAATACTTTAAAAATGACGACCGAGTTCAATTCGGCGGGTTTTTTAGTTATTTTGATTATAAACCAATTATCTAGACCTACGAGTACTATCTAGACCTACGAGTACTATCTAGACCTACGAGTACTATCTAGACCTACGAGTACTATCTAGACCTACGAGTACTATGATAAAATGTATATATAGGACCATCGGTAAACCTTAAAAAAAAGAGGAGAATGATCACAATGGGTTCACGCATTTTTGAGCAATGAGGGGAAATTTATAAAAAAAGATTCCGACGAATTGAGCACTTCTTCCTTTGCTTGTGTGCTTATTAGTTTTCCTGAGGAAGGGATCAATATAATAATAATAATATAATATAAAAACAAACGAACTTACTACAACAAAAAAAAGAAATATAGCAGAAAGATTACCTATAGACCATTTAAGATCTACTTAGAATTATCCAAATGCTCCAACCCACCGCCAGAGGGCAGCGTGCTTAGAATGCTAGCCGCATATTTAATATCAATAGTATAATAAGATATAATTAGTCATATTGATTTGATGTGGACACTCTGTAAGCATTTCTAATTTTGTTTTTTATTTCAAATTTCAGGGGCTGAATGTTTTCTTCTAAACAAATATATAGCATTGCCTAGCTCCAGCTTATGTTAGATTCAGCTCGTGGACTCAACAGTTCAAGTGACAGATAAAAGTGAAGGAAATGAACCACCTCCAAGTAGGTGCAGCATATGATGCTGTTCGTACGCGCATGCAGAAGAATAGTACGGTACAGATATCTTTATCTTAGTATAAATGGATTGGCCCATCCTAGATCAGAGTTTTTAGGCCACCTGACAGCCTCTGACACGGCCTGCGATTATCCTCAAGCAAAGAACCGAGATCAAATGTAAACTACGAACTCTACGGTGAACTACCAAGGCTAGGGGCTACCTGACTAGGCTAAACATTGTTATTTTGATAGAAAAAAGGTTTTCGTTCGGCCGCATGTGACCTGATGCAAAGGGACAATGGGATAGGATGTAGCACGAGAACCTAGAAAAAACTGATCCTATCGAGACTTCCCTTTTATAGCCAACACGGGGAAAAAAGGAATTGAGGAGCCGGTAGCGAGTGATCGTTCGAATAATATAAGTCTGGTTGTTTTGCGCCAACTTAGGTACGTGTCTATAGAACTTCTTCATGGAGTGTTGCAGCACCTCTAATGGTCTTACCGTGGAACGGGGATTGGGGACTTCAATAATGTAATGAAAACTTGTATGTTGAGACACCTGTGCTAGCTATACTCCGAGCGGTACCCACTAGAATGATCTATTGACGTAACGACTAGATTCTTTAATGCACTGTATTGTCTATTACTGAAAAATAACTGAAGAACAGATACTAAGCAATTAAAAAAAATACTTATCTGTATTTTTGTTTTGGTAATACAATAGTAATATTTATAATTTTTTTATTTTTTATTGGTGACATCTAACGGTCTTAGCATAAATACGAAAACTTTTTACAAAGATTTTTGTAAATCAGTCAGAAGAAAGTGGATATAAAACTGGTATTTTTAGTATGAATTTTTCATTACATTATCTCAAAATGGTTCTTGAATTCCATCACAATCGAAAATTAAATGTTGTCAATTCCAATGGGGGAATTCCTTAGCTTTCTCAGAACGATACCAAGATATAGTTTTAATGTAGCTCACTTCTTATCTACCCTGCCTATATATCACCGATTATTTTGCATTATTACTGTGTACACTATTAAATAGTAATGTAGTATTATCTACGAGCTACGTACGCCTCGGCAGTAGCTGACCCTTGCGTTGCTGCGTACTATTATAATTACCTATTATTACGTTCTGTTTCCATCGTACATTTCTTACGGAGAATATTCGCGAAAATGTTGTTTTTGCGGCAGTCAACTTCGTGATCATAGAGTTAATAAATAACGAGCAAAATGTAAGGTGATTACTCGTAGTAGGTATGGTTTTAGGCCTACTTGAAGGTCAGCTCTGACTCTGACCTTCTGTACGAAAATAAACATAAAAACTCTCATTCATCTTATGATGTGCGAAATTTACATACTTCCTTGTTTCTTTGATTAGGTGCCTAATTCCGTTTCTCCTTGTATTATGGTATTATTGTGATCGAAAGTGGAAACTTTCGGGGATACTATTTAACTTAATATCATCATCAGCCAGAAGATGTCCACTGCTGAACATAGGCCTTAAACTTAAAACGCTATTCCGTACTACCAGCTGCCAATTGCATCCATTGGTTAATTGTGACTCTTACTATGTCGTCAGTCCACCTAGTGGGAGGCATGCCTACGCTGCGTCTTCCAGTTGGTGGTCGCCACATTAGAACCTTTCCCCATCGGCTATCGGTTTTTCGAGCAATGTGGCTATTATCGAGCAATAAAGCAATAAAGGTAAGAAGAGTACGAGTAGGTAATAATATGGTCGCGCAAAGACACGCCAAGCATATTTAGCTCTCCCTATTCATGTTTTTTGTTTAACCCACTTTAGTTCAAAAATATTGAGGATACTTCAGTTAAAGTCATGCAAAGTGGTCATGCATGGTCAATTGGTCACCCTAAGCCGCGGCGCCCGCCTCGGTGCGAAACTTGGCTCACATTTGTGGTTTTTGGAAACAAAAACACACATAACACATCATTTTAATTTAAAACGATGTGTTATGTGTGGATGTGTAATCATATTTTTTAGCCGAAAATCCTGCAGTGCCTAACTTACTATAGAGTCAACTAAGTACTTAAACGAATAATAGCAGGTTGTAAAATAAGGATTGTGATTTTAGGTTAGAGACCAGGCTACTTTAATACCGATAATACTTACTATAAGTTTTATCCCAAAATTATTTATTTTAATCAGATTACGCCAGAATAATATCTTGATATTTCTTCTCTTCTTCCCATTCGCATTAGCGATACAATTCGCGTCTCTGCCATAGATCGACATTCGAATTGTATTTTTCTTATTAATTCGCCTAAATTCTAATGAGCTTAACGTTGATTAATTGCGGTGCGTAGTCTCAATCGTAAGTTCCATTAGATAACAATGTGAACTAGAGAAGGTCACAACTAATATACTTGTTATTTCTGCAAAGTAGTTAAGTATTAGGCGCGAGATCCTGTATGGAAACTCGAGCTAGCGAAGGATTCTAGGATTGAGCCACGATCGGAGTGATTCAAGGCCCGAGGTAACGCTGTCCCTCATTAACGCTCAGACTCCAATTTTAGAATCCTTCGCTTGCCGGTCATCAAATTGAGCACGCGGATAAAGAACAACTATGCACTCTTGCAAATAGTACACCTAACTATCACAAATAACTATCTCCACGTAGAAATCGAAGGAAAAACCTGACCATACCGAGGTAGTGAGCTGAAAATAAAATTTAAGCACACTGAAAATAACATTTCCATGCAAACATAAATATCGTCAAGAAATAAGAATAGGTTCAGCTTAGAGTCAACCATTACACTATGTCTCTATTGTATAATTATTTGATATCTGTAGGTAAATCTGTAAACCTTACAATGTTTATCATTACATAACCACCATGTGCTAGCAATTTACAACATTATTAGGTAAAGCTCGAGACGTACACGGGCTATTTTAATTTATTAACCGATTTCGATAAGTAGGATTTTAATTCGTCGGAATGTTCCTTAAATTTTTCATGTAATTTCCCTGATTTATCAAAAGCGTCCGAAGAGATAGTGTTACCTTTTTTGTCAATAAAAGGATAACAAAAGACAATTCTTTGTTAAAACCAGCCTATTAGCTATTAGAAAAGCAATATTAAAAATGAAAAAGAAAGATTCCCTTGAATAGAGAACGTCCTCTGTTTACCCGACTGCGAAAGAATTAGGGTAATATTTTTCGAGTTTCTATTATTCTTACTATTTATTTTAAATTTGGTTAGAAGCGAGTTCGAAAAAACCAATCTGCAATATCTTTAAACCTGTGTATAGTCTTTATTTATTTTTTTATTATGATATACCCAGTGTCACTCTCACGACTAAGACGAATCTATTGACACCACTCACATAAAAATACGACAAGATGTTTAGGCTCTAGGGTTTGCTAAATAGATATATACACTCGAAAATATAACCCAAGGAGGATTATGTTTTTCTTGTCGCAGTCTGGTAAAAATAAATTATTTTTTTCCGACGCAACGCATACAGAACGTCCTCTTTTTTGAAGTTAAAAATAAGCCCTCTTCTACTAAAAGAGATTTTTCTCGTCCTGCGTAAACTTTGTTTGGCGAACCGATCTCCGGCGGCTAGACCTTGCGAACTACATTACATTACACCTACCACTCGTAGGCATTTCATCTGCGGTGCTCAATGATAACACACGCTCGAATCACAACCGCGACACATATGTAAATAATATATAAATAATTAGTTAATATTATAAATAATCATAACTCTCGATAGTCAAAGTTAGTCCTTCGTAGGTCGTCTAAGGGAAAGGAGTCTCGGTGTTGACGACAAGTTTTGTTACCGCAAACTACATTGCTCGTTTTGTTAAGCTGTGATTACGAAAGTGCTGTAATGGAGCTGCGATGGATGTGGGCTACTGTTGTAGTCGCCGTGGCGAGTGCGTCTGAACTTACAGGTAAATACGCAGAGCTTTTCAACCGTTTGTGAGAATTTATAAAATTGCTTTAAAAATATAATATAATAGTTCAAAAATATATTCTTCATATATATTGTGTTCACCGTATTCTCCGAGATGAATGTACGATAAAAAAAAATGTATGAAAGAGTTATGTTAAGTAAAAATGTAGATATAAGTAGGTAAGGAGTCCATATTCTAAAATCGGTCCAGCAGATTGGTTCATAAATAAAACAAATTGAAGTTGGATTTAATTTTTTAGTATTTATTACTTGTATTTTTTAGTATTTTTTTTTAAATTGTAATATTTATAATATTGAAATTATTATAGTATTGACTGTCTGTATGCGCCAAATGTCATTAAACTGACCGGTTAATAGTGTTGTTAAAAACTTAGTAAAAAACCGATAATCAACTAAGTAGCATGCCCTTAAGGAAGGCTTTTGATGATCATAAGCAAATAACTTTAAAAAAAACTAAGTTTGCTTGCTCTTGTTTTCACCACGTTCATGGCTAACTTTAGCCGATAGCCCGGGTCGAATTATCAACTATTTTAAGGCCTTTTAAAATAGATATACTGATAGATGAGACGGAACTTTGTTCTCAGATACGCGTCGCTTGCAATAATATTTATGACATATTGTGACATTAAAAGACATAAAGTAATAACGAAGCCTTAGCAGGAAACAAACGACTGTGACGACACTTTGGCTCACTCATCCATTTACTGATAGATTCTATCGGTTATTCCAGTCCAATCTGTTTACTTTCGAAGAATATATATTTTATATTATGCGTATCAACCTATTAGCTAGTGGTAAACCCCTTGCCTCGCAAGCGAGTGTGCGCGGGTTCAATCACAGGTTCAGGCATGCACCTTTGAATTTTTCATTCATTCATTCACTCGTGCGTATTAGAATATACCTCGAGGAAAGCTTCTCATCGGAACTTTCGAAAATCTATTACTATCTTCGAAAGTTATCATATAACACCTTCTGTAACACGCGGGTTTTCCTCATGATGTTTTCCTTCACCGTTAAAATAAGTGGCAATGAACTGTATTCATTGAAATACTCAGAAGTGTATGACCATTCCTGGAACCACACGCTTTCGCCGAGGCAAGCCTAGGGATTCGTCGACTAGGCTACTATAACAACACCAAAAAAAAACGTATGTCATCGATACGTTAACACTCAAGTCTAGTTTTCGTAGTAGTATCACACAAAGAGGGCGCAACCGCTGGGAAAAAAGAAACCTAAAAACAAAAAACTTTATAGAACCTTAGCGGGAGAGAGGGATAACAAAATCGGAATTTTCGCGAGAAATCACCATAGAAACTCTAGTAAAGTCTCCAACGCTTCACTAGGGTAAGGGTACAAGATGTCACTTTTATTTGACTACGACGATTTATTACTTGATATTTGTCGATATTTTTCAATTTTTTAAACTTAAGCTGGCAAACATAGAAATCGTAACTTTAGTAGTGCCATATATATTTAAAAAAACACCATATAAGTTGATATATTGTCTAAAATATCTAATGTGGATATTTTAGACGATTAATATAAATGTAAAATTGCTGAATAGTAAGCAAGTGTTAATTGGCCGCGTTTTTATGTAAAAATAATGACCTCTGATATCCTGCTATTTTATTTATATATACGTCTTCTATCAAGGTCTAAGCGTGATTGTAATAAGTTATTTTTTTTATCGTGGATAATTTTGATAAGAAATTGATAAATTGCTTTTTCCTATTTAAGTATATAAAACACACATTTTGCCACGTTATAGTTATTTATTGTTCACATAATAGGGTAAATGGATATTAATAAATAATTTTGATTGTACGAGACCCGAAGTTTGACAAATTAAAGCTTAAATTCTATTAGAAGTCTACAAGCATATATATAAAATTAAACCAGTATGTAGGTAGTTTTACGCTTTTTTGTTATATGTATTATTTATACTCGTACGGTACAGTTTGAAGGAAATCCCCATAAAAAACAAATAGGTATTTAATGAAAATATTAGGCTTGACAGAAATGTCCACAATTTTAATAAATCCCTTCATATCTTCTCGACCAGAGCTTACATGAGAATTCTAAGTGTTCTTACAGGATACTATTCCTTCCTGTATTATTCTTGGCTTGTTAGATGCAACTACAACAGAGACAATTTGTATGCATTTACATTTATATTTAGCGTTGAAACGACAATTCATCAGGATTTAGCGTACCTCTTTACAGCCGAGGAGTCTTACCGCAACTGCTTCGTTCTGCACTACTCGATTAACATTATTGACCTATCGAATGAAGCTTCTTTTTATCTGACAAATTCTTTCCACTGTTAGTTCGTATGTTATATAGTTGGTGTCTGCTTGTCTTCCGACATTTATTACTCGCGTACAAGTCTTAGTTTCCAACCAATCTTGACGAAACTTGATGTATAGGTTCTACAAAATTTACTAGCTATTTCAATAATATTTGGTACAAACAGCGGACCACAACATTAATTAACATTCCTGAATATAAAAAAATCTGACACGTGATTGTCGGTTTTTTTAAAGTTGCGTAAAGTATCGTGGTCGCGGAACTACAAGTAGTAGTGGGTCATGGTGCAGATACAATGAACCGACCCGATGCTGACCTCAGTAAGGTCCTTGCTGACAGGAGTATGTCCACAGACAAGGAGTACTACTCGATGCCGCCGCTGTTCGAGTTGGACCCGTGGGAGGCGTGCCTGGCGCAGCGACACTCGGTCTACTGCCTCGGCACCTTCGAGCTGCTGCCCAGCACCAACCAGCCGCTGCTCGCTACTATACAGGTAAACTGATGTGATACAGCTGATGATGCTGTTATCTAGCTAGCTAACAAGTGTGAGCACAAATAATGCCTTCATCGGCGTCCAATGCCAGTTTAAAAGACTTGTTTCATTTTCGGCCAGGACGGTGTACGTCTACCAAAAACTATCTAAAGATGTGGTTCATACTGTGTCTTAATGAAACTTATATCAGTTCTCTATTATATAAAATATCTAAATTCTGTGAATTGTAGTGTAATTATGGCATACCTCGAAGATCTCTGTATCCTAGGTTGTCTCACTGTTGGCTCCAAAGGTAACATGGTGGTATATGACCTGTGCTGCCACATACACTAAAATTAGCACCACCGGAACGCGCAAATTGCCTTTTTGCGGAAATATTTTAATTCGCAATTAATTTAATACATTGCGATAAGTTACGTTATTTTGAATTTGGTTGATGGATTAAAGATAAGTAATCTGCAACGTTATTATGGTATCATGTACACTGTCCTGTCCGGAGCTTTATTCATTTCTGAAACATCTCTTTTAATTTTATTTTTATATTACTAGCTCCCTTCTTCCTGGTTGTGCTATCTCCCAAATTTCAACTCGGGCTATGATTGTGTCTGACCTGTGCTGATACGCACATCACCCGGAAGTATGAACTTTTTGTTGGACTCTACATACACTCAATATATTTTTGCTAAAATCGATTGTACATTATTGACAGGTTTCACAAAAAGTACTTGAAAAACTTAAAAGCGTAGTGTAGCGTATGATCTGTGAATCTGTTTTTAAATTTCAAATCCGGCTTCGCGCTATCATTACTTAAATAGGGTGACTTGCACCTGTCCAAGGAATGAACAAAAATATTATAAGTCTAAGAGTTAGAAGTCACAGAAAAAAAATCTTATATTTCATTTTGATCTCCTCGCTTTCCTTAATTGTGCCGGCTATTGACAGCCTTTGGAAGGTACAGTTCGTAGTCACGCTGAGCCTTTCTCCACGTAGAAGGTAGTTTACCAAAAACATGCACAATTGTTCTGCGCAGGAGTTCTCAGCAGACAAGTACCACTTCAACCACACGCGCATGCACCGCGGGTACTGCGTGACGTCACGGTGTGCACACCTGGAAACTCCAGCTGGCTCCACGCTGCGCTCACGCTTCGAGAACTGCGTCGATAATATCACCAGGTGACAATCACAGAGCGTTGGACTTCTTTCTTTTACCTTAAGATAATTGTTCTGAGTTAACAATATACACGGATGGAAAAGACTAAGGGAAGATTAAGCCGTTATCTGCTATTGACTCTAGCTATACCTCAAAATGCCAGTCGACTGTCACGTGGTGGCACTACAACACGCTACATTTATATTTGTGACACTGGAACAGGTATAGCAAATTTCTTCCAAGTTATTTTTTAATCATAACAGCCAAGTGACAGTGCACCCTTCATAGCCATAATGCGCACATCGATAAAATTTGCAAGAAAATGGCAAGTGGTAATTATGCTTTATTTAAACTTAAGCCATTACTAGATAAAAAGTCGCTCATCTCTGTCTATTATGCCTACGTGCATTCTATTATAAGATACGCTATTACTGTTTGGGGAAATGCTAAAGATATCATAAAAGTCTTAAAATGTCAAAAACAGTCTATAAGAACAATTAACGGTTTGAAAAAACGTAGTCCTGCGAGAAAACACTTTAAAAAAGATAAAATAATGACAGTTATATCACTTTATATTTATAGTTGTTTATTAGAAGTACACGAGGATAGGGAAATACCGGAAAAAAGAATTTCACGCAATAATAAAAAAGGGCGAATCCTACCAATAAATAGATTAGCTAAATGTAAGAAGCAGGGGCTTTATACTAAAATACTGATGTATAATAAATTACCTAATAGTGTAATGGATCTCAATTTTATTACATTCAAACAAAAATTGAAGTATTTTTTTGAAAGCAATCCTTTTTATAAACTCAGCGAATATATGTCAATGCAGTTTGTAGAATCATCGTTCTTGTGTAACAAACAACCATTATAAAATATTAATAATAACTAAACAAAGCAATTTTAATGTAAATATTTGTCATGAGAACTATTAAACTAAGAACTAATATTAAGTAATCGTATATTAATGAGATTTGTAACTTAAATTTTTTAAGTAATTATTCATTCAAATGTAATAAGACTTGCCTGTAACGAACGTTATTTAAAGGTCAATAAATATTACTTTACTTTACTTTACTTTACTTCAAAAGCCAGGTCTCGCGGGTTCGTTCGTTCGCGAGCTGTTCGAGTAGTGGCGCGCGTCGAACCAAATACACCAGCAAAGGAGTTATTTAAAAAACTAAAATTACTAACGCTGCCAGCACTATATATTTATCATGTATGTGTATATATGTACAAAAATTTAGACACCTTTCATACTTGGCATGACGTACGGGAGGGCGATCTGTGCACAAGATACGAGGATAAACTCATTGGGATCAGATATCGATTAGCAAAGTCCAGAAAATGCGCGAGAATTTGTGGTGTAGCGATGTATAATCATCTACCGGAAATAATACGCAACTCGAAATCACTAGAAGCGTTTAAATGTAAACTTAAAACATTTATGACGGATATGGCGCCTTATACTGTCGAGGAATTCATCCCAAACTTGTACAAAATGTATAAATTATGAATTTTATTATTATTGAATTTGAGGACTTTATGTTGTATTGATAATTTACTATATAATTATTATTTGTATTCGTGTAGACGTATCCACAAAGATATATTCATAAAGATAGTGACGTGTAATATTGTTATATTTACGAAATAAAATTATCATTATCATTCGTAACTCAACCAGGTATTCTAAGTGTAAATTTGAAAGTTTTCTCTCGAATGTAGCATTGGCATATATTTGTAAACATACCATAGCATCAGCGACACAAGAGAAGGCCTTTTTTGTTTATGATGGCAAAATCTTCATAAGCTATTTGGGTACAGCAGGGTTATGTAGGATTGTACCTACTCGTACTAGAACTCCACCGGCAGCTTGCCTCAGTGCTTGACGTAGGGATCCCAACGAGATCCTTAGAGCTAAGGGTGTACTGAAAAAAACGTCATTTTTAGTCCTTTGTCTTCTCCAGGTCACAATACGGCCTGGAAGTAAACCTGACCCAGCTGGAGTATTGCCGTACGGCACGCCAGACCACCCGTACTCCAGACTCACTGGACTTAGCCTTCGCTTACTGCTGCGGACTTATCCTGCTGCTGAACCTGCTGGGGACGGCCTATGACCTGCTGAGGAACCAGGACGATAAGCGTAAGTCACTTTATACAAGTATATAGTCTCACTAATCTGGCACTTCAGTAGTCCGGTACGTCACAAAACATTTCGAATGTTTCCTTGGTATTGTAATTTTTTTCTATACGTTTTCGTATAATCTGGTACATGGTACTTACATATGCATATAGGATGTGCAAAATATGCACCAGATATAGTATTTTATCTGTCACCACTAATTCGAAATACGTTTTAAGTGAGAGTATCGTTGCAGTGCTCGTCATGCTTGAAGCACTCTCGGCTGGAGAGTGCGAATGTGATCAAAGTGTCGCTTTACCTGAGATGGCGGCCTTAGTTTTCCTATCATGTTTGGGTCGAGTAAATAAATTTCAACCATTACTTTAAGTCACATAGAAGATTACCTACTTGCAGGTAGACTGATGCAAATGCAAGTAGTGTATTTTTCGATTCTGTTACAATTTCTACAATTATGTGAGAAAAATAGCATAATTAATAAATAAAACCCACATTTTTATTATTATTATAATATAATTATGGTATAATAAATATACGGTAATTTATTATACCGTCTTAAGGGGCCATTTCACAACAATAACAATATTGTTAGGCCTGGTGGGTTCGACCCTCATTTCCTAGCATTAGTTAAGAGCTCTATTATTTATTCCGTGGCGTATCTAATTCGGCAATTTGGAGTAATACTATACCGCTGCTATATTTTCCTTATATATATGCTTCAGTCTCACAATCTGTACGTACTCATCAATTACAAATTGAATGTTTTAACGCTAACGTCTAACAGATTAGCGGTTAAAGAAAAATATACCTAACATCGTGTGTGCCTATTACCTACTAGGATATTTTATGTTTCCAAGACATATGTTAATTTTTTTGAGACATCGCTTTTTTCTCTTTTTAGTTATCGCTTCTAACAACTTAATTACGTCAATAGATAAATACCTAAGTAGATAAGTAAGTATATACCTTACTTATAACTTAGCTAACTACTTTACATGACGTCAATAAGCTACAACTTGAACTTGCTTTCAAACGGAAGGCGCCACAACAAATACAGGTGCCAAAATATTGGAGCTGAAATCCCATTAGTTATGCTCTGGAACGCATTACCTACAGACATCTGAAAATATTCATTAATAATTATTTGGACTGACTTATAAAATATTCTTAAACTTATTAATAAAGATATAATCTGTACTTGTGACTAGTAGGTACGAGACTCATAAAAAATACATCAATAATCACTCTCTTAACAATTGAAATTCAGATATTAAAGTCTTGATTTTTAAAAATATACTTAGTTAAAAAAAGTGTCATAGTTAAAAATGATTCAATTTCTCAATGGAATAGAAAAAATACAGTGACGTAAATACGAGTTCATTAGTAAGAAACAGAACATAGATAGGAGTAGACACATATAGTATAGACCCACCACAGTAAGTGACGACATGAACAATCTATATATAGAACTGAGATTCTAACAACAAACTAATTAACTTATGTACGTCAATATTGGTTACATGGGGTTCAACATTACATAATACATAATTATTAAAGAAATTATTCAATAACTTCTTATTTTTCCATACACTCGTCTTCATGATGTAGAAGCATCTGTAGTGTAGTAGGCATCTTAGTTTATTTTTTTCAATTGATTAAGTGTATCTAAGTAACCCTCAAAAATATTACAATCTAAAAGGCTATCTAAAGGCTAATAAGTAATTTTAATTTAGCTTAAACTTCTACAATAACAGTGTCTCAATAAGGTGTCCATAAAATCTGTATCAATGGGAAGACACTTCGTTCATGTGTTCTTTACACGTAGCATTTGCACTAAATTTCACTATCACGAATTACACTACACTAGTTCGAACGGTTTCGTTCTTTCCTTAGTATCTAAATATTGACTCTACTAGACGTACTACGGACTCTACGACCCGCAATATTATTGGAAATTTATTAACTATAATTTAATTTATATTTTTACTAGCAGTTACGAATTGTACGCGAAAAACAATTTTGGACTTCGATTTGACCCTCTTATGGGTTGAATTTACAAAAATCGTTTCTTACTGCAACCCTACACTACACCCTATAATAAATACACCCTCCAAAGTCAGTCAGGACTTACTTTTTTATACTTATGGATATATATCGGACAATGTCTCAGACAACACGAAAAAAAAATCAGTACTGAGAGGTGAATTTTTAAATATGCGGTAACTCAGACTACAACCACAAGAATCTAAACGTAAGAAGTTAACAAATAAATAATAATATAATATAATAAAACAACAATGCACAATTAATAAAAACTACAACAACTATTTTTGTAATAAACATTGATTATATACCACCAAATCGGATTTAGAGGAAGACAGTGCAGAAAAGTTAGTCAAATATTCTATGGACTGTTTATACGTGGAATTGTTTTTACGATTTCTACTAGATGTAACAACACTTAATAAGGTAGAGTATTAGGAATAAATGGGCAAGACGTGCCGACAACAACAATAAAAATATAGCAGAAAGATTACCTATAGACCATTTAAGATGTACAAATGCTCCAACCCATCACCAGAGGGCAGCGTGTTCAGATTGCTAGCCGCATTACCACGCTGAACGGCAATGCTGATACGTTAGGCCAGAAATAAAACCGGCATTCTGGTCACGCGTCGAATCGATCAAACGCTCCGATAAGTTTTGGAAAATTTATTAGTAGAGTAATCTGCACTTGTAATAATTTTAGAACTTACAATATTTTTTCATTTTGTTGTTTTTATCCGACTGCAAAAGACGTTCGTGAAAGAAAAGTTTTTAGAGTCTGTGTAGGTATGTATATTTCTTTGGCACGCCCTAGAGCCTAAACGTATATTTATGTGAGTGGTGTCAATAGATTCGTCTTCAGCTGCAGATGGTCATAGGCTATACATAGGTGCATTCTGCGATTTAATTCGTTAAGATACGTGGCTCTAACGTTACTCAGTTTTAACCACTTGTTAATATCTATCTCATCTGAATATAAGAACCAGAGTTTATTGCAAACACAAGTTGGTAGGTATTTTGTATAATGCATAAGTAGATGCTAATATTAGTTAAGCCTAGACCTAGTAAAGTCTGTTAATGATAAACAAACAGTCCAGTTTATGTAGATAAGGCAGCGGTCTGCCTTGAAGGCAACTTCGCGAAACTCTCACATATTAGGTAACATTCCTGTTCGGCCATCACCTTGCATCGGCGACGTTTAGTTCACTCGTCAAAGCCATTTTTAAGGTTCCGTACCCAAAAGGTGAAAACGGGATCCATTACTAAGACTTCGCTGTCCGTCCCAGGACTCCGCTTTCTCACCGTCTGTCACCAGTCAATATCTCATGAACCGTCATAGCTAGACAGTTGAAATTTTCACAGATAATGTAGCTGCTATTGGAGGGCTTGTGGTCCAATGCCTAGATGTGTTGGATAAAAAAAATAAGAAAATAAATATTTAAAGGGGGGCCTCTCGTCACGTGATTGTATAAGCGGATTTTGCTCGATATTAACAGCAATAAGTAGACGTTTGAAATATTCACAGAATATTAAGTTCTATATTCATTTTAAAAATAAATAATCAACACAAAATAAAATTAATATTTAAGGAACCGTAAAACAAACGTAATATGTTCCATTTAATGCTTTTCTTTAACGACAGCAGGTAGAAACTTAAACTATATGTTGTATAGATAATGAAACGGAACCCTTAGTACGCGAGTTCGACTCTAACTTGGCCGTTTTTTTTCTTCATTGGCCATGCTTGCCGCTTATCTGTCAGAAAACCGTGAAGGTTTCTTCCTATGTAATGGAAAAATATTAACGTGCTGTTAAAAACTTTCCATAGATCGTTGAGCTCGGTTTGACAGCTTGCAATAAATAATATAATGATTCATGTAACCGCAGATCGGCGGATAACAACCTACAATAATAGCTCAACGAGGTTCTCAGCAAAGATCGTTGGACTTTACTAAAAGAAACGCAATTCACGTGTCAATAACTCTACGCTACACCTATGTAACGGCACTTTCAGTTATTACAAACAAATTACGCATGAAAATAAACATACGTGACCTTGAACGGAAAATATATTCATTCATACTAAGTAACTAAGTGGGTATTTTTAATGATCTCATGATAGCAGCTTGTACTCGTATGATGGTAAGCGAAGAGAACAATCAAGTGTTAAAAAAAAACAATTTTTAATAATTATTATTGGCTTGATCACCACTTGCACCGGCTTTTTATTCTTTGAAGGTTATATAGTACGATATCGACTATAACGCAAAATATCCGCTCGTGATAAACAACGACATCGCACTACGAGTATGAACTTCTATCGCAAAATGTTTTCATTAGTAAAATGCTTATATTATACAATTTCATCATCGCCCATAGTGGCGAGCGTTAAAAAACCCCCAACCGCTATGCTATGGCTTCTTTCACCGGGAACTGGGCCTCTTATTGCGTCTTTTGTGGATCTTACATCACTATCATCAAATCTGAGATCGAATCTTTTGGGTCGGATCGAAGTATTGCTTACTATCTTTTAAAATGTCTTGATTCTATCCACAAACACAATCTCCATTCAAATGTATTGCGACAATGAAGCACGCTGGATAATTACAAACCTCTTTGCTCGACTCTATCGACGCCTAAAAACATCGGACTCTTTAAAAATCTACTTTCATAGACACCATTTGGTAAACATTAACTGGCTACCAAGGAGCGTTGGATTCCTTGTAACTTTTTAATAGCTTATTGATCCGAGTTTGTTTCACGTTTTGAAATCATATTGTGGGTTTATTTACTAGTAAAAAAACTTAATGGTCTATAGGCTAATTTTTTTGTTGTAGTTAGTTATTTTGTTTTTGGTTAAAAAGGCTATTGCCCATTTAAAAAAAGGAAATATTTCTAATGTATATGTATGTATTTCAGCAAACCGCTACCTGATCACGTGGTCGTTGCGCGTCAACTGGTGTCGGCTGACCGCGGACTATGCTGACGGCGACCCGCGCCTCGCCGCGCTCAAACCTGTGCAGGGCATGAAGTAAGTCTCGCTCTCATAACAATACCCCTACATGCAATCAGAACACTTTATAAGAATACGGTAAATAATAATCAAAGATATTATGTGGCAATCATTTCCTTAGGAACAGATACTAGACCAAGCGGTGATTGGGGGTAGGTATATGTATACCCCTGTAATAATACTAGATCTTTGATAATATTAGGTCCTTACATATGAAATTGTCGTTTTGTCGTACTGGCCACTTTGATCTCAAATATGCACAATAATGAAGGGATTTTAAATCGGATCTTTCGGATATTTCAAGTTTTCCATTTTGTAAACTGCGTGACGCAAAGAAAAAACCAAACGAGGATAAAACAAATGAATTACGGTTTTCGAAATACAAATGTATGAATAAATAGCTGTATAAATTTGAAATTGGAATCCCTAACCAAAGAAGAGATATTTGAGATCAAAGTGGCCAGTACGACAAAACGCCAATTTCATATGTAAGGACCTAATAATACATAACTGAAAAATTTATCAAAATGTTTAAATGTGAAATAAAATTGGGAGCGAAAACAGTTTTCGAAGTATGAAGAGTTTTATTAGTTCGCTCACGGGGAAAAGCGCCATCTAGTATCAAGTAGAAAATCTGCGATTTAAATAGTTTTGTTTAATTATTGGCCTGAAGTGCAAGATGCTTTAACGGATGTACTGAAAATGTGGAAGCCGCCTAGTGTCGAGTAGTAATAACTGCTCACGAAAAAGTTTTTATTTGCTATTGACCAGGAAAGGCGGGATCTGGTGACGACATGTAAATACAAAACGACCAATAGTGTTATAGGTTATATCTTAACTAGGTGATAGTAAACGCGAATCAGAGAGATAATAAACAGAAAATAATATCCCTATTTATGGCAAGCACTAAAGAAATAATAATATGACCAGGTGCAAATAGGCTTGGTTTATTTAAAATGAAAAATTGCAACATTTTTTTTTACAAATATCCGCCCGTCTATCCATCCATCTCTTTGCTTTGGATTTAAATATTATATTTGTATGGTGGACCAAAATACTGTAAACTATTTTCTTTCTAAGAGTCGTGTTGCAGTTAGTTGGAATATGTATTAAATTATTATTATTAAAATGTTTGTAATGTATTCCAGAGCGCTGACTTTGATCCTCATAATGCTGGCGCACTCGGTGCTCGCGTTCCACCTCACATACATACAGAATCCAATATTCTTAGAAAGGGTGAGCATAACCATAATTCTTCATAATTATAGCCCCGAACAAACAAACAGGACTCGATAGAGACAATACTCACATATGACGAAGGACGAAAGCCACGGATATCAGAAACTTAGACTTAAATTACGTAGGAGACTCAAGGTATGACTTGTGGCTCGGCGTGGTGATGGCGGATCGAGTAGACCTTTAGCATAATGATGTCTAATAGACAGCAAGATTTCGTTAGGTAGAACAGCCAGATATGTCAATGACATCTGATACATCACAGCGGACGAGAATAGCCCTGGATAGACACCAATAACGGCAAAAAGGCGGAAGGATCAGTATCCAGCGAGGAGATATATATAGTAAATTCTGATGATATCCTTACGGCTCAGTGTTTACCTATATGTATGTATATATCGTTGTTTTTCAGTCGAGTCACCACCCTCTTTCGGCGTACTTCCAAAACGGCACCTCTATCGTGCACACGTTCATTATGGCGTCCAGCTTTCTCCTCGCCTACAACCTGCTGCTCCACGCTGACGGCAGCCCTACTCGCCAGCTAGGGCTCCGCATGCTGCCCCGGGCGCTCCTGCACCGTCTCACTAGGTGTGTTAATCTATAGTTCTGTTCTTGCTGTAGCTGGCGGGAAAACGAGAAAACGCTATAAACCGGGGAAACTTGGGCTTATATAAAAATCTATATCTGATTTAAATCCCGTGACTATAAATAGTGAAACAATAATCATAACAAAATTTTATCGTCGGAGGAGGCAAACAAATCTTTCTGCAACGATAAATCAAGTCCTGAATTTTGCAGCTTAGTTAACTATGGCCTAAACTCCCTGGAACATGGAAAATCCCTTGTCTTGTGTATAGGTTGAATTGCCGAGTTACTCACTCGGGTTATCTAAGATCTTGAAGTCAAGGTTACAAATACAAGTTTGATAGGTTACACAAATACAATACAACCGCTGTATTCTTGTAGACTGTTTTCTACTTTAAATCGCTACAGTAAATAATGAACCTTTTAAGTAAGTTGCTTATTTAACTGTTGCATGTAACATCTATAATTAATGTGACGTCACAAACTTTTACTTAACATCAAGTTATCTGTGTAATGCATAATATTATCGCGCGTATCCTTGACAATGCTGCGATTTATTTCGCAAGATGTAAAGATTAATAAAATATGGATAAAAGCTGTTCGTTCACTTAGTTAGCCGGTGTGATTCAGATTCAGCAATGACATAAAATCGACAAGGTCTTGAACTTAACCGAGCGAGGTCTTCGCTGAGAATCGTATATATTCGATCTCGATTTGTCAAAATAATTAACCTTCTGGGATAATGTAAACAAACTAGACAATTGATTATTAATATAAATAAGTAATTGTAAACGTCGGATTGCTATTTGTATTAATTTATACCGTGCTCTGGCGCAATGTGATTTTCCTAGGTGTCGGTAATACGAGTAATCGTTCAAGTTTTACGGCTATCAATGTATTCCGTACTAGATATAGTATAGGTACAACTACAAGGTCTCTAATAAAAGTGTCAGTACTTAAAGTTATCAATATAATCTTCTAAATATCCATTTCATAACATGAACACTGTGAAAATTGTGCAGAGTCTTGCCTAGTATTAATTCGTACCACTTGGCGAGGACACTGAAGTGCCTGCGCCACCAGATATAATTTACTTAACTCTACTTTAATAACAGTAATCTGTCATGTTATGCATATTCTAATAAATATGTAATTTAGAGTTACTACACTTATATTCAGCAGGCTGAAACCACCTGGTGAAGTGCCTTCTTTTCCCTCTTTCCAGTCGTTTCATTCGTATGCTTGTACTTGTGCAGGATCCTACCGGTGTACCTGTTCGTGTTGGGAGCAGCGAGCACGTGGTGGGTGCACGCCGCCGACGGACCCATGTGGGACCCGCTCGTCGGGGGAGAGTGCAACCGATGCAGGTATGTGACAAGAGACATCATACGAGTGCGTGCGCGTCCGTGAAGTCACCTGCCGGCGCCAACGGAACACCAGCGCGCTGAGTTAGAGCCGGTTTGTGACAAGAAATTGAGACGTTAATTATGAAGTCTCTGTTAGTGCAAGTAGTTTATTGGTACAAATCAATTTCTTTCTTTCTTTACTTTACTGCAACTTCTCTCCGCTCTATCCTATACCACTAGCGGATAGCTTATAGGAAACGATATCCTCATCAAGCAACTTTCGCTCCCATAGAAAAAATATGCCCCCAATCTCTTGTTATACCTTTTTGAAGTGGAGGAGAAAACACCTCATTTACCACTTCATATGACTAACTAACCTCAAATAAGAGTTCATGAGACATTGAATGACGAATACTTTTATTCTTTATTTAAGGTAAAACTCATTTTTTCCTGGAATAGACAACATAAGATAACTGACATGACATAATACTCGCATGTACCTAAAGTTGTGACGCTAGATGTCATGAGGTCATTTTGACCTTTAGGAAAAAGGATATCCGAAAGTAATAATGTTTGCCATAATATTGTATTTAATTGCATGTGTAATATGTTGCAGGGACAAGTGGTGGACGCAGCTACTGTTCGTCAACAACCTGGTGAGGCCAGACATCAAGTGCCTCATACATACGTGGTACGTCTTACTCTCTTACTTTTATAAAAATCTTACATATGCTAAGAAGTAAAGTAACAAAAATATTAATTTTAGCAATCCACGACGAAACCGTGATACTCGTAACATTTCAAATTTTTGACTCCCCATTTTTGTTACGTTAATGGTAAGATAAATGACAAGTAACGTATCCCTATTTTTATGTTACTCAGAACTGACTGACTGTCGGTCTCTTTTGTTATTTTCGTCAAAAGTTCCTAGAAAAATCTTTAATTTTGTTTTTTTTTGGTGTTGACTCTCGTAATATTTCGCAACTGCTACGATTAATGGCTGAAATAAATTCATGGCCTCATAGATCAATAAAAAAATAAAAAATAAATGAATATATTTTTTTATAAGTTATATTCATGAGATACGTATAATAACGACCCGTTAATTCACTATAAGGTAAACATAAACTTCAGAGGTCACGGGTCGGAACTAATCGTAAACGGATAATAATAAGAAAAAAAGAATATTTTTTTATCATCAATTAATTTTCCAAATACTAATATATTTTGCATAAAACTCACTCATGTATGTAAAATTTATTTTCTAGATATATATTTAAACAATACCCAAAAAGAGACCTTTATTTGTAAATCTTATCTCTGATTATGTATAACTAAATGTGCTTAATTTTAAACATACGTATACATTCTATCAATACCTTACATATATCATCATCATCTTATATTCGTCCACTGCTGAGCATTGGCCTCTCCTAATGATCGCCACCGAGCTCGGTTTCCAGCTCGTTCCATCCAGTTCTCGCCGGCAGCTTTCCAGCTGCCAGCTGGCGTCCAACAATACCTGGCGGTCTCCATTCCAGAACTCTTTTACCTCAACGGTTCTCGGTTCTTCGAGATAAATGACCAGCCCGGTAGTACTTCAGTTTGCAAATTATTTGAGCTATGTCGGTTACCTTGGTTCTCCGTCGGATCGGTTCATTGCAAATTTTGTCCCTAAAAGACACTTCGAGTATAGCTCTTTCCATAGCTCCCTGATTGACTTTAAGCATGTGCACCGTGAGTGTCCACGTATCGGCCGTAACTCATAACTGGTAAAACACACTGATCACACCTGATGAATGCACGTAATCCTGCCTACCGGGCAAGTGCTTTTATTACCAAATACGAGAAGAATAACTACAACAAATTTTTTTTTTGCAGAAAGATTACCCATAGACTGTTTAAGATCAGATAATCCAAATGCTTCAGAGGACAGCGTGCCCTGCATGCTAGCCGCATTAAAGACTTGAGTCCCAAGGTATCCTAGTGGTATATACGACGTGAAGACCTGAGGAAACCCTACTTACATTGAACAACACTATTGTACTAAGTAGGCACCTACAGTTGCGTGGATGAAGATCTGTGTATGTTCCCCCAGGTTCCTAGCAGTGGACATGCAGCTGTACGTGGTGTGCGCCGTGGTCACGCTGGCACTAGGGCGCCGCCCCCGCCTGGCGCTGCGCGTGCTGGCGGGGCTGCTGCTCGGTGCAGTTGTCGCCAACTTCCTGGCCGCCTATTACTTCCAGCTCAGGCCGATGGTCACTCTCATGTTCCCAGAGTGAGTAAAAGACTTTTTACTCGTAGTTTAGTATTTATAAAATCACGGTCTATTTTTAAAAGCGATGATAGCGATGATGCAACCTAAGATGTAGCACACTGATACGCTCGTAGTACTCGTTGAAAAGATCGATAAAATGTTTACCGAGATAGGTAGGTACAATGTTGACCCATATTATATTTAACGGGAAAAGCCCGGCAGCGGGTTCAATTTCAAAGCGAGATTCAAAGCGTCTATCCGTGGCGAGGACTTATATTTTCTTCGAAAACGATGGTGGAATGAAATGAAAATTTGGAATCCAATTATTTTACGAGCTTGGTTGCGGAGATATAAATGTATGATGTTACTTCCAGATTCATGCGCACGCAGTTCTACGGCGAAGTTTCGTTCAAGTGGCTGTACCAGGCGCCGTGGGACAGTGCGCCGGCAGCCATCATCGGCCTCTTCACTGCCTTCCTCCACTACACGCTGCAGAAAAATGAGATTAACCCTAAGAACAGTCTGGTGAGTAGAGCTGTGATCAACCGTAGTAGTACAGGGAGACTAACCGTCGGTCTATTGACTGCCATTATGAATTATACGCTGCAAAAGAACGAAATCAGTCCTAACAACAGCCTGGTTAGTACACCTGTTGCTTAGCAGTGGAACAAAGCGTTCGACATTACTTACATTAGTTTACTGGCTGCCATTCAGTACAGTGCGCTGTAGATCCTGCACAAGAACAAAAGCGACTCCAAAAGCATCCTGATAAGAGCACTCATAACATCAGGCTCTGCACCTAGCAAAAATAGCTACAGTGAGCATATTCTTAGACACTCTATTCAAGAGTTGCTAGGAACAAGCATTCTTACAAGTATTCATTAAGTATGCTATTGTCAATACATCTCATTTTACAAGGCTACACTAGAAGAGACTTGATAACTGTTTGCAAGTAAACAGGTAACTTCAACGTGTGTTATATACGTACCCTTGAAAACGGCAAAAGCGGGTGTGATTATAATTACACCTGCTTTTACCGTTTCAGTTCCAAATAAAACAACGCGATTAAATACTGCATAAAACACGCAAGAAATACGAGTAAAAATATCGTAAACCATTTTGTCTCTAAACGATATAGGAAATATAACGTAGACTAATTATAAGGTCATTAAGCCCAATGTCACTTGTGAGTATAAGGTGTCGCATCACACAGACAATCTCACAAGGAAAGGACGCACCTCCCACGTGGCGATCGGAATGGATCAATTCAACCTGACATGGCATAATAACGACATTACGAGTGTGCTGTCTGCAGACTTAACGAGTGTAGTAGACCTTCCCATTATTGGTCTGATTATATTCGTACGATCAGCAGAAACCAGTTGTATACTTTAAACATCAGATTTATCTATCTACACATTATGTAGGTACACTTGCTCTTTTCAGACTTAATGTACCGCCAGTGATTGATATTAATTATTAAACTATTTATTTATATCGTTTTCGCAATGAACTTATAATCTACAATGGGATATTGATGTTTACTAATGATGTTTTACGTCGAGAACTAACTTACTAATTCTTGATCGTTGCAATCGATGAAGATTATAACTTTATTAAATAACTTTTGCTCGATTTAATTAAAAATACATAGATCATGCATCATCATAACTCGAGGACACATGGACATGGACTTTCGGGCCCTAAATGAGAGGAGTCATTTACGGCCCGTAAGGAGGTTTCGCTATGTGTTATTGGTGACTTTATATTTGCTTTAACTAACATGTAGGCTCAGAGACTGCGACGAAAATTAATAGTTGTCACATTTTTCTGATAATAGATAAATAATTACTAATGTAAAACTTTGAACAAATTCATTATAGCTGCAATAAACGCATTAGCTGAACAAAATACACATCACCATGTAATATAATATGCTAGATGTGAGAAGTTAAACTGTAGTAGGCTGGGGCGGTATAGACATGTTATGCTGAGAGAAGCAAGCCGCGTAACGAAGAGGTCCATGAAAATGATTGTAGATGTTAGCGCCGGGAGGCGCGACCTATGAACATATGGATGAGTTGTGTGAAAAGGGATATGTGTGAACCCTTTCACACATATAGGGGAGTGAAAAGAAGACGGCTGGTAATGTAGAATGGAAGGGGAAGACATGCTGTGCCGACCACACGTAGTGGGATAAGGTCAGGAAGATGATGATATATTGATATTTGATGTTTGTTACTTGCAGGTGTTCAGATGTGTGTACCGGCTGACGGTCCCGCTGATGTTCCTGTGGGTGTTCCTCGGGTACTATATGAAGGGAGCCTCGGGCACGGTCGCGTGCGCGGCGTACGCGGCGCTCGACCGGACCGTCTTCATAGCGCTCACTGCAACCGCCATGATCGGCTTCTTCAACCAAGTCGACAGTCAGTATATTACACCTAACGTCTAAAGCAGAAATTGGAACAAATTATTTTTTACTAGATCAAATAACAAGATTTTTTTTATCCCCCCCTCCCCCCTCTTTATTTTAGAAAGTCAGCTTTTACATATTCGCTCTCGATTGTGTACATCTATCTGCAGGTGAAGACGAAGACAAATTTATTGACACCACTCTTATAAAAATACGACTACGTCGTTTAGGCTCGAGGGCGTGCTGTAGAAGTCGTGTAATTAACGTGACCGGAAGTACCTGACAAAGAAATTTAATAGCATCATGTTAAACGCCATCTTGTGCAGAATAGAACATTTTAACATAGGTATCTTGTTTAAAGAAAAAGGTTATTAATTTACGTTAGGCAAGAGCACTTGACTTGCCGCCTGCAGTCATGTTATAATCGCAGAGGTTTCAGTGTAAAATAAACTTCTTTCTTGCACGAAAAAAAATATAATCCTGAATTATTCCACACTCACACAAGAAGAAAAAGCCACTTATGTGATACTACGCAGAGTTGTGTTCTAACGACAATGATACTCCCGCGGACCTAGTGCTAAGTACCTGCGCCTCTTACACCTACCGTCTACTGTATGCATTTGAGGACAGCTTTTTGTATCCAAATAAAACTATTAAAAAACATTATGAGTGTAAAACCACAAGCCTTAGAGAAGTCTCGTAGTCAAACTGGTTGAACAGCTGAGTTGGTTTTAGTGTTAATGCAATTGTTACCGCCCCCAGGCTTGTGGTGGCGGTTCCTGTCGTGGCGCGGCTGGGCGGTACTGGGGCGCATGTCGCTCTCCATCTACCTGGTGCACTGGCTGTACGCGCTCACCGTGCTCGCGCTGCGCCCGCACGCCTCGCCCGCCTCCATACACGAGATCGTGAGTACTTACTTACTGCCCTAGTACCTACTCCCATACATACTTATTCGACATTGAGAACTGGCACATTACACACAGTATTTTAGCCAATAAAAGAAATAAATAAACAAGTGGTAAAAAAATATATGTAATAAACCACTGTATCTGGTTTTGAAGTGCGAGGGGGGTCATTACATTGGTGTTTATCTGCAGATGGTCATAGGCTACATATGTTTCGAGCTGACAAAGGCTGAACGAGTCAAACTGCGATTCTCAATTTGTATAGCCTATGACCCTCAGGCCTCAGTAGGTAAAGACCAATGCAATGTCACCCCGCACATCAGAATCTGTCTACCTACCAGTTCAAAGCTGTGGAGGATAACAAAGAGTTAGACATACATAGGATAGACTTATATATAAATATTCACTCAAAGAGCATTACCCTCTTTTTGGGTAGTCGAGTAAAGAGACGAGAAAAGTGCTATCGTGGGAACGTCATTAGTCGGTTTGTGAAGTACCTACTCGATTATATACTATAAGCAAATCTTAGCCTCTCTATGAAATCACTTTAGCATTGCAAATTATTAAGAGTGTAGACACTGGATCACGTCGCCTATTTATGAATTTGTATTGCAGTTACGAAGGATAGTAGTGGGAAGAGTTGCAAATAACCATGTTTTATGTGTGACAGTAATTGTCAACATTTCATTTTTGGAAAGTGACGGAAATTCGAAAAACATTTGTAACAGATAATGTAATGAAGAGTTCATACTAAAAATACCAGACTTTATATCCACTTTCTTCCGAGTTATTTACAAAAAAACTGATGAAAAAAATGACGTATTTATGCTATGATTGTCAGACGCTACCAATTAAAAATATTATTGTATCTGTCATCTAAGGACCATAGCAAAACAAACAATAAAAATACAGATAATAACTGACTTATTTTTTTACGAGCTTTTGACGAGAATTACATTACGCTGAATTTTTCTTATATTTTTACAATTTCTAAAAACGTAATAATTACATTCTGAATAAAATAAAAAATAGGAGCAAGTTATTTTTCATTTGTCTTTCCATTATCGTAATAAGAATTGGGAATCAAAAATTTTATACGTATTCAATTACGTACGGGTGAAGTGGCCTCCTGTAAAAACAACCACGAGCCACCACAATGTTTGCGTTGGCACGAACACTATTCGATACATCTTTCAAATGAAAGTTTATATTTAGCTCTTAGTAGGTGCTAATGTGCTGTATGGTTTGACTCCAGGGCGGTCACTTCCTGTGGACGGTGTTCGTGAGCTACTGGTCCGCGCTGCCGATGCACCTGCTCATCGAGCTGCCCGTGCAGAAGTTCCTGCAAACCGTCTTCTCTTAGCCAACCAATGCTAACAGACTGGAATCTGAATACACTCAATATATTGGCGATTGTGAATAGACTTAGTTTGCGCAGTCAGTGCCAGCACTATATAGGGAAATGCCAGCACTATATAGAAAAGTGCCAGCACTGCTGGAGCACAGTGGAGCCAATTTCCTGACACATATTATGTTCCCACGATATTCCTTGCTGAAAACGCGTGATCAAAATTTTGATGACATGAGTTATTCCGATAATGCAAAACGAGTGCGTTTGTGGTCAAGTCTGTTATTTGAACTGTCTCAGAATAGCCGTTTTGGCATAGAATAGGTCACAGTTAGTATTAAGCCAAACTTAATTTTTAATACGAACTCTAATCTACTTTATGTCGTAACGGACATTTTGGCGCAATGTAATTGTAGTTCTGAGACAATTCTGAGAAAATAATGAAATTTAATATTGGCTTAGTGAATACCGTTCCACGTAAATTCTACTCGCTTGAAATAATGCGGCCGCGTTACATGTTGAAATGTACATAGTGAATAAGGGCCATGTTATTAGTAGCACTAGTTACCACAACACAGTATATTCACATGTTGTTCACGTGCACCTTGACACCTACCTACTTGACACCTACCTACTTGACACCTACCTACTTGACACCTACCTACTTGACACCTACTTGTTCTTTACAAAATAAATTGTATAAATGTCTATTGCCAAATTGTTACTATTAGTTATAAGCAAGTACAATGTAAGTGTAGTTACTTTTTAAGATTTGATGGTGATATTTATTATTATAAGTACATAAATAAAAAACTCAATAGTTATTTATTTTTTTCCTTTTTTTACTGAATTAAGTTAAACAATTTGTAAACCCTTATCCACATTCATGGTAAGATTTTGATGTTTAAGGTTAAAAATAAAAGGATTGGATTTTAAGATCCAAAGCGTGCACTTATCAATACTCAAATTCAGTAACGCTTAATTATATATTGCTGGGACTTACTATTTATTTTATTCACCAACAATCACGCTAGATAAAACACTATTGAAAGTAGTTCAAACGTTCGGCCCCAGTTACCTGGTATCGACCATATCGAACCTCTGAACTTGGATGCGGAGATCATCACGATCCGGATAAGCAAGGCCTCCACGATGTTCGAGAAGCTGGTCTGGGGTCGGCAATTTATTGCATAAGTAGTGATTCTGCAAGTTGAATGTGTAGATACTAATGGTGGAATATTAACCATTGATGTCTTGCTTATTATGTGCACAAGTGTGGGCAAGCGAAATAAAGAAGGAATAATGTGGTTTTCATGTTTGTGTGACATCTTCATAGAAACCCTGGTAAATATTACATTAGTTTCCACCGCTTTACAAGGGCACATGATCGATGGCTTAATACCTACTTGATATAAACTTGATGCTGGCAAATATACAAATCGTATGGTGCCATATATCACAAGAAAAAAGTTATTAAATGTTACTGTCAATATTAGCTGTCAAATACTTCGAAGCTGACGTCTGTCACCTGCTTACAATTTTTGACATTCCATTCAATTTTTGTTTGCATACTAATAATAATACAGGTCGTTGCGTTGCGTTGGAGTTTTCCATCTGTGTAGTGAATTCAGTACAACAGATGCTCTAATTGTGCCTAGCAACAAACGCTCCTGTGTTAAATCGTTGTGAATAATAAATATTGTGATGGGGGCTCATCATAGCCACGACTCGAAAGGATTCGGCGAGGGTGGCGGCAGCGGACTCAGCACGCCGAGAGGCTCGACCCGGGGTTCCGGCTCGCGCTCGGGCTCCGGTGGCGATCTGCAGGGGCTTACTGAGTCGCAGGAGAAGCCGCCGCCGTCCATGGTGCCTATAGAGAAGCTGGGCAAGGTTAGTGACTATCAATCCTCGCGAGGTCGTTACTCACGGCTATTTGCACTAGCAATGACGTTTCCTGTTCGTTCAAGTATTTGTTTTAACTAATTCATCATATTAAGACATTCGCGAGATCATTTTTATAGCCGCACACTTAAGATTTTCAAGAGCGCATTTATGAAAGCAGATTACAATCTTCCTAAACTTGTAACTAATATCAACATATTAGTTAAATATCTATATATGTAAGGAAGGTAAATATTAGCCAGTCATATGAAGCTAAACAATCTTATATTATCTGATTAGCACAAAACCATCAAGTTATTGCTTAGATTTAACACTTTCCACATTCTTTTAATTTTGCATTAAATGTTATAACATCATAGGTAACTATAGTTTTGGGAAGCTTTACAGGTCATAGTTAACTACAAGAGAATCTCTTATTATGAGTAGCCACTAAGACCAGAAAACCATAATACTGCTGGTACTAATGCTGGGCCGGGAGTGTTCTCGTATCCTCAAGCATGTCTCTTTGATAGCAATAATACTTGAAGTACCTCAACTGTCTTTATTAAAACAATGAAATAGATTAGACCATATCTGTAGTGATTATATCATCCTTGTAAGTAACAGTTAATAGTGTCATCATAAAATAAACATCAGTTAAAATATGATTATTGCATATTATGGGAAAACTATTGGTACATTTGTGGACACATGTATTCTTCAGTATCAACCCACTGCTGGGTATAAGCCTCCTCTCCATTGTGTTATAGTTGTCTATCTTGGGCCAAATTCACCCACGGTATTTTTTGTCTAAACTGTAAAAGCAAACCAAATATGTGTATTTGCAGTAAAGAAGTTGCTGAAAGGGTGAATGAATGAATCAACTCTTTATTGCAGACACCCAAACATCAAATATACAGGAAAAATCTTACATGTAGCATCACAAGTGGTGGCCTTGAGGGTGTTCAAGCACAAGATGTTTCCTACTAAGGTTACTGTATTCTTGCCTTGATTGAAGAATAAAGCATTATATAATTTGAGTGCCGTAAACTTTATGTATGAATACTGATATATTGGTTGTTCTCAATCAGATGTGTCATACAATTGAGATAACACAAGATATGGGATCAGATAACAACGTTTTGATTTGATTATTAATTTATTTTAAAACTTTTTTCAACTTCAAGCATATTTTGTATAGTTTTTACTAAAGTTTGTTATTCTATTATTCAGTAATTCAATTTAAATAGTTATTTTAAAATCAGTTTAGGTAGCTGTTTTTAAATAATGTTGGTCAGTTAAAAGTAGTTGCAGATTGTATCAGCGCGTCCCATGCCAACATTAACTTTTCCATTAAATGTTTTGGCTGTTGAGTTAATCCAGGGTATATGATATCTTCGTTTCGAATTTGTACACTGACATACAAAAATAATTGTCAGGGTTCAGAGCAGAGAAACTTTTACTTACTTGGTCATAATAAATGAGATAGTACTTAGTAGGTACAACAAGTAAAGAAAAACTCCTGATGCTTAATTGAAAAGGATGTAGTTTGCCATCACGTGGTGGTGCCTACTCACGCTCAATCTTAGATTTGAAACTTATCATTGTGTTAAACTAAACATACTAATGTTTAGTTGTAAAAAAATATGTTATTTGTCATTTGGACTAATTTTTGGTGAACATAGCTACTCGTAGGAACACAACTGAACAATTCACCTAGCAAAAGGGAATTCTGCAGGAGTGTTAAAAGTCGAAATCAGTTTATATGTTCAACGAACAGTGTTGTTGAACAGAAATGTTCTAACAGACATAGCAAAGTTAGCACTCTGGCTTCAGGGCCTTGTCTCCCCAACGCGGGGAGACAAGGAGCTTCCATTTTCAGACTCGTTTTTAGGTGCCGTGTCTCCCCTGATATCTCCTTTGAGGAGACAATAAAATTTTCATGACATGGATACTAGCATTATTATATTGCCTCCCAAGAGAGATATCAGGGGAGACACGGGCCCGAAGCCAACACTCCATCGTTTTTGGAGGGGGTCAAGGATTAATAATAGGTCTTGTTTACCTAAGTCAAGTCAAGTCGAGAATTATAAAAAACTTCTCTTTTGACTTATAAATCTGAACCTGATTTAGATGTCAGGTGCTTTATCTACTGATTAATGTAAACTCTGAAATAAATTATAATTATATCATGGAGATAATATGATTTGATTGTTGTTCGTGGCACAGTCTAGTGATGGGACATGGCTGTTGATTTGAAAAAAATTCCTGTAATCTGGATAATAATTTGTTTGAGTTCTGGCAGATAGGTGATACTTGACTATTTCTGTCGAGACTGCCAGTTGTGCTGCAGTAAGTATTTGTGCATCAAAGATACTATACTCGTAGCTACTCCATTGTATGAAGTATCCAAAAAATTAAAGCTGCCTTTTCATATAATCAATCTGCTTCTTGGTAAATTCGTATTTGGTAAAATTTCGTCTGTAAAGTACCAAAGTTTTCGACAAATTAAAACTGCCTTTTCAATTATTGAATCTGCTTCTTGGTAAATATATATATCGTAAAGTTTCGCCTGGTTCACATCAGCCTAGTTTCTTGTCCGTCCATAGGGTTTTTATATGTTACTATTGCTTGCCTTAATTTTCTTTTAGTATTTATATTTTTGTGTTATTCGACGCACTAGTCTTTTATAGACCAGGGACCATAATTTTTTAAACAAAAAATAATAATAGTTGGATAAAACTCATTGGAAAAGGAGGAAAATATTATAAAAATTAAATCTAATCTAAAACTTTTGTATATACACATTTTTCATAGAACTTCAAAATTTATATGAAAAAATCAAAAAAACCAAGTTTTTGTTTTTTTATTTTTTATATTTACCCTGGTCTATTAATTGTCGATGACACTATGGACCACAATCATAGTGAGCTTAACATATTATTTGTCATCGTAAACAACAGAGTCACATGACTAGGTACCTAAGAGCACACCTATTACCCATTAGGTTTAAGGAGAGGAGTCGCTGCCATATGTCATAAATGTAGCTTAAACGTTGTGTGTGTCAATGTAGAGTAAACTCGTACCTAAGTGATGGTTGCGTAATTATAGAAACTTGTAATTATGAAACTGCTTGGCGAGTAAAATCACATCGGCTCTACTGCCTCATACATTTGGGAAGTATGGGAGTGCATTGGGCGGTGAAAAAAGCATATGTGGGAGTATGTGGGCGTGGGGCAAGTACAAACGGAAGACTGATGTGACAAAGGATCTCCTAATGCTCGGTTTTAATACTTGGCGAAAGCCAGAAAAAGACAGAGGGTTGTTGCTAGTTAGCATCGGAGACCAAGACGTAGTTGGGTCGTTGCGTCAACTAAGTAGTGCTACAAGTGACGGTTTTATCGCTAAAACGCCTGCATCTAGAAACTTTTAGATAAAAATATAGAGATCTGTAAAGTACTTGTAAAATCATTTTCAACAGTTCACCAGTAGCACTGCCCCTCACTGGCGCTGCGCCCCGGCTGCATTAATCCTCGCTCAATCATGTAATTCGAAGATAAGCGTTCGCTGACGCGTCTTATCTGATACGCAGCTCTGATTCCACACAATACTTTTGTTTTTGTTGTCAATGTGTCATTCATTAAAGTTTTTATATCGAGTGACAAAAGTGCGATAGATCTCGGCAACTGTAGACTAAAAGTTATAATATATTAAAATACTTACAAACCTGTACTTAATTTATTCAAGCCAATGAATTGAATGATTTAAAAATATAAACAAACCAAAATGCCACAGCTCACAACACGTACGCAATTTATAATATATATTATAATATGATAAAAGTGCAAAATTCAACGAATGACGAAACAAGTGTTAATCAACGAGACAATAAGTCTGATTATCAATTAGTGCAGAAACAAATGTTCCCGAGACATTTAGTCGAAGGCAGCTCCTTGAAGTACATCTGAAGTGGATGCAATCACTTACTATTTCGAAGAGACTAATTGAGATTGTATTCACAAGACTATATAAGTTGTTGTAAAGAAAAGTTGCCTCAGATCGATTGGCAAGAAGTTATTAGCCAAAGTTAAGTATGTCAGTGTCTAAGTGATTTCAAACGTGGAATCGTTACAACAGTAACATTTTTAAAGACCGAGCGATCTAGGAAGTAGAAAGGAATTATTAAGAACATGGAGTTTCAAACACTTGAAGAGACGATCAGTGTTAACGTGCGTGAGTCCGGTGTGACACCGCCTGGGAGCCCGACGGACAAGCCTGGGAGCCCGAAGGAGCGGTGGCAGGCCGCCACTAAGGACATCCAGTTCCGGATGGTGGGCATCCAGGTGCAACAGATAAAGAAGAAGAAGACTGCAAAACCTACTTGCAAGGTGTATCATCGTCGGACTATTCGACCATTAGGTAATTTATAGACGGCGAGGCGGTTTGACCGCAACTATAAAGCATAGAAGGGAATCCTATACTACCAACGCACAGAGAGGGCGTGATGCGGCGCCAGTGCCTTGCTTCGCGGTCAATA
This sequence comes from Ligdia adustata, assembly GCA_947049295.1. Taxonomy (NCBI): domain Eukaryota; kingdom Metazoa; phylum Arthropoda; class Insecta; order Lepidoptera; family Geometridae; genus Ligdia; species Ligdia adustata. The sequence continues at coordinate 11,958,451 of OX346234.1, forward strand.
AGACAACCCCGCCCGCCGTCTGTAAATCACCTTAGGCGGTCTTAATCACCAGTATTTTGCGGTTCCAAGTCAGAATTTTCCATAACTTTTGAAATACAATCGACTCATCCTTGTGGTGTCATGCGCGGCTTATTAGATTTTGCTTAGCCACCGTTATGTCAGTCTTAAGTATTCGAAAAGAAATAACATTTCTATTGTTTAACCCTTTGTAGATAAGTTGACATACTGAAAGGTACAAGATGAATAGTAAAAGAAAACGTCTGGATTTGTATTCATTGTCCATTGTCTAACTTTGAATGAGCACACATGTGGACTATTCGTAAGTACATAAGACATGTTGTTATAATTCATATACATATATGTACGAACTGCCGAATTGACGGCCGAACACAAACAACGTGGGATCAGTTAATTCTATTTGCGACGTGTCATATCATTACCAATTCACAGTACGTATTCAATTGCGAAAAATGCTAATAACGACTTATTTACTATTTTAAATCGTATCCCCTGCACGATAAAGTTAGAAATCGCTTTGTTATGTTTATTTTTTATGTACAATACATTTGAAGGCATTTCCCAGGCAGCCTTGACATTGGTCCAGTAATGACGAGGCGAGGTCGTCCGCCTGTCCGTCCTACAATCGGCCGCTCGTTTCAATAAATTGTCGAATTATGCGCATAACACTACATCTCCTCTACGAGAGCTGATCTGAGTGATGTGTTGATAAATACGGCAACACGCAATGAGCAACATGCTTGCTTGTTCTTGTTCCGACACTCCTATCACTCGCGGCATGTGATTAGTGGCGCTGGTCATCGACTTACATGTTGTCAAGTACAAGTAAACTCACGAATAGGCTTTATAATTGTAACATATTATGTTCGTATTGACTTATTATTAGACTAGCTAGCGTGGTGCTCTTGCGTAGAGTTAAGTTAACGATGAAAAAAGTTAAAACAAGTGTGAACAATGCTGGTATTGTTATGTCAGTTCGCCGCTTTAACTCTGTTAAAACGTAATCTAGATTGCTTTCACTTGTTTCATCGCTGTAACTTCCCCGACTGCTGAACCAAGCTTACGACCATCTTCCTAAGACAGACAACCGGGACCTACAATTGAACGTGTCGTAGTATTCACTTTACAATATCATATTGTCATATTTGCCCTCAACAGTGATTGTTAGCTGATAGCCTAGACGTTTGTAGATATGAATGACATGGGTTCAAATCTCGATTTCTGTTTATCGATGCCTTTTGCTCTTGTGCAGATTGACTGCCACTTGTTGAAGCATCGATCGTGAAGCGTAAGAAAGCCAGATTTGAAGATAAGCTCCTGACTCATTATGTGGTATGACCCTATCGCGAGGGGGCACCCTGTATGTTTCTACGCATAAATACATACTTGACTTATTGCTCTGCTGATAACAATGAGAATAAGAATGTATTTATTGTCATATGATGATGTCATACATATCTTTTTCGTCGAATAATAGGAATGGTTCGTCCCTTGTCAATGTTTAGTTAGACTTTCCGAAACCCTCTTAACCTAAACATGCGAAAGCAAAGAATTTTATTTATGAAAAAGTAACAAAAAAAATATGCATTGAGAACGATATCTGTGCATTAGTTTTGTTCGGCTACGTCACGTTCCACGTGTACTAGTATTATTGTTTGTAAGTACAACGGGTGTGATCGGTCTACACCTGCAAGCTCGAGTCACTGTTAGGCAGGTGTTACAATGTTATCACTACCAACACACAACAAATAATAGTGATAGCATCACTACTGATAACGCACACTTGTTTCATTACCGTAGTTTATATTATTGTACATAGTATTGCAGTTAGCAAACTCCAATAATACAGAAGGTAAACCCTGCGCCTCATGCTCCTCTGAGTTTTTCACATATGTGCGTATTAGAATTAATAACCACAAACTTGAATGGGGAAGGAAAACATCGTAGAGAAACCTGTTTATCGAAAAAGCTTTCGGAGATAAGTGAAATCCTCAACCCGTAATTTTCCCAGTGGTGGACGATATGGCTTAAACCCCTTCTATAGGTGAAACCCGAGCCCAGCTCTGGGACGTTATGTATTGCAGTGTGACGATATTGTATTGTGATATTTTTATTACCATAAATTTCATTCTCATAAAATGAATCCATGAAAGTGTGTAATTCTTGTGCCTAGTTCACGTGTAAAACATATTTATCGGAATGTCACGACAACATGACCGATTTGTTACTGTACACTCGGAAACTTTAGAGATTTATCGTTTGGTTCCGCACATTTGGCTTAAAAAATATATATACAAAAAAAAAGAGAGAAAGAAGAAAAGATAAAGAGTAAATAATTTTTTAGTATTTTTCAAATTATTTTGTTTTATTATTTTCGGTAATTATATTGTTTCAAAAACAACCTACACATATACGAGTAATTTCATAATTAATTATTGTTATATTTATAAGAATTGTTTTATTGTTTGCAGTTATTAGCACAAAGGTCACAGAAAGAAGATGGAATCAACGGTGTTACAGAAAAGACTATCACAGTAAGTAAACTCACATCCAACATACCTATTTCTATTATTTATTGCTTGGCCGTCACTTGTAACATTTATATTTATGTAGTTTTATGTTATGTCTTGATTAGATTTTCAGTAATGTAATTAAGTCTTCCTTAACGCTATCATCCAATCTGATAACTAATGATCGCAAGTTGTGATTTGTAAAGTCAAAAATTATAACAAAAGAAGTTGTTAAAGTGTGCAAGACTTTGAAAACGGTCAATTTCACCGCGAACAATTGTGCAAAGGGAATTCTACCAACGCACATAGCAGGTGAAGAGACGCACTTGTGGCTACCGGTATATCCATGGCTTTCCGACATGGATCACCCAAACCAGTTCGTATGCAGTAATGCAGACGGGCATGCTATACGTCGGTCGTGAACTTACTGCCTCCGTATGCTTTGTGTTCACGGTGACGGCAGCGGCGGGCATCGACAGGCAGGTGCGGCCTTTATTGCTTCGCGGTCAAAAAGACCGCCCCGCCCTGCATCTGCGCTGTGCCTTAATGTTTCAGGCGGACAGTGATTTTGAACTTTAACTAGCAGCAATTTGACAGTATTTGTATTGTTTTGCAGAAATATCTGTTCCCAATGTACCCGGAGCTGGCGCGTCAATTCTATCGGTACCTGCACCGCTCGGCAAACAGTCGCACCCAGCACCTCGCAGTGTCAGCCTTCCGCACACACTGCGAGCGCATCCTCAGCATCCTCGACGACGCGCTCATCATAGAGACATACGTCAAGTAAGTACGTACAGCTGCCTAGCTGGAAGCTGCCACTTAATATCGGGAAACATTCGCGTATTTAATAAATGGGTGCAAATTTACTAAATTTAGGTAAAATTCAGCTCCTCCTAAAATAACCGACTGTCTCGTTCATGTACGACAACGCGAGCCTCACTCGTTCTGTTTGTGTTCCAGAATGTTCAGTAGTGACGACGAGGAGAGCTCGGTGACGCCGGAGTGTCTTCGCAAGCTGCTGTATGCCAGCTACAAGCTTTCCATGGACCACTACCCCGAGGGGCCGCAGACTTGTCTCATGGTAAATGTGTTTCAGAATATTCAGTAGTGACGACGAGGAGTGCTCGGTGACGCCGGAGTATTTTATCCAAAAGTCGCAACATAACTTTGTCGTTAGTAAACTGGGCTCAGGACAGAGTTGAATAGTTGCTAGACTTGTTCCGCTCGTACCTTTCTCATCTAAGACAACGCGTTACGGTCAATAATATTTATAGTGACTTCGAGGAAGTTTGTTTTGGAGTTCCACAAGGTAGCGTAATTGGCCCAACTCTCTTCTTTGCGTACATGAATAGCCTCTGTGAACTAAAGGTAAACCCCGCTAAGCAGTTTGCGTTTGCGGATGATACAGCAATATTTTTTCATGTGAAAAGTTTCGATAAAAGAAGAACGCAGTTTCGAGCGCTACAAATGACGGTTTACGTGTAGTTGTTAGATGCTCGAACATAAGTTATTGACACTGAATGTCTCTAAAACGAATATGTTAGCTCTAAGGGTGTGATCCAGGTCAGCAATTGTAAACCACATTAGTATAAAACTACACACTTGTCAAAACAATACAGATTGGGCAAAAATCCGGAAGGCTCTCCTGGAGCGGGGTCTGGTCATAGTGGTCTAAAGTTAATGTAGATAATGGTTGATAAACAAATAAGAGTCCAAAAAGTAACAAAATGTGAATCCATAGACAGTATTGTTGTTCTGTAGATCCACAAGACGCTGTCGGCAGTGATCAACGGTTGCTTCAACAACAAGGAGTCGCACAGCGTGGGGTTCGTGGTGCGCTGGCTCGAGGAGCACTGCCACCGGCTTATATTTCCTGTTCACCGGTCCGTAACATTTCCTTGTCACTAATTCATTGTTGTTGTATTTTTTAAAATAATTTAAAATTATATTTTTAAGAAATCGTTTTTGTCACTCAAAGTGAGTATATCGTGTGTGTAGGTACTGCGTGCACATTCTGGCGACGCGTCACCGCGAGCTGGCGGCAGCTGTGAACTGCGAGGACGGCTCCGGCGCCGGGCTCGAGCTCGCCACGCCCGTGCTAGAGCGGTCAGTGTTTGTGTGTGTGTGTGTAGGTCCAGTGAATGCGCAGTGAGCTGACATGTGTGTGTGTGTGACAGGTCGGCGGGCGGCGGGTCGGCGCTGCTGCCGGTGTCGGCGGCGTGGCTGCTGGCGGGCGCGGCGCCGGCGCTGTACTCCCGGCCGGCGCGCCCCCCGGCCCCCGCGCCCTCCGCGCTGCCCTCGCACGCGTGGCTCGCGCGCCTGCTTTGCGCCGTGCCCTCGCACTGGGTGCCGCTCTACGACTCCAACCGACACGGCATGGGAGCCAACAGGTTCCTGCACCACACGCTCGCCTATAGGTACGCACCGCACCGAGCGCACTCCCCTCCTCCGTTCACTCGGCGGTCGTAACGTGTGGTGGTGTTGCAGAGGTCCGACGCTGGTGCTGGTGGCGGCGGGCGACGTGGTGGTGGTGGTGTGCAGCCCGGACGAGTGGCGCGAGACGCACCAGTACTGGGGTGGGCCCGAGTGCGCGCTCGTGCAGTTGCAGCCCACGTTCAGCGTGGTGGAGCGCGGTGCCAAGATGCTGTACCTGAACACCAGTATCCGCGGGTACCCGCACGCCCTGCGCGTCGGCGCGGACCCGCGCGCGCCCGCGCTCGACCTGCCGCAACACTTCGACTCCCTCACCTACAAGGGCACGCCCTACCCGCTGCACGCTATAGAGGTACCGCTACTTGCACACCATATTTGTACATGGCGATATGTTCACACTAGAGGGTCATTGTTTGGCTGGAAAACGCGCCGAGAGGGTTTTTAACACGTTTCTACATGAAGACTTCAAATTACATATCGAATTTGTAAAAGGCAAGCATACTTATGTGTCTATGAATATATCTGAGTGGTTAGCATTGGACGTCGATGTAGTGTCGAGCTCGGCACGATGTTGGGACAAAGCTGATCCATACCCAGACGTAAGCGGATGCCACTGGGGATATTTAGCAATGTTACGAGCTGTATCGTAGTTACCTTAATATACTTTATTAGACGTTGATTATCTGAGTGTGGCGGGGCCCACCGTGTGGGTTGCAAAATGTGTCGACCTGACAGATGCACCTGCGGTTCCATTATGTAAGCCTATTACCACCACACTTTGAGTTGTCCATGTTGCGCAGGAACATTTACGCGACAACAATCTCAACGATATAATTTGCAGAGCATTTGTGTTGGCTTGTATCCCCAATGTGGTGACTTCGGTGCTCGGTCTAGAGTGGCACGTTGTCCGCCACTCACTTGGCTCGCCGCTTGCACAAAACACATAAAGTGCGCGTCAATGCAGTCACAGTAATTTTTCTCATTGCATAGATACTATAGCTGATTGAGACGAAATTGTTAGTAAATGAATTGGGTTACAGAATTAGGGAGAAGGTGGTGGTTTTTTTGGATGTTTGGTTTTGAACTCGTACATGGTGCAGAGGTATGCGTGTCAGCCATTGACAATCAACACGGACCTACAGCCAGCGCAGTGGACAGTTCTGCTCCACGTACGGTCTCATGTGGGGTAGTTTTGTCCTTATTTTAATGTATCGGTGAGCTGATCGAGTATTTGTTCAGGTGTGGGGTTGCGGCGACCCCACGTCCCGCGAGGCGCAGCTCGAGGTCAAGAAGTGGCAGGTGCAGGAGGCGGAGCGACAGCGCACCGTAAGTACACACACTCACACACACACAAACACACACCATCCCTCGTGAGTTGCATAACATTGTATATGTGTGCAGGTGAAGCTGTCTGCTGCGGAGTGGATCGAGCACCCCGACCGGTACCTGCTGGAGCTGGCGGGGCGGCCGCAGTACAACAACACCGCCAGCTAGCGGGGGCAGGGGGGACCTGTAGGGCTCCAACCCGGACCAGCGGCCGCGTGTGCTCACTGACTTGTGTCATCGATGTCGGTTGTACATTGTGGAATGATTTCGACAGTTTTTGTAATATTAAAATACAATTCGACACAGATTGTTACCTTAGTTATAATAATGTTGGAGCTGTCTTACATATCTACAGCATTCTTCCTACAAACAAGCGTTCATATTTAAAAGCTACCATGAATGAATGAATAAATATAACTTTATTGCACACCAAACAAGAATAAAAGATACAACAAGACAAATCTTCAAATCTTTGTGTTATTCACAACGCATAAGATAGAAATCTGCTTTTGTAAAATCTTAAACACTGTCTTTTAAGTTACTATAAAAGCATATAATGCATCATAAGAACGCAAAAACGCAGGTAAACTTAGTAACTGTAACCACGATATATAAATAATTGTAACCACGGTATATAAATAATTGTAACCACGGTACATAAATTATTGTAACCATGGTATATAAATTATTGTAACCATGGGATATAAATAATTGTAACCACGGTATATAAATAATTGTAACCATGGTATATAAATAATTGTAACCACGGTATATAAATATTTGTAACCATGGGATATAAATAATTGTAACTACGGTATATAAATAATAATTGTAACTATGGTATATAAATAATTGTAACCATCGGATATAAATAATTGTAACCATGGTATATAAATAATTATAATTCATTTGAGTTGTATCTTCCAAACATTACCGTGGTGTATGAACATCATTAGTAGACTTGTAAATGATCGTTATGTCTATTGTCAGATTCGTTCTATTCGCTGGCGAAGGACGAGACAATAATACTGTAAAATGGAATTATTAAATAAGATTTTGGTTACAAGTTCTCGTTTGACTTGTCTGCATTTTTAATAGATTATTCGAATATTATTTTCAAATAGCTGTCAACAAACTACGAGTAATATTACGAGATAGTTAAGAATACGAGTATATAGTTTCGTGTGTGTATATAAATAACATCGACTCGCATGTTGTTCGTACTCGCACCCGGCGACCTCACGCTAACGTCATTTTGACAGCAGACTTTATTTACGTTATAATTCTGTTAGGTGTATTCTTTTAACTAGTACTATTTTTTTTGGGAAATAGATTAAATTTAAATAAATAATTATTTATTATCGTCCGCGGGCTAAATACATTCACCGGCAACCTACGAGTACTTGCAATGTGTCAGTGTCAATATTATTTATCGTATATTTGCTTTCACAAATAATAACAGACGAGGGTATATATTTGTTACATCGGATCTCATTCTTCAATGATGCTAGACTCGATATCAGTTATTGGTTCGAAAGAGTCTCACTATACCTCATCACTCATCATTACGAACAACTTTTGTTATGAAAACTGCAAACTTTATCGGTCGTTGACGAAATGTATGAACAGTTTTTTTTTCGAATTAATATTTGGTCCCATAGTTAAAGTTGATGAGTTGCCAACACTATGTGGACATATGGTAAATTAATTAATTTTAAGAAGGTATAAGTAAAGTATCCTACTCGTATAAATAATAACACTACGTTATCATCACAATTTGTTTATTAATAATTTAGTTTTTTCTTTTACTTTTAATTTTTCTTTTCTGTACAACGTGTGACAGAAAGGTGTGACAATGCTTAAAAGTGTTTTCTACCCATCTAAGTGAATCCTGCGTAGAACAAAAATGGCAAAATAAAAAAAAGCGTCCTCCATAGAACTTAATCAATCACGTGACGAATTATTGTATGAAGTACTTTTTTTTAATTTCGAGTTATATTGTTACACCATTAAGTATTGTCTCACCTATCTGTTAGGTACTCGTTGTATAACTATTATTTGCTGCTTGTTTCCACTATACACTACACTGTCACTAATACACTAATAATGTTGTTAATAATTAGATTATCTTTGTTTGAAGCAGCTCATCTGTAAATACTCGTATTACCGCAGAGTGCCTTTACTTACCAACATATATGTGAAACCTAAATTATTGCTTCTTGGGATCCGGTACATACATATTACTATATAAATATAATATGGGACAACATCCACACGAAGGTGTTCAGCTCCCAAACTAGGCACAGTCTGTGCTGTGGTGACCTGATCACTGATATATAATAAACACCCAGACACAGGTCAAACAGACATGTTCATGCACACAAATGTTTGACCTGTCCGGGGATCGATAAACAGTTCTCGTTCAATCATTCGTTCTTTGTTCGGATAGTCTTCAACCCTGTGACAAATAATTATTCCACAAGCTTTATAAACTCCAATTTATTTCACGGAAATGTAAATCAAATTGCTATATTTTACTAAACATAATTTTGATACTCATACCAAAGATTATGTTTATAACTTGTATAGTTATAACGATATGAGGAGGAAAGTTCGTCGGAAGTCAAAATAATTAAAATCATTATTTATCGGTAAAATAAATTCACGTCATTGGCTAAGAAAATTAATTTTGCTGAAAAGACATGATAAGCTAAAACAGAGGTATGCCAGATACCACGCTGATAAAAGCATAAAGGCCAGAAATAAAGGTTGAAATAATTTTCAGGCATCGCTAAGAAATCTGTAAAAGGTCCCACGTTCGCTGGAAAAATAGCGTCTTTGTCTATACTAACTAATGATTCTGCAAGTATTGTTGATAATATGAGCTTAATGACTAACTTGATAAAAAATTTAAACTTGACGCTGGCAAATAAACTAATTGTATGATGCCTTATAAAAAAAAACATCGGCTGAGATTACGGCGAATTGAGAATTTCCTTTTTTTGGAGTTTTAAAAATACAAATAACTGTCGAATCGGTTGAGTGACATGTTTGAGTAGACGTTTTTATAATGTAGGTAGCTCTTACAAACGACTAATAAATATATGGTAGAGTTATGTAGTTTGCTCAAAGCGAAATTCCATTTTGGCTTAAGTAGGGAGGTACATTATTGTTAAATAAAATGTAAAGCTTTTTGTGCTGTTTTATTCTACCTACATAATATAACATATAAAACAAGATAAAGACGTGTGAATACAGTAATTAGGACGTTGGTATTTTTTTTAATATCACTTTGTACGCTATGAATATTAAGGCACTGGTTATTCAGTTTTTTTCGTAATCGGAGTAACTCGCGCTAGCGTTACACTATCTAGGCCACCCGAAGGCCTCTAAATCGACTTACGTTAAATATCCTAAATCAATCAACCCGACTGACAGTTGAAAGTGTTATCCGGTTTATTTCCCCGTATGTTATATCAATCTCAATACTGTAATCAATGACAGGTGTACAAATGTTCTAACTTTAAAGCTATGAAACACAAGCTTCGTTATTCCCGTTTTAACAAAACGTACCTACTCTTTGGTTTGTAAGTCGAGTGAGGGCCGGCGCACGTTCACAGGATCAGTTGTAGGTTTGAAGTCATTTGTCTCCCTCTATAGAACTGTCATGTACTCTAATATACAAAATAACATAATGTATGTGTATGTAATTTATGAATAGTTAGTTCCTAATAATTAATTGCATAGCCATAATAATGTTGGGTCATAACTTGTACATATGCTAATGGATATAATTCGCGGGCGATTTTTTTTTGAAATTACTAAAAAGACTTACGAAACTTTAGGAAAAATCTTTCGCGTGATGTAAAGCGATGATGATGATGTTGTTTCCGGTGATTATTAATAGGTGATGTGTATACGATCACTAACACATATGTATACAGCGTGTAACAGAAAGGTGTGACAATACTTAACTTTCTACCTCTCAAAGTAAATTTTGATTTGTTTTTCAAAATTCGAGAAATATTATTGCATCCTCCATACAACTTCACCGATCACGTGACCAATTTTTCTATGGAGAACCTAATTTTTTTTTTTCGAATTTAGCTAAATTTTCTTCTACGCAAGGTTCGCCTTGATAATATAACACACATAAGTATTGTTAAACTTTTCTGTTACACGTTGTATATGTATATAAATATACATATATATATATACAATAAACTATGTTTTAATATATAATGTTGTTTTATTTGATCACTAATATACCAGAATTTTATATATGTTGAAGTATAGTTACTGGTACATTTTGTCCCGTCAACGTTTGGGTGATCAAGTTGACATACATTCCAAGTTACCCACCAGGGGTACCCAATGATATAATATATATGGGACAACATCCACACAAAGGTGTTCAGCTCCCAAACTAGGCAAAGCCCGTGCTGTGGTAACCTGATCACTGATATACATACTTATATTTTTTATGATGTTAATTTGAGAAAATAAAGTTGAACTTCAGTTAAATAAATATAGCGGCATTAATAGAAGTCAAAATATATGAAATTGCTAAAGAACCCTACACTATGCGTCACTTCACACGCACTTAATATATATATTCTATAGAAAAATAAGCTCACGATTGACAGCAACTGGCGAGTTTACAGTGACGATAAAGTCTTAAGAGTCTAGAAAATATCACTCAGTTAAGACTTTTTTATATAAATGATACTAGGTGATCAGGCGAAATTCATACCCCCACACAGTTATTTATGTTTCTCAAATTTTAGACCATCCTCGGAGTACAACAAACATCTCAGGACCAAAATCAGCTAAATCGGCACAGCCGTTCTCGAGTCAAGACAAACATACAGTAATTTATTTTTATATATAAGATTATCTAATTTTTTTTGTACACCACATCACATACATAGTAAAATGGCAGCGTGCTAGCGCTGTTGATGTACGACAAAATTAAATCATAATTGTTATTGATGATTGTATTAGAAAAACAGATTTTTAGATACGTACCCAGTTAATAACATGGAATCAAATGTTACTTTAGAAATTACTTATTAAAGAATTACTTTTTTATTAAATTAGTTCTAATGCTGGAAGCATTATTTATGTACATATTTGAAAAAAAGTTATGAAATGACTTCAATATAAATATTTTAATACGAAATTATGCATTAGTGAGACAAGAGGCATTATTATACCGTGTAGGTACTAGCGGTACCACCCGGCTTCGCTATGGCGATATATTTTGTAATAAATATGGCGTCTGTTACTGTGATCATTTATAGCTTTCTAACGCTAATATATTTATTAAAGTCAGTTCAGTGGTTTTTAAGTTTATTCATTACATATAAACAATACTTTCCTCTCTATAATATTAGAGCTCGTGGTCAGTTCTGCACATCAGCCCGAACTAACTGTGCTCCATGATCGAGTAAATAATAACATAGCTTTACACTGGAGAACATGTTGTTTAAAGAATATCTAGTGTTTCTTTTAAACAACTTCAATGGATTTCCGTAAACTAACGCCTGACTGATTTTTTATAGCTTATCTAAATGCAGATTATAACTATCAGGAAATAGAGAAGCCGTCAGTGAGTTCTAGCAGTTAACATAATAAAAGTAGACGCAAGGCGTTGCTGGCTAGCGTGGAAACTCTACCATATTAGTACGGGTGTCGTCGGCCGTATCATTACTTATCTAGTTTGCTTCTAAAAAGTAGTACCTACAGCTCACAACGTAGGTCAAACAAGACAAGCATGGTTACCTACTTATGAGTTGAATTAAATACCTAGATATAATAAATTGCCACCCCACAACCCTTCTTACGTACCTATATATACAACAAAAAAAAACTTGTAACCACAAAAATGAAGGTAAAAAATATTTCTACCTACTTGTAGGTATGAGTCATAATCAATGAGACCTACCGCATCGTATGTGTGTTTAGCTTTACTTACATACCAACAATACAACCAAATATAATCAGTTTCGTATAACATTTATCTATGTCGGTTGGTCCGGTGACCCCGCTGCCGCACGTGGCTGCACTCGCGTGCACTTGCATCCTACTCATACAACAAGAGTAGGGCATGCAATACCGGTACTATTTCCAATACCGGTATCGGTATTGGGCCTCAATACCGGTAATACCGGTATTCGTGTTTTTTGACAAAATACGTAGTAAATTAACAAATTTTCAAGTAAACGTCAAGTTTTGGTAGAAATACATGTCTTAAATATGTATTTTGGTTCGTACCAAAATTCATGTTAAAGATATGTATTTCTACTTATAACTTTATTATATTATACTATTTCAATTTTATTTGAATATCAGCTGATTTATACTTAAAAAACAATCACTTCTAATTGCAGTCTTTAAACACGATATTTAGATCATTATTTGAAAATAATAATAATAATAAAATAAGTTTTAGCTAAGTAAAGTTTATATGATCATGTTAACTTTCCATCTAGAACTTTAATTTTAAATGATGAGCATGATAAAGAGCTAAGGAAATACAGACAAAGAAAAATAAAGGAAATATTTCACACCATCACATGTTTTTAGAAAAATAGACGATTATGATTAGTGCTCATATGGCTATATGCACGCGAGTGAAACTATTCCATTGTGAGTCTGTAAGAATTCCCAGCTAGTTGACCCCATGCAGGGTTGAGTGAACTGAGCTTTGGCTCTCAAGTTAGATGGAGATCTTTTATGTATTCAAAATCTAGATCTTTCCTGCATAACACACGGCTTAACTCAGTAGAGTCGTCTGAAGCCTAATAAACAAAATCTATTATGATTCTCTATTAATTATATTTCAGACACTTCTAAGAATAAAAATCAATAAACAAGTATTATAAGGGAAACTAGCCAATTACGTACTACATACTACTAATTTAATACGGTATTGTTACTGTTTTGCAATACCGGTATTGAAATTGCTTCCGGGATCCCGGTAATACCGGTATTCATGCCCTACACTAGAGCTACGTTATCACACGACGCTTTCCTATTTCGCTTCTATTATATGCTTGTATATTGACTTAATATTATTGGTGGCGACAAAATGGTATATCAAAAGCTTCAAACTTTAAACCCCACAGGGGTTGAATTTCCAAATATAGAGAAATAAAAATGCTCCAAATCTCATGTCTCTAGGTTCAGCGACTTAGGCTCTGCGTTGATTGTCAATCAGTCATTTAGGACTTACTCTTATGTATATGTATATATAGACCTAGTTCTTCGACTCTACGAACGATTATAAAATCTTCGTTTAAAACAGGAACATAGGTAACAAGGTGGCTAGATTTAGGGGCCAAGCAAGAATTTCACGCAGATGTTATAGAGACGTGACCGGTAGCTTGTTTGCTGTAGTTAAATATATCACGTAGGTACGTCTCAACTAATAAAGTTTCCATACATACACTAATTCTGATAGCTTCTAAGGAAATCTCATGCTGAGCATCCTGATATAGTATATGCATATACCTTCCTAACTATTTATAATATTTAAAATATAGTTACAAACATAAACGCAAGCGCCTTTAAGACATTAGGTAGCAAAAAACATACCTCGTCCTTTTTGGAAAGTCTGTAAAAAACCTAAAAAGGAACAAAAGCATCGACAATAGAGAGCGAAAGTACCTACTTCTGAATGAAAACTAAATACCAGTTTAGATCTTTATGAAGTCTTTCACAATAAGTTTTCACTTCACTGGTGGCAGACTGATGAGCGCATCATCATCAACGCTAGCAGGAACTTATAGCAGGCTCGTAGTAAGCCAGCTTTCACTTTCCGCCTGCAATCACTGCTAGCCGAGAGGTAGGTATAGCTAACCGCATCTGGGCCTAACGACCGAGATCTAGGTGGCTACGGCTGGACGTTACGTCAACAATTATATCATCGGCGCAAGCAAGGAGTAGGTACCTACGCAAGCCAAATGCTGCGGCTGTGGCGACATTCGGTGCTGGCGGACATCGTTCTGTCGAAGACAAAGGCAGGTAGGCTTAAGGATCACTGAGAAAAAAATCTCAACTAAGTAGTTACCTCTGTTCTGGATTAAGCAGTTTTTTTCCTAAGGTCAAAGTATGATGGAATTAATAGGGTCAAAACACTATAAACACATTCAGGGGCCTGACTCTCTTAATTAAATTATTTCAGCATTTCATTTGCATTGCGTCGTAATAGCTTTTGACAGATATCGTAGTTATTTAACATTAGGTTCAATACTAACTCTGACCTATCTATTCTACGTCAACACGGCCATTATGACACCGGTACATGGTAGAAGTTCCACGGACTCGCACAAAACGCTTCGCGTCTACTTTTATTGTGCCAGTTTGTAGAATTCTCTGCCAAGTTCTCTATTTCCCATTCAAATATAAACTTGGGCCACAGTCAGGTACCGTCACGCTTACGTACGTCAGCTTATTATGAATTTGGTGGTTATAATACTATATTTACCAGATTTTGAGAGTTAGTGTATTCCAGACTATACAGTACTATGAATGCATGCTCCAGGAGCATATCAACATAATGCTGCTAAGTTTCGTGATCGTGGAGCTGATAGCCAAATGCCTTGAAAACTTAAGACTAGGTTGAATTAAAAACATTGGAGCAAATTCAATTGGGAACTTTTACCCGATAAAAACATAGACTTACATTATAGTCGCTTTTACAGTTACAGTTTCAATTTTTTCAGTAATTATCTGAATCGTTGTGTAAATTGTATTTATTATATTAATACCTATATTATTCGAACGAAAAAAATCAAATAGCTCCAGGCGTCAGAAAGCAGGGAGCATCTGTCTAAATACATTACAAATACAGTTCTCAGAGACTGATGTTTGCTAGGAATCTACATAGAGCCTAAACTTCTGAACCTAGGGACATGAAACTTGAAGGGTGTATTAGTATAGGATGTAGAGGTGTAATAACAAAGGATTCTTAGAAAAATTAACCCCTAAGGTTGTCCAAGTTAGAAATTTCATAATAATCTATTTTGTAGAGGGCAATGGCGCAGGAACATGTAATAGTGTAACATTCGGACGAATGAGTACTCCTTCAGATTTTAGATGTTATTGCTTCCATAGAGTCATGGAGATGTAATAATACCTAAAATAATAGTGCATTGGACTCCGTTAGTGCAGTATATAAATATTATATACGAACTAGAAATAAACTAAAATATTATATTAGGTTATTAAATTTGTATATTAGTGTCTGGAATTTCGTTATAGCAATGGCCGAAGCGGCAGACGAGTGCATTTTTAGCCGATACTCGGGGAGCGCTAACCGGTTTCCGGGTAGAGTTATAATACCTAAATTAGGTTCAGTTTTAAATAGCCATCTATTTAAAACATTGTTACATACAAATTTACATATTTCAAGTATATAAAGAGATGTCACTGTAACAATATCATATTTGTGTACAATAAGGTTCACCTAGGCTATCTAACTGATCAATATTGCAATTATACGTATATTTTTTACTGAATTGTGAATAGATCAGATGCAGAACTACGAGTACTACCTCCCCAGAGGATGATCCCATGAGACTGTCTGGAATGGCCGAACGAAAAATAAGAACAGATTGCTGTTGTTATGTCAGTCGTTTTTTTAATTTCGCGGAGTGCATAAATAAATGACGAAAGTTATGATTTAATTTTCCTAACATGTGATTGCCAGTTTATATGTTAAATCAGTATATATATACAACAGTGTTGCTTCTTTTATTTCAATTTCAGTGTCCTGATAAGCATATTTAAATTGGAGTGGGCGTTTCTTTTTGAAGGAAAACGTCGTGAGGAATCCTTAGCATGGTGGTAGATTATTTCATATCGCTCGACTAACGCCTAACCTAACAGTGTGCTCCGGCAGCCTTCCTCGAGAGCCAATGTATTCCAGACTAGTCATCCATCTTGGGCATCGATATGTGAAAAAAAATCTCGTCGATGATCTAGGGCTAAAGTATCGCTGACTTCCGTGGTCGTGCGAATTTGTGGTCAAATACCTAGCTGTGTAGGAAAAAAAAGTCTGTTAAAGTAACTACTTTGCCTTAGAAGACAAGTAAGGTAATACTCGTGGTTATGAGGGCCGCAAGCAGCGGACAGCAGGCTGCAGTTCAAAGCCTCCTTGTGAAAGGGCGCGGTGTGGAGTGAGTCGATGGCACGCGCGGTCAGTCAGTGCTGTGTGCGGGCAGGATGCGCGCGCCTCGCTCCCACACGTTCGCGCTCGTGCTCGCGCTCGTGCTCGCGCTCGCCGCGCGGGTCCACGCGGAAGACGACTTTACGCTCACTGGTACGGATTGTGTTGTGATTTCTTATGAAATAATAGGCAATATTTGCTCAGTGTTTTGGATACAAATTATTTAGTTTTACATAAGGTATCGATGTCACAAGGGTTGCGCTCGCAATCGGATCAAATCGATTACAAGGAATCTCCCTTATTTTTATTTGAAAGTATAGGAGCACATTAATTGATATATTTATTTATTTTCTATTTTTCAAGTAGGTATGTAGTTATTTATTTGATTAAATAGGTACTTGAGCCATTGTCGTAAAAGACATATCACATGTTTCACGTTATAAAAGATCAATTAAAAAAACTTCACGATAATATTTTTTGGGTGATACTTCGTTACATTTATTCCGAAAAAATAATAATAATATTTTTTTAAATAAATATCTTGACTTCACTTATAACTTTCTACAAATAATTATGCTTTATCTTAAATCACATTAGACGACAATATGCAATTCTACCGACTTCCAAAACAGACGATTGTTACGGGATTACTCGAAGACTGTCGGTCCGATTACAAAATATCTTTTTCATCCCACCATCTCGGAAAAAGTATTTTTGCTCTTCGATATCTGAGTGCAAAAGCCGTTTTTATCCACTAGATGTTAGAGTTAATCTGAATTTAGAACATCGTGTGCAGTAAGTTTGTGAATTCAAAACATTAATAAACCTGTTTACTTATTTATACCTCTATGGTGCCACCTTTTTTAATTTGCTTACATTCAGACTCGGAATCTTCTTGGTGTATTCTATTTAATTTGCTTTTTTATTTATAATCCTTGCAAATGTGAATGACCGAACATTCGCTTTTTAGAAAAAATTAACAATTTTTTTGTTATTTGGTTCACCATCAGGATGATGCATTAACAATTTAGTATTTGCATGACAACATTTGAGGAGCTATGTAATAGCACAATTACAGGTAAACACAACATTATTATTATTTGCAATACATAAATCTGATAAAATCTTTAAATTGAGTTTTATTTACAACACGCAAGTGAATAATTAAATTCTACTTGTAAGAAACTAACTAAGCAACACATGCTTCGTTAGCTTCTCACTTGCACATTAGAGACAACAAAACTTATCGCACCAGGGCCTTAGTAACCCTATGATAAGACCAGAATCGGTTTGCAAGTCTTAGCATTCGAGTAAGTGGACCATATTTTCCCATTACCGTTCCATGTCATTTAACGTACAAAAAAAAAAATATGAGGTCGGAAACCAGGTCGTGGAATGGCAAAGTTAACTAATTGCAGAATTTCAGGTGCATTAATAAGAACATTAAGAATGTTGTTCAAGGTTATGACATCAGTTAAGCGACGACGTCTACCAGTCAGTTTTAATAGTCTGAAATATTCTCATCTTTGCTTTTATGTAACTAACTCATTTCTTTTTCTTATCGATCTCGTGAGGAAGCGCAAAAATCTTTATTGAATTTTCTCAAGAATATTTCTATGACATTTATAGTGTAGATTCCAAATACTAGGACAATACTTATTACAATGACGCCCAGACCTAGATAGAACATAAACGCATATCTAAATAAAATGGTAGTAGGTACACCACACTTCATTAATTTTACATAAAAACGCAGCCAATATAGACTTTTATTTTTGTTTCATGTAATTTATAAAATAATCAATAAATTTAAGTGGTCTAGTTAAAGTTACATCATAATACCCTCGGAAAGCGGTGGAGACTTTACCAGGGTTTCCATGGAGATTTCCCGAACACGAAAAATACGTTATTCTGTCTTTATATCGCTTGCCCACACTTGTGTACATAAACATGACATTAATGGTTAATTTTCCATCAATATAACATATTAAAACTTGCAGAATCACTAGTTTTGCATTATATAGACAGACAGAGACGCCATTTTTTAACGAACGCGGGAAAACTCCTCGAAACTATTAGAATAAATAAGTATCTTGTGATTGTAAATGTTTTTTTTTTGTATTGAGTCATTTCCTCGCTCTGAGTTGTATGAAAAGCTACGTGTTGCACTTGATGTGCAAAGATTTCTAACTTTGCTACTAATCTTTGTTTTTTAAAAGCACATCGTTATAAAAAATTCGTAGTTATGGAGCTCTTGATTTCACACAGTAGTTTGCATATAAATAATCAATGACAGTAGGTAGAGCCTATAATTAGACATCTTGTAGAATACCGGTCCAGTTGTGACAATTCGGCCTCAGTATGATCTATTTAGTAGGACAGATTGTATCATGTTTGATCATTGCAAAAACCCATCGTGATCGCCATAGAGGTGCAGTTATTTGTAAGCTCTCATTAAAGTTCATTTGGCGGTGAACACCTCGATAGATGAATTTTATGTAATATAGTAAACAAGTTGAGCAATATCTTAGAATTATTTATATACCTAATGCTGACGACTACCTCATTAATTCGATGCGTTGTTATAATAGTATAAGGTCTACACTCCTCGCGAGGAAGAAATTAATGTTACGCAGCACCGTCCCCGCTCCGTCATCCTTGTCTACATGATGATTATAATAATAATAATATGGGTCAACAGGTCTTTAGGTCCCAAACTAGGCAGAGCCTGCACAGGCTATGGTAACCTGATCACTCATATACATATACTTACATAAATGCATACTTATATCCTAATAATAAACACCTAGACACAGGTCAAACAGACATGTTTAAGCATACCTGTACGGGGATCGAACCCGGGACCAGGGTTGCTACCAACTGCGCTAACCGGCCAGTCAAATTGTAGTGTGTCAACCTCAAGTTGATTACAATTGTATCGATGTTTAACGTTTGCGTAACATTAGACATATGACAGTCTTGTTATAAAACATTTTAAAAAAAAAATATTTTATGCTAAAGAATGTTGAAAATTTAACACCTTCTAAAAACATACTAGAATAAAATACTAAAGGTCGATCATTTGATAACAAGGTTATATGGTTATATAAATTTGATAGTTATCTCTAAACAAGTGATATCCGCGGATTGGTACCTAGGTACTTAGATAAGATAAGATAAGACAACTCTTTATTTAAAAACCAGCAACAATACATAAAATATGATTAAAGAAAACCTTATCCACATATACAGGCGTTTAAATGGCGGCCTTATCGCTTAAAGCGATCTCTTCCAGGCAACCATGATACTTTAATATTACCACAAAAGTCCATGGCGGATATATCCATAGAATTTATAGAATGTTATCGAACAAATAATAGCAGTGATACATATCTAAGAATGTGCTTCATTATCATTTATTTTAACTTAAAAACATTAAACCTATATCTATATATATATCTTATTGTATATTTTGTTTTTGGTGTGCAATAAAGAAATATTGTATTGTGTAAAAAGTAAATGTAATTAGCATAACGAGTTATTTCTGTTAATGAGTATAACAAAAAAAGATGCAGCGTTGCTCTGCGAGCTCGGTAACATATTATCCACTAAATAATTCCATGATGAGTGTAAGTTCAGTAAGTTACTAACAATAGTTCAAAAAGTTGACGCTGCAGTCAATAGAGTAGGGCACTGATAAACCACTCACATTACTGAACTAAGCTAGGCCTATATCTAATGAGGCTAGGCCGCGGCCCGGCTTTGGGGCGGCCAGGATCTGGTTTACATTCATAGGTGCATCTACAAATGCATTATGGATCGTATGTTCGGTTCGATTAAGCTATGTAAATAGGGAAGAGGTCGCAGGAGGGCCGTTCACTATTCTTAGTGGGAATAAGCCTGATACTGCGACCGGTTCGTTTACCGAATGTTACAAATAAAACTATACTTATATTAAGATATTTTTTGCTAAAAAGAAATGTCATGGTAGCTGAGTTTCAAGTGCTGTTCTAGCAACACTAGCCCTTTTTCCTACTGGTATCTTTAAAATTACGAATTTGTTAGTGTAATGGTTTTAACATATTGCGCTTGTCCTTAGATGGATCATGTTGACTGAAATATATTTACGATTTTTTTAGCAGCTGCAGTTTCGCAAAGCAAGGCGCATTATGTCAGTTAGTCTAAGAATAGGCTTAGGAAAAAAAATTAGGACATTTTGTCCGTATGATATTGATTGTTAAATTACAATAATATTTTTTGAACTCTTTTATGTTCAGATCATTGTCATGTAGCACATACTACGAGTAACTGTTTGACGTTACATTATTTTTTCTATTTCTGGCATTTTCTAGTGATTTTGTATATAAGATATCTCTAACCCGGTACCTAGGTATCGGGTCAATGAGATAATGTTAATATCGGCTTCTGCTATCTGATCCTATGGAATATCTTATTTAGACTGCCGAGTCTAAACAAGATGTTCCGTAAGTCTAGATTTTACGATAATCCTTTATTACATCCATCAAATTTTCAGGCACATTTCATATTCAAATTCAATTCATTTCCAATGTAATCAGCTAGGCAATGCATCCCATTAACATCTACCTATTCATACATGTTAGTTAACAAGTAAGTAAATGTAACCCTTCGCCCTTCGTAGAATTGTGCCCATTGTGACTCCTAATGAGTTATCTTTCATTCATCAACGTTGAACTTGACCCTCCAAAACATTTCACTATCAAGTACCTGCTTAATGGAATAGCAACACTTACTTACATATTCAATTAACTATTTTAATATAACACTCGGCCGGTACAAGTTAATATTTACTTAATAAAGTACCTACTATCTAATGTAGAACATAAAAGATGCGACAACGTGACCAAAAATACTATTAATTATTAAAAAAAAACGTTTGTTCAAGCATTCGCAGAAACACGAATGCACAAAAAAAATATTTTTCATACGAAACAATTTAATGAATTCTTATGAAATGAAAACTAAAAATTTACTGAATCTAAACATATGGCCGTTTCCTATACGTAAACCGACGATACATTTTAGGTATTTCGATCTTAATAACATTTATCTTGACATAAGCCCTGTCGTATTATATTTTATCAGTCGTGTTAAGCAAACATATCAAAGTTAATGTGAGAATTAAGGAATTGTTAATTTCCGGCGCAACCTCCGCAGGTGACTGCATCCGCAGAGCTGTAGGCTGTGGCTAGTCTAGCTATAGATAAGCTAAATATTGGCTAGATTCGTTAGGTAGGTACTTTAGTAAGACGGCTAGGGCTCGGTATTTAGGTAATATTACCCAACTAACAGAACGAGTTGCTGGCGGTCATCGGACTCTCATTGCGGTTAGACTAAGGGCTAGACTATTTCTCGAATGTTTGTACGCCTGAGCTTTAACAGGTCTTTAGTTTTGAATTTGGTTCACATAGGTACTGCATGCATAACTGGGTTCCATTAAGTTGCTCTGAGTGGTATGGGGGCGTAAATCACAATCCTATTTTTTGTAGCGAATAGGTGAAAAAAGATATTGGCTTCGCTTGATATATAAAAGAGACAATGCTGATGTGATGCGACGATGCGGCCTATTACTGACAGATTACTTATGTAGTTCATCGAGCAGGAAATTCCACATGACACTTCGTATAAAATAAGTGGACGCAAAGCGTTTCGTGCTAGTTCGTGGAACCTCTACCTACCTACCATTCATCGCTGGCGTGTCTCACAGAAACTCTACTGATTATTGAATGGGGATTAAAAAACGTTGGAGTCTGTCGTAAGGCGGGCTATAAGACTCATGGGCAACGATGCTTAAGACAAAAATAAACTCCAAAGTCTTGTGCGACGTCGAAAATTGTTTTTTTATTGATAAATTTCGGGGAGTGTAACTTAGATTTACATAATTTAATTCCTGCATCCCTTTTCTACAATCGGACTATTAGAGATACTGCACGACGCGGCGACGTCACCGGTATATGGAAGATATTCCATTGACTCGTACTAAACGCTTTGGGTCGACTTTTATTGTGCGAACTGCCAAGTTGTGTAATTCGCTGCCGAGTATTATTCCTCGTCGATAGATATAATCCCGGCCTTTTCAAATCGCGAATACATGGGTTTTTAATAGCAAGCGTGCCCCATCCTAGGCTGGATCTTCGCTTTACATCATGCGAGTTGCGGTCAAGCGAAAGCCATAAAAAACCCTATCTAAATGAATTCCATTATCTATTTTAACTTGCCCTTGCTGTGCCCGCAAGAATCCGTAGCAAAATTAACTTATTTCATTAGAACTTGTACTGTAAGGAAGCCAATGTATGATGTAGACCATAACCACCAGACTTTGTCAAATTAGCATAGTAGGCTGAATTGTCATCCGTTGTGAGGGAAGTGAGGTCTACGCTGACGTCCCGCTTGAGGTGCAGTGTGCATGTTACTGTTATATTAATGGTTAACTGATGCTATCCCTTGTGGTGACAGATGAGCAGTACTACTCGATGCCGGCGCTGTTCCAGCTGGACGAGTACGAGTCGTGCGTGGCGCGACGTCACCTCTACTGCCTCGGCTCCTTCGAGCTGTCGCCGGCGCCGCACGACCCGCCGGCCGCTGCTCTCTACCACATGATGCAGGTACATACTACTAGCCTTACATGAAGCATGCCTAATCTGGAATGCACGAAGCCTCAAAGAATAGTTCTGGAAAATGCTGTTAATTGCTTAGCGGCAGATTTATCAACTTGAAGTGCTAGCTAGTCGAGAAAGTGTTAAGAACGCAGTTTCTATTCCTTATATATTTAGAAATGGTAGTTTTACGATTTATTTTACGAAGAAGATGCTATATTCTTTACCACTCCTGTGAATGAAGCCAGCCAATTTACATAATAATGATGAACTTACGTAAGGACGTCCAGAATACAAATTAATAGCAAAATAATGCCACTTTAAGAGTACCCTAAAGACATTGTCACGAAAAATAAGACATTTCAATGAAAATTAATATGTGGTATAAAAATAATGACATGTGATGACATAATGCACTCAGCACAAGGAGGTCGTTAACAACTTGCTCCTCTCTGCTTGGAGTTGTACCTAAGGAAGTAACTACGTAAATAAATACTAAAAGGAAATGCGCGCTCAAAGAAAACGATATCACTGGGTTTTTGGGTCGAACCATTTCATAATGAAGTTTCATGCAGTTTGCGCTGCAAGTTGCATCAGGTGAAATGTACTCGCACAAGCAAACCTACTACTTACACGCGCTGTCCACATCTGCTAACGTTACTGTTATAAACAGATACACACATGTTGACTGGCCGGTTGGCGCAGTTGGTGGCCACCCTGCCTTCTGCGCCGCTGCTCCCGGGTTCGATCCCCGGACAGATCAAACATTTGTGTGCATGAACTTGTCTTATCTGTTTCACCTGTGGTGGTATCGCGTAATGTGAGCGGCTAAAGAAGTGAAATAAATGACAACAATCTTGGTCTCATTCTGACAGTACGCCCCTCAAACTTTGTTAAAACGAAACTAAAATTGCTGTCACTCTTTTTCATTTTTTCACTACTAACGTAACGCGTCATTGAGGACCATATCAATGAACCGCTGCTATAGGTATATATTTACCTAAATACCGCACCGACATACATTCATTTTGTAATTAATATTCTACCTGCATACTTTGTAAATATAATAATAATAACCGTTGCCAGTTTTTCAAAATGGTCGTGCGTTGCTCTACTGGGACCGCTCTCTCATCACGGACAGGACTATTGTTTGCAATAAGCCTGATATCGTGCTGGTAGACCGATCCCAGCGCAGAGCAGTGCTCGTCGACATCACCATCCCACATGATGAGAACCTCGTGAAGGCTGAAAAGGATAAGGTCAGCAAGTACATCGACTTGGCTCATGAGGTTACCGCCATGTGGGATGTTGAATCGACGATCATTGTTCCGATAGTCGTTTCAGCAAACGGCCTGATAGCGAGAAGTCTCAATCAACATCTTAAGAGGCTCTCGCTAGATGGTTGGATCAAGGGTCAGGTACAGAGGGCTGTGCTCCTCGATACAGCACGTATTGTTAGGAGGTTCCTCTCTCTGTAGTCCCTACCATCGGTAACTTGGCTCCTACCCCGCTGCTGGCGGCACTCTATTATTAGGTTTTTTATAATATTTATTTTTTTATATTCATATTGTAAAAAACTTAAATTTAAGAAATAAAATGAATACAAAGATAATAATAATCAAGAACTTATTTCTGTACAATGAATGAAACCATCATTATCGAAGTCACTAGACTTGATTTATCGGTTATGGAAATAAAACTTGATAAACCCCTTTGAAGATACATGAAGAGTTCTCAACCTTCAACATAGCCAATGTTGCGTGTGGCCTACACCTACTCCATGAGGTACTAGGAGATATAAGTTTTGATTTTACTTACATCCTCAGCTTTAAATAAATATTTACCTATACTTGTACTATCTTTGACAACACAAATCAAATCAAAATATACATAACTAGTTTCACATTTTATTATGAAACCCAGCATAAGGTTTGTGATAGGTGATTATTGGAATACGTGCCATCCGGCTCCGAACTGTAAATTAGTCAGATCAACTGTTCAGTTATTTATCAGATATCTAAAACAATCAAATTAGACGAGAGTAAGAGTTGTTTGTGCTAAAATCAAAAGCAAAATAAACGATACTGAGGTCAACGTCCGTCCGACATTTGTAAGTATGTATGTCGGGCGGATTTTGGTGGGTTACCTTGAAGATGTGTGTTAACGGCGAGCTTATGTAACGCGCCGGTGCGCGGGTGATCGTGTTGTAACTGTAATGTTCGCATTCTGTTCGCCACTTCAGCCTTGCACTTGACTGTTCATTTAATGAAATATTCGTTCAACGCTTGCCAATGCAATTCCTTGGTCTCTTTGTTTGGGAGAACGTCATCTTTCGAGATTCACTTGAAGGTTTTGAATGAATATCATGTGAGACAGTTTATCGCCAACGCTATTATTGTTGAAATCTGTGTTATTTTCTCTCCAATGCTACTATAATAATTGAGGCTGAATTATGTACACAACATACGTATAGGAACGATAGACGTAGCATGCTCATTGCTGTTGGAATCTTTCTAAAAGATAGATATCATAAGTCGTAACTCCGATGCTACAATGTAACTTAGTTACTCCATTACTAATGTTGCTTTGATCTATTAGAAACTAAATAGGAAAAGTTGCAATATCCCATCATATTTGCGAGAAAGCGTTACATGAGTTTGTTTACCTTTCATTACGATGATTGAAAACGTAAACTGAATCTTCAACTTCAGCGTTGTTATGCAATATACATACCTACCTACAATATTTTAATTATTGCATACACTTTGTGTTACTTTAATAGTCATTTCAAACTAAGTAAGAACATGATTTTGGCGTGGAAAATTATAGGCTTAGAAATTTTAAATAGGGAATTGTAATTTCGTAACTTGAGTTACTATGCAGGTGCAGAATTTCATGTGTAATATGATAGGTGCTGTCGTTAACTGTGACAGAAGTACTGTTATTTCTTATTATATTAAACGATCCTTCTTTAGGGCAAGCGAAAGGCGCGGGTTCGATCGCAGTCACAGTCGCAGTTAATAAAAATTACCACTTGCTTAAACGGTGAAAGAAAACATCGTGATTAAAACTGCTTGTCGGAGAAGAGTTATAGCTTTCGAAGATAAGTGAAGTCTGCAACACGTAATTAGGCCAGCGTAGTGTATTATACCGTACAGCTCTTCTTCTAGGGAAGACCCGTGTCCAGCAGTGGCTGGGGCGCTATGGTTGGCGCGGGGGGTTCAAACGTGATTATAATAACATCCACACAAAGATGTTCAGGTCCCAAACTAGACAAAGCCCGTGCTATGGTAACCTGATGACTGGTATACATACTTACATACATAAATACATACATAAATACATACTTACATACATAAATACATGCTTATATATATAATAATTACCCAGACACATGTTAAACTGACATGTTCATGCACACAAATGTTTGATCCGTTCGGGGATCGAACCCGGGGCCAGCAGGATACCAACTGCACCAACCGACCAGTCGTGACTGATACTCGATTGTTGACAGTGTGTTGTTGTCCACAGAGGTACTCATCGAACTGGGTGGATCACTTCAACCACACGCGGCTGCACCGCGGCGTGTGCGTAAGCGCGAGGTGCGCGAGCGCGCCGCACCACCAGCCCGCGCCCGCGCCTCCGCCGCCGTCCCCGCAGCCGCCTGCCTCCGCGCACGCAGACACACTACAGTACCACGCGGAATGGTGAGGGGACTTCTTATTAAATTAAATAAATAATAAAATCACACGGCGAGATGCCTTACCTAAAAAAACGTTTATACAGCCTTGGGTTCGTACCTACATAGTGCTCACTTGTAACAGACATTTTATTACGGAGAGGGGAGTCCTTAAGCATTACGATTAGATAAAGCAAAATCAAAGTTATGTTATGTGCAGCAAAGTTTTACCTAAGTACCTTCAATTATAGCAACTTGTTTCAGCGCGGAGTTCAGGAGTTCCACATACTTCAGTACGCTACATTTTAATTATAGCAACTTGTTTCAGCGCGGAGTTCAGGAGTTCCACATACTTCAGTACGCTACATTTTAATTATAGCAATTTGTTTCAGCGCGGAGTTCAGGAGTTCCACATACTTCAGTACGCTACATTTTAATTATAGCAACTTGTTTCAGCGCGGAGTTCAGGAGTTCCACATACTTCAGTACGCTACATTTTAATTATAGCAACTTGTTTCAGCGCGGAGTTCAGGAGTTCCACATACTTCAGTACGCTACATTTTAATTATAGCAACTTGTTTCAGCGCGGAGTTCAGGAGTTCCACATACTTCAGTACGCTACATTTTAATTATAGCAACTTGTTTCAGCGCGGAGTTCAGGAGTTCCACATACTTCAGTACGCTACATTTTAATTATAGCAACTTGTTTCAGCGCGGAGTTCAGGAGTTCCACATACTTCAGTACGCTACATTTTAATTATAGCAACTTGTTTCAGCGCGGAGTTCAGGAGTTCCACATACTTCAGTACGCTACATTTTAATTATAGCAACTTGTTTCAGCGCGGAGTTCAGGAGTTCCACATACTTCAGTACGCTACATTTTAATTATAGCAACTTGTTTCAGCGCGGAGTTCAGGAGTTCCACATACTTCAGTACGCTACATTTTAATTATAGCAACTTGTTTCAGCGCGTAGTTCAGGAGTTCCACATACTTCAGTACGCTACATTTTAATTTCGAATAATATCTGTACTGACTAGGTACAATGACAGAACAGCACTGATGCTGTAATAACCGATTTATAAACATTTGGATGTGATTAATTCGACCGTATATTTGTTGTAGGATTGTTACGTGAATACTCTGCCAAATAATTTTCTAGATCAAACCGAGGGCCGTAAGAACGTACCTAATAACATAAAAAAGAAATTCGAGGAATTTATAACCTCATTTTCAAGTAAAACTCTGAGATAAATTTTAACTGATATATTGTAATAAAACTTATGGTATTGATGATATGATAATGAGACGCGAGGTATGATCGATTACCGAACGCGAACTGAATTCGCTGCTAGCGTAAAATGCTTAGATGACAATAATTAAGTAGGACAGTGTACGGTGCTCGTACACGGTTAATGTATATCATCTTCCTTATCGGCTAACGTTAGGCATGAAAGATGTGACAACTAGAGCAAGAAATAGCGTCGATATTTTATAGTTTGTCGCTTCGACGCTGTCAAATATGGATTATATTGCTTGCTCTGATTTTCACCTCTTTTATGCTTCAATTCCAAAAGACCTGTCATCATCATTATCAATCCTGTGGATGAATGACCTATCCTTTTATATCCGTTATTATTTTGTTGCAGGTTCTCGTCGTGTGTGAACGCGAGCACGATGTCCTCTCACAACCTGAGTGCTCGGCTGTGGTCGCTCGACTACTGCCAGGCGGGCGAGGCACGCGAGCGCCCCGCGAGCACAGCCGAGCGCGCGCTCGCCGCCACACTCGGCGTTCTGCTCGCACTGGCCGCGCTCGCCACCGCGCTCGACCTCACGCTCTCAGACCACGCCAGGAAGAGTAAGTACCTGACTATACCTAGCGGTTACATGTTCGATTCCTGGCCAGGGCGCAGGGCAGATACACGAACGATGAGTTTGGATATCTATGAGCTACGACGTAAGAGTAACATGTTATTTAATTAAATCATTCATATATTTGAATGGTGTACATTGCAGTCCCACCGCCGTCCATCAGACATTGTTCGGATAATTTGTATATAAGTAGGTACTTAATGATATACTGCAACAAGTGTATACCTGCAACTATGAAGTTTTGATGAAAGTGTTTGATATAGCAACATTAATAACAAACCTCTGCTTATGTCGACATGTTGTCAGTGTTTGTTTAATGTTCGGTACAACGCGGGCGGCTAGTTCCGTGTAACTGCACTGTTGCATCAATTGTGTGGAATGACTGAGTGTTTCATTGTAAGTAGGTAGGTACTATCGACACGGATGGGTGCGCGGTGCGCGGTGCGGCGGGGCCGAGCTCTGAGCTGCGGCTCTACGGACACCTATCGACACTGGATTCATCTCACTCATCGTCGCTTGTTGCATAATAAAACTCATAATTACCTACAGTTCCCGGTAAACGACTTGTACCTATATACCAATGACCTTGGGTACGCTGTGACGATTTGAAGGTCTCTGTCGCGGGGCGAGAATTTCGTCGAGACGTGATCTGGTGATTCGTCAATAAAAAGTATATATGCGCCATTGAAGTAATATTACAAGTACCTCAGTGATATGCGCTGAAATATCCCCAACACGTCGCATTTGGTTCAAGAAGATAGCCGTAATATATAACTAGTGATGCATTATATCCATTCACAGAACAAGACCATCGTCATCAGGTTTAGAACTTCGTTAAAAAACATCTATACCTAAAACAATTTTGTGTATTAGAAAGTATTCCACATATATTTATAGTTCTTCGTAAGAATTACTATAAATATATAATAAGCTTATACACTACGAGTACCGAGCCATGCGACGAACTGTGTCCCGACCGAATATATTGAATAATAGTAATGAATTCCTAAAGAAACCAACAACAATACTCGTTATTATAAACCGGATACTGCTCTACTTTTTACGGATTCAGGCTGAATCTGTAAACACAGACTATATTTTGCAAATTTGATTTTTATAATTTAGCTTCAAGTTGCACATAAAGCCATAAGCCGCGCAACGATTGTATTAAAATGGAAGGGCTTTCACCCATCAATGTAACCTTGGCCCTCCGCACTGAGCCCTGGGCCCTGGTGAGGTGAAGTAAACCTTCCTCACCAGCGTCACGTGCAGGCACCACGTGGGTGGTTGTGTGATGCAACACCACCGAGGCGATCTGATGGAGTTGCTGACGCCGCTCTCGAACGATGCAATACCTATGTTGTTTTGATAAATGTAAGGTCGCACGATACCACATACAGCGGTGATTGTAGATTAGCTCATGATGTTACAATGCTGTGAGCCGCTCGCGTTTGGTGAAACATCAGTAGTTCGTGTAGTGATAATGGTGTCAAAAGGTATTTTCGCGATTTCAAGTAAAAAATACCTACACGTTCTATCATGAATTTCATACAGCAACAATCGAGAAAAATAAGGCTAAGGAAACAAAATTGTTGCAGATTATTTTTTTTACTAAAGGTTCCTCTTAAGTCCGTTTCCGCTTCGGCTACTAAAGCCGCAAGCAAGTCCGCGCTGTCCTTGTTGCAATTAATGTATCAATTGAATACACACTTCTCAATAGCTCTTGCTTTTAGGTTTGGTTAGGTGTCGTAAAGTAATCCTCAAACATGTAATGCTACCGTATTAGTGTGTATATTGGGAACAGCGGTGGTCTCGGGCAGGCGCCTTACGAAACGCTGCGAGTGTGTCGCAAGGTGCCGACGCGACGTCGTCACCACCTTTCGATCTACGCACCGCCGCCGCCGCGCCGCACGCCACCGGCCAGTCACTAGCCGGTCTAATACTTTATTACATATCCTACAAAAACTAGTACCTAACTAGTTTTGAGCTAAGATATATCAGTGACCTTGTGTATAAATGTCAAAAAGCCGGAGCTAAAGCGATGTTCTAGAATAAGGTTATACTGTTTACGTTATTGGTTCTAGTATAGTTATTTGCAAACTTAGTAATCGAAGGTTCGAGTCGGTAATGTATGGGTAGGTATGTAAGTAACAGGCAATCACTTGTCATGTCAAAGTATTGGTATTATGATTAAGTATTAAGTATCTAGGAAGAGTGTAAGTAAACCATGCCTTCAAATACATGCAATGATGGCATAAGACCTAAAGGTTAGGTATAGATATAATCGAAGAAATCGCTTTAGGCGATAAGGCTGCCCAATGTACTGCCAATGTTTATAAGATGTCTATATGTAGTATATACATATATATATATATATATATATATATATATATATATATATATATATATACATATATATATTTATTTATATATATATATATATATATATATATATATATATTTGTTCAATAAACTTATATTTGAATTTGATATAGTTAAATTATACGACCATCCTCATAATTAATGAACAGAGCAGAGTATTCAATTTATACAGAGTATTCAACATTTGAAGGGCGGTCAGCAACATGTTAGATTATGTATGTCCCTCCCGGTTCATCTTAGAATGATAAATGCCTTGAACCGCCTAGATACTCTACTCGTACCCCGCACTATGATGATGTTAGGGTTTTCCCTGTCTTCCAGTCGGAATCCCGATTGTTAGAAAGAGAATGTTAAAAACATCCAGTTAGTCCAACTTGTTGAGCTTTAACTTGAACTTAATGTATTTACATTAAGTTCGTAATTACAATCTAGTGGATAAATGATAGTTATGTGATTGTTGTGTAGATCCATGGTGCGAGGTGGTGGTCGCGTGGTCCATCCCGGGGTGCTGGAGCGCGCTGGTGGGCGCGCCGGCCGCCAGCGCGGGTGCAGACCTGCGCGCCTTCGACGGACTGCGCGTCATGTGTCTCATGTTCGTTATCATCGAGCACGTCGCCTGGATCACTACGCAGTCCTACCTGGCGGACACACGCCGGTTCGAACAGGTACAACTCCTATACAGTGAACCAGTACCCCTGGGGCTCGACTGCTCTATGGCTATGCTCCAAACACAGAGTGAATGCCACAAATCTCTGAGATCTCCATGGTGGCATGCTACTTCTGTTCTTCTCAAGTAACCCAAATTTAACGATAATGCCGACTTCAGAGGCGCTACTTTACTTTTTGATGAATCTATTTTTCTGGACCTGGAACTATAATTAAGAAAATGTTTGATATTAAAAGAAACAAAATGGAGTAATTAGTAGGACATTTATTATATTCAGGTACGTGTATACGTATGCGTGTTACAAAAACTTCCCAAATTTAAACAAAAAGTAATAATTGTCAATTATCTATTGTCACCCGAGTAGGTATCCAACTCTACGCTACAAGGTACAACCAACATTATATTAAGTACATTCTTAAGAAATGCAACTCTGCTAGGATTTAGAGAACTGTCACTTAAAACCTAACAAAATTGGGCCTATTACCATCTTTCGCTATTATATTGATAGGCCACACCACGCTCTGTACTTACAAGTTGTAGTAGGTCGGGTTAGAAGGTGAAATGTACTAAATTCTGTCACTCTGTCCATCCAAGTTCAAGAGCATGACGTCAAGTCACGCAATAGTTTACATAACTGTCGACAATCTGCGAGAAATGTCAGCTAGCAGCCTGCCCTGCCTCGGGAGCTTACATCATGTACCACTTACCTATCGCTTTAAGAGTACCTACTGAATGCACTTATAATAATTGTATGCCATAAGATATAAACGTCGACTAAATATAACTACAGACAAAAGATAAATTGTGAGCAAAAAGTAAGTACCCAACTGAATGTAAAAATGTTAGCAAATCGTAAATTCATCAGTCTCCCGTTATTTCAAAACTGCTAAATATGTGTGTGTCTACAAGTCTGGATATGTTCTGACCATTAAAATTTAAAATTTCAGAAACCCCTGACATCGCTTTTGTGTTGGAGGCCATCTTAGATTTGAAGTTTAGTTTGTACTCGTCAAACCCCCCTTCCTTTCATACCCATATTGAGGGAGTTGTGAAAAAATTTGTAGTTTGCCATTTTGTGTGGCGGTCATCTTGAAACGATTTTCTTCCATAATAACTAATTTACCCTCCCGGGGTCCTTAGTTATTACTCTCTCACCTTACAAACTAAAAATACGAAATCAAAATCGGTCCATCCGTTCAGGAACTTCAATGCCTCAGACAGACACACACACACACAGACACCTCGTTTTTGCGTCCAGGCAAAGATCTACAAAAATTGGTTACTTTTGGTAATAAGTGCATAACTGTTTTTATGACGCTTTAATTTAGGGGTCTTGGCATTACTGCTGAGGCATCCTCTTCCAGTCGTAAGAAGTGATTTATCCAGACATCTAGGCCGAAAGGTACTGAATCACTGTATTAGAAAGGTACTGAATCACTGTATTAGAAAGATACCTGTGAGTTCCTCTAGAGATCCTGAAGAACCTTCATCGAGCACAGAGGCATGCCATTAGGTTTAAGTAAGAAACCCAACTGTAACCTCATACAGCCGGGTTGTACATTTTAAATTTCCCTAGTGACAAGAAAGTTATGTATTGTTGTGGTCAGACGCGGCGCGCCACCGACGCCATGATGATGGCGAACAGCACGCTGGTGGTGCAGATCTTCTTCATGATGTCCTCGTTCCTGCTGGCGCACAAGCTGCTTCTGCAACGACGCCGCGGGGAGCACGCGCCACCGTTGCGCACCTTCTTCCACACCATGCTCAACAGGATCATCAGGTCAGAGCTGGCTTCTATTGTTTCTAATATTTATACAAATTAAATAAAATACGATCGAACAAACGAAGCCTCAAGTCTGGAAAACAATTAATTTGTAGATAATAGATCAGAATGATTTTGACCTACAAAATTTTTCGAACAATGCAAACTATAGAGACAAAAAGATAGTACGACATTTCGTCAGTATGTCGGTTACCATAGAGTATTGTAGATGCGAGTTTCCTCTTCACCTCCTCAGAATAAGTCCGTCGTATTGGATGGTGGTGTGGTTCGCGGCGACGTGGTGGGAGCGGCTCGGCGCGGGCCCGCTGTGGCCGCCGCTGGTGTCTGCGGAGGCAGCCGTGTGCCGTCGCAAGTGGTGGACGCACCTGCTCTACCTCAACAACATCCTCGACGCGGACCACAAGTGTCTCATACAGACCTGGTCAGTGCACACACACTCTTCGAAATGCTAACTGCTGTTCTTCGGGATATTTCGAGTTTTCACTCCGAGAAAAGAATCCAATGAAAAACATACAGGCTAGTAAATTTTCGACTATGGTCGAGATTTTGAATTAAATTGACCTTGACTACGGTATCAAGATGTTCTGTGTATAATTAGTTTGCGTAATAATGTTAGGATCCCGTTCAGAGCAGGGGAATCCTTCAGTTTTCCGCCTTGACGTTTCTTTGCGGCAGGTACCTGGCAGCTGACATGCAGCTGTACGCGGCAAGTCTCCTACTGACGTTGGCGCTGTCGCGCGCGCGGCGAGGCGCGCTGATAGTGCTGGCAGCATTGCTGGCCGCGTCAGTAGCGCTGCTGGCCACGCTCGCATACATCTGGAGATTAGTGCCTACCTTCGTCATGCACAACCCTGAGTAAGAACACCCGGATTTTTATTATTATACAGTTTTCACTAAGTTATTTCCAAATATAAGTTAAGTGCGTGAATATCTAATCAAATTTACCAAAACGACCGTATTATTTATTTGTAATATTACTAAAAGAATTTAGTTTATAGATGGAGTTCACGGATAGAATATGCATATATAAGTAATAGGTATGCAAAACTTCCATAACATTAATACAATGAAGGAAGCTATGAGACAAGAAAATGCTTGTTACAAAACAGTCTCCCGAATTAAATGCAATATAGAGCGGGTAGTTTGGAGCTTGAGCACTTACAATTGCATAATCACATATCGCATCTCGACGGAATCTCTGTCCCTGTCCTGATCCGACAGACATAAAACTGTGTAGCCAAGGTGATTGGTTTTATTGGTTTGCAGGTGTTTACAGAACTATACTGAATGTTTTGCTTGTTGTGTGTTGTGATGTAGGTCAGTCCGCAGCACGTACCGGGACGGGTGGTCGTTCAACGTGCTGTACCAGTCGCCGCTGGGCAACGCGCCGGGCGCGCTCGCGGGGCTGCTGCTCGCGCACGCGCACCACCACTTGCGGGACCGCGACGTGCACCTCGCTCACTACAAGGTACTTCAAGGTTTTATCGGCAAGTTGCGTTCCCTCGCCTTCAAAAATCTCTGAAATCTTTAGGAGAACTATTGGGTAGGTGTACCTTTTTTTAACGTGGAATAATGCTGCATTCATAACGCTCAACCACGGGCAGGCAGAGCGGTTATGTGGGACTCTTACCCACTAAAACTCCAAGGTGTCATTCCCTGACGATGCGGGACACGGGAACACTGTAGCACTCATCCGCGACCCTCCACGGCTATCCATCACCGGACACATACCTCGGGGTTACGTATCCCCTGTTGCAGTATGCCAGATACATGACGCACCGCAACCAGCTCAAGGATCATACCACCATGAGGGCGTCAGACGATCCCGTGTCTAGACGCCCGAGGTCGTCATGTGACGGGTCATTAGTGGTCCCGTCGTCTGCCACTTCGGCCGCAGAAATTCGTGCGGCTCCACCACGTACACCATCAAACGGTGGTGACCCCGTCGAGGCCGCGAAAGGAAGGGAGCACCTCAATACCGACAGTTCTCTCGCGCCGAGGCCCCATCCTGGGCTGCGCCGTCTTGCGACATTGCAGCCCGCCTCATTTCCCCCTTAAACACACCGCAACCTACCTCCTGTAGCCGCTCCTACATGGGCTTAGAGGGCAAAAACCAGTGAAGCGGCCCATCCCGGGTGCCTCTTGTCTTCACCGTGGGTGGCAAGGCCACGGCTACTGAGCCCCCCCGCCTCGACAATGTGGGCACCACGTACCTATTTTTTGTTCCGATATAACAGCAAGACGAGCAAACGCTTGTCGTATTGCTATTTAATAAAAATAGAAGGTACAGAAAAAATAATATGGTAGATGTTAGATAAAACCAATAAACAACATTGAAACCGGACAGATGCAAGGTATTCAGTTAGAGTTACCTACGTGTATCTAAATAGGAACTAAGTTTATTACAAGTTTACCTAGTTTAGGTAAGATACAAGTAGGTACCTACAGGTACAGCTTTCACTAAGAGGCTGGTCCGATTCCCTTCTCTTGCGAAATGATGTTACCGAACCTGCGTAGGTTTCCAGATAATATTTATGTGAGTAATAAATGTAAGCAACTCAAAAGAGACAGATATCTGTATTTATGAAATAGCTACTATTAATACCAACTTTCATGCTGTGAGCTATCATTATGGACATTTGCCACCATCGTCAGTGGCATAACTTCCTGCTTTTACGTCTTGCTAACATGATTACTTGTTGCTCTATTGTTAACAATAAATTAGGCTCTTAAAGTGGGTATTTTATTGAGGCATCATAACAGTAATTTGCCCATTATCGCCTGTCAATCCCTTCCATTTACGTTCAGTTAGACGATGAGGCGTCTTCTCTTAGACATAAACATGTAATGAAGCCTATTGTCGGAACTGTAATGAGCATGTATACAAAAGGAAGCTATTTGCAAGAGCTGTAAGTAGGTAAATTATACCTACAAATAAGTTTGTCAGCTGGTAAATCTTGTAAGTTGTGCCGGAATAAAAAATGCCTTTCTTTATAAACTATATCCTGGGTATGCCCATGTCCGTTAGTGCATGTGGTAGCTCAGTTCGGAATTAAACACTTTTATCCACTCAATATAGCTATAAAAAACATCTTGACCTAAAAACGTAATGTTTGAATGAGCTGTAATGAGAGAATTTTCCGCATGTACAATTGTACACTTCTGACGAATCACGGTCGCGTAGGAGTGGAGGGAGACTTTGCCCTGCACACTTCAATCAGCGAACGAGACCCAAAATGGTCAATGCCAAGGTTATACCTATTCGTGTGTTGTGCAGGTGTTCCAGTGGGTGTCGACGGCGTCAGTCCCGCTGGCGGTGTGGTGGGTGGGAGCGTCCCCTCGGCTGCTGGCGGCAGGAGGCGGCGAGGGGGGGCCGACCGCGGGCGGGGGGGCTCGCGCGGCCGCGGCGGCTCTGGCAGCGCTCGAGCGACCCGTGTTCGCCGCGCTCGTCATGCTAGCAATGCTGGCAGCTATACACGGCGTGCCTTGTGAGTATAGCTATTGGAGCACAATCTGTACTAGGGCATGCAATTACCATTACTATTTCCAATACCGGTATTGGTATCGATATTGGACCTCCTCTATATACCGGTATACGGGTATTGATTTTTGAAAAAAATCGTAGTAAATTAATAAATTTATTCCATCCATTATTAGTAAAAATACATTTGTTTAAGAAAACGAGTTTTCACTTGTACCTGACTGTTGGAAAGGTCCAACTATAGTTTCGTTCACATTCGGTGAACATCATCAGGGATGAAATGAGCCGTTCGTGTCTTCAACGATGACACGTCTCGCACTCAAATAACTCACTAAATATGTATCAAACACGCGTTAGTGTTCAAAATAAAATCTCTAAAATATAATTTAAGTACTCGTATGTATAGTTATTTTTAAAAGTTAGATCCTTGTCTGAGAATGAGGAACCAAAATTGTTCCCAGCAAATATCATTTAAAATTAAAAGCTGTTTGTAAAAATAAGGTCTTGTTAATAATAATTCGCTTGGCATTTTGTTAACTTATCCTTAAATACGTTTTCGTCATAGTGATATTAGCTGACAATAAGATGCTTTAAATTTATGTATATTTTTTGTTGTCTCTTTTATCATTATTGACAGTTAAAGAAATACTGGCAGAAAAAATAAAAGAGAAATACTCACAATTCTTCGTTTCTAAATTAATCGATGATTATGATTAGTTCGTTCTTATAAAATCGCAGGCGAGTGAAGTTATTCCATTTAGTCCCTACAGTAAAGAACTAGTTGAACCATGCAGGTGTGAGTAGCTCTGGCTCTCGAGTAAGATTGAGAGCTTTTATGTTTTCAAAATCAAGATCTTACCAACATATCCATTACTACATTAGTTAGCGGCATCGTCTGAAACCTAATGAGCAATCAATATACGATTCTTCAATAGCTAAATTACAGACATTTCTAAATGTACCTATCATAAAGAAATAACAATTTTATTACCCTAAAAGTGGCTAAAAAGATCAACGTACAAAGATCATAAGCAAAAATTAGCCAATTACGTAACACATATCACTAATTTAATACGTTTTTTTTTCTGTTTTGTAATAGGTACCGGTATTGAGCTTTCTAAAACCGGTATTGAAACTGCCTCCGGGATCCCGGTAATACCGGTATTCATGCCCTAATCTGTACCTATGTAGTAGATATTATAACAACAATATAATAACACGTGGGTACTTAATTACCTACCACTCGCAGCCCCATCCATCCGAACTAACAAATTAAGCAGTGTCGAAGAATATTGTAGATACAGACATTTGATCTGCAAACTATTTTTATATTTTCTTGACTTCGTCCTCTACATCAATTTTACCTTTTTAATCTGTTAATTGAACAACATCTTTGCATAACAATCGTCCTCTACAATTCTAAATCAAATACAGATTTTCCTGTCTCATTAGAGATTTAGTCTTTTCTGAGCGGTCTAGACAAGTTTTAACCAATTACGATACACAAACACCAAGTGTACCTACTTACTCAATACGGACATGAGTGAGGACTTTAAAATCATAACAATTAGCCATGTTAGCAAATATATAGGTATTTAAATTAGCTTATCCTAATGAGTTTACTAATTTTATAAATGACTACATTGATGACATGTTTAATGCATTAACTAACCTTGTCATTAAATGTGTTTAGGAAGGCTTTTTACAGAAACCTATAGACATAGGTACTCGCACACGATAGAAGAGCTAAATGTTTTATACTAGGGCGGAGTGATAAGTCTGGTAAAAAAATATTTTGGAATAAAGTTATCGCAAATTGCATGAAACCTCCATGTTAAACACTCTTTTGAAGGACTAAATTAAAAATTTCAGCCAGTAGCGCCGGTTATTTTTTTTTAACAGCCATTAAAGAAAAACAATTGAACGCATTTTCGCAAAGATGGAGAAAAGTGAATTTCGTGTGTTAATTAAACATTACTTTTTGATAAAAAAAACTATTACGGAAACAAAACAAAAGCTTGATAAATATTACGGCGAATCCGCTCCGTCAATTAAAATGATTCATAAGTGGTTTACTGATTTTAAATGTGGTCGTACAAGCACAAGATGCCGAACGTCCAGGACGCCCGGTTGAGGTCACTACTCCAGAAATGATCGCTAAAATCCATGACATAGTGTTAAACGACCGAAGAGTTAAAGTGCGCGAGATAGTTGAGGTAGTAGGCATCTCAAACGAACGTGTGCGCAATATCTTACACCAACATTTAGATATGAGGAAGCTCTCCGCGAGATGGGTGCCGCGTTTACTGAATGTTGATCAAAAACGCGTGCGTGTGACCACTTCGGAAGCAGGTTTGGCGTTGTTTCGACGGAATAAGACGGAATTCTTGCGACGTTTTGTAACAGTAGACGAAATATGGCTCCACCACCATACCCGAAACCAAACAACAATCGAAACAGTGGATTGCTGCGGGTGAACCAGCTCCGAAGAAGGCCAAAGCAGTTTTATCGGCCAATAAAGTTATGGCTACAGTTTTCTGGGATGACCGTGGAGTTATCCATATTGACTACTTAGAGAAGGGTGAAACGATTAATGGCGCTTATTACGCCAATTTATTAGAACAAATTCACAGAATTTTAGCTGAAAAACGACCGTATTTGGCAAAGAAGAAAATCCTCTTTCACCAAGACAACGCAAGAGTGCACACCTGCGCGATTGCCGTGGCCAAATTTCATGAGTAACGCTATGAGTTGCTTTCTCATCCACCATATTGGCCAGATTTAGCCCCTTGCGATTATTTTTCCAAATTTAAAGAAATGGCTTGTTGGAAAAAGATTTAACTCCAATGAAGCAATCATGCATGAAACCAACGCCTATTTCGAAGGGTTGCCTAAGTCTTATTATATTATGGAGGGGATCGAAAAGCTAGAGACACGCTGGATGAAGTGCGTTGAGTTAGAAGGAAACTACGTTGTAAATAAATAATAATTTTTAAATAAATATCACTACTTGTTTAATTTTTACCAGACTTATCACTCCGCCCTCGTATTATGGAATAACGGGTAGGTGCATAATTTACAAGGAGCACTCGTCATTCTGATTTAGTCTGTTTAGCTTCAATCGACTTAGGTATAAAGATTTTTGCAGGCGTTTTCTGACCATCATTTCTTACAGCAGTGATTATTGCGGCTATTCCTGATAATATATTAAGTTATAATATGTTACAGCGTCAGTGGGTCGGCTGCTGTCGTGGCGCGGGTGGAGCGCCTGGGCGCGGCTTTCATTCGGCGCACTGCTGCTGCACATGCCCATCAACAAGGCACTAGTAGCGGCCAGACACGCACCTACGCAGCTCGACAGACAAAGCGCGGTACATACACACTACTTACACATGCACACTGCCCGACACACACACACACACACACACACACACACACAACATACACAGCTCTATACACTTCCACTGTGAGATAGATTTATTTGGCTACAACTCCTTCAGATTATAATAACTATGTGCAGATAGTGGAATGGTTCGGTGTGGCAGCCGTGTCGTACTTGGCGGCGATCCCGCTGGCGCTGCTGGTGGAGCTGCCGGCGCAGCGCTTGCACCGCGCGCTGCAGCGGCTGGGCGCGCGCCGCCACCAGGCACAGCCGCCGCGCAAGGAGCCCGCGCACGGAGACAAGCCCGACCTGTGACCGCGCTGCACTCAGCCGCTGCAAGCGCTCTTACAGATACCAGTGGAACTCGAACGAGAATATTGGACTGCACGACCTGCTAGTGACAGTATTGTTGTCTTTTGATACCTGATTCAAACTATTGAGGGAATCTTCCTCGTTCTGATAGTTTAGAGTGTAGGTAATACTTACATGCTATACAATTTAAAAACATTCAATCCTAATGTATCTGTTGAACAGTACTATTATTTCTTCTCTGGTTAAACTTAAATAAGGCAACACAAATCACTGACCCGCCGCGCGCCGCTACTTGTACTGCTTTTAACTTGATTTTGATACTTAGTAGGTACTGACATGTAACTACAGCGCTAGCTGACCATTGGTGGCAGATATTACAATGTCTAAATGTGTGTGCGTGTGAGTAGTCATTACTGAAGGATTATCTCAATAGTGTGTGTGGGCAAAAGTTATGAGTAAAGTAAAAAAAATGTAGCATACTAGGTTTGTATGGACCTTTATAATGTTAACACAATATGCCGCTACAACTTAATTTTTTTTCATAAAATCTCATGTTGTAAGTACCTACTAGCATATAATGTGGCGTACAGAATTAAAGTTGTAGTGAAAATAAGATTAGTATGTAGAATTTTACCCTTGCTCATTAAAAATTAAATATCGGTGTAACGGTACTACTGGGAATTGATTTCCCACAAGTACTGTCAACAGAACTACTCCACAGAACCAGTGGGAATACACGGAATTTTGGTCTTTGGTAATAAACTGGATTCTATTACCAAAGACTGATACCAATAGATGACTTACCTACTGAGAGATATTCTGATAGAAATAAGAAACAAAGTTAATTTTACAATTGAACAACTATCAGTGAACATTATTTAGAGCAATAATTATTATGTGATAGTTAGCAGTAAGTGTAGTAATATGGACCTACAGGTGTAGTAAGTTATTTAACAACGTGTCTCATGTTGTGTGGAATATACTATGGTGGAAACTACCTTCTGCTTTTATTGAATTAATAATAATATGGGACAACATCCACACGAAGGTGTTCAGGTCCCAAACTAGGCACAGCCTGTGCTGTGGTGACCTGATCACTGATATACATACTAATATATAATAAACACCCAGACACCGGTCAAACAGACATGTTCATGCACACAAATGTTTGACCTGTCTGGGGATCGAACCCATGACAAGAAAATTGAAAGTCTATTTAAGATGTTTTCTGTTTATTTAGTTCCATTACAGAAATATCACAAACATTCTTCCTACAGCGCAGCACTGCACTCACTCACATACA
Source organism: Ligdia adustata (assembly GCA_947049295.1). NCBI lineage: Eukaryota > Metazoa > Arthropoda > Insecta > Lepidoptera > Geometridae > Ligdia > Ligdia adustata. Next base: position 12,000,407 of record OX346234.1, read on the forward strand.
ACATTATTTGATAATCACTATCAAAGTTACAATGGACTCGGAGACATTTGTACAATTTCATGTACTGATAGTAAAGCCTGATTGCTCTCAACCGACTCAACACCTGATGTTTAAGTTCACAGCACACTATCAACAAGTAACAGAACATATCATATCTCTACATCTCCAAACAAGAGAAGACTTATAATCCATTTCCGAGTTCATATAATTATGTGCTGAGCACCTAACTATTATAGATGTTGTTTGTTCTTATTAGTTCCTTTAGAGGAACTAATATACTTTTTTGTGTCTGTAGTTCCTTCAAAGGGACTAGGAACTACAGACACTACCAAGTTATTTAGTCAAGTAAAGAAAAGATTGAATGCTGTATATGAACACAACATTAGAATGTCAGTGGTGCTGACTCTAACGCCATGTATTCACTGAGCAACAAATGTTTATTTCTGACCAGGTGGTCAAGTCTGTATTTGAATTGCCTCAGAACTACAATTGGATTGTACCAAAACGGCCGTTTTGACAGAGAATAGGCCACAGTTAGTATTAAACAAAACAAAGCCTTTTTAATTCTAACTCCTCGGTCAGAGTTAGAATTATACAATCTTGTTCTATGTCAAAATACCTATTTTGGCATTGTCTCAGAATGACTATTGCATATAGTAATTCTGAGACAATTCAAATAACAGACTTGTCCACTAGGATACAGTAGGACTACAGTGGAAACACTTGGAGCACATCTATGCCAAAAGACATGCTTTCAAAGTAAATGGCTTATTAATATAAAAATGTTTATGTTTATAATAATTTGTTTCAAGAGCTACATCTGTTTCTGACATGCTAACATGATGACATATTATTGTTCAGTGAACTAATGGTTTTATGTATTTTTTCTGTAGTTACTAAGCCTTAATTTGCAAAGATACACCTAATCACAAAAAAGCCTAGTCATAAATTATACTGGTTTTATTCTTAGGAATATGTGTTTGTTACTTACACAGTGTAACACACACTAAGACTTAGTAGGTATGGTCCTTAAGCTAGTAGTGTAAGTTTGAGTGGTGCTAGCGGCGCGAGGGTCCCGAGCCGCCCTGCCAGCCGCCGCGGTGCCCGCCGCCGCGCCCGCCCGCGCGACCTCGACCCGCCGCTACAACAACACAACAGGATCCTATCAGTACAAGGTTATATCAAATAGGTAAATTGTCCAATGGGCTGAAGCAAAACAATATTGTATTTCACTAAGACACTCGGCTACTAGACCTATCTGACAAAGGTGTTTAAAAATTTTCCAAATTTTTATCCTTAACTTATGCAGTTGCAGCAGTATTAAATATAAATCAATATTATTCTGTTCATGAAATAGCTGAACACCTCTCTAAAAACAAACAGCATACTTCAATTTCACTCTAAACACAAACCTAAACAGAATCAGGAGTTTACAATGCCCGACCCTTCTTTAGTCATCTCTAATGAATAATGATTTCCAATTATTGGGCATGTTTTCATAGCCAGCAAGTATTTCACTGATATTGTACATTGAGGACTGTCCACCCAGATGATTGTTGTCGAAGTGGCTTCGACTTATTGGCTGTACAAAATCGGACTGGCAAAAAAACAAAACATTACTTTACAATGCAATATAACGACTCTTCCATACTAAAATAAACTTTCTTTAAATTTGGGTCAAAGCTACTAAGTAAGTACTTAATAAAACCCATCATTTTACATCCACTAGAAAGGGAGAGTAAAATATTATTATGTAGGTACTTAATGTTTACAAACAATGCTATTAGGACATGTTACTGCACCGGCCAAGGAGCAGAGTAGTAGGTACTGACCTTGTGCTCGTAATATAGCACTTTTCCCGCGACCTGCTGTGGGTTTATTCCCTTGTCGTTTGAACATCGGCGCGTTCTTCAACATGTCCGGCAGGATCAAGAAGCGAATTTTGGAACCGCGGATGTAAACATTCTCGAGCTGACCGACGCGCCCATCTCGGTATGTACATGTAACCTGAGTCATCTGGCAGTTCATGTTGTCTTCGGCTTCGATCAGCTTCCCGCGGTAAACTTCGCCGGTGTTTGTTTCGCAGGTCACTACATGACCCTCAGCTTCGTGAAGAACTTTAATTGGCACACCGATAGACATACTGACTTTTGCTTTACCAAAGCTACGTAAAATTCAGTATAATTAAAACCAATATCGATGGATTATTTTGGATAAAAATAATTATATCTTTTTCGGCCTTTATCAAACAAACAATGTCAAAACAATCAAGATGGCGCTGGGCTCTGTTTGCTGTGCAAGCAAGTGAAGTAAACAATAACCAAGAGATGTTAGCAAGCACAGTACTGCCAGGTAATCAGAGATATTTTCCCCAGTTTTTTTATAATCATAGGGGATTATAAAAAAAACTGGCTTATTGATAATTATTAAACAGCCTATTAAGCAGAGGTAATAGCAAAGTTTAAAAGAAATAATAAGAAAAAGGTACATAGCCATATTCACAACACGAAAATGGACTTATAAAAACTATGCTATATTTTAAATCGTACCTTCATTACTTATCGTTTAAAGCGATCTCTTGTAGGCATATACTCGTATACACACTTTCATACAAATACTCAAAGCAAATATACACAAGGGCATTCGGATAAAAAACACCTTAATTTGAAGGGTATCTTTATATCGGGCTCCACTGAGCAAGCAGAACAGAATTAAATAAAATATTGAGACAGTGACACTTGCGAGTGACAGCAAGTAATTTGACAGCGTTTTTTTTTAATATAAATAGACATTACAAAAGTTAGAATTATCTTCAGCAATATCTGAAAGATTTCTTTTTTTAAATAGAACAAGTATGTAATTAATTTGTAAGGTAAAGTGAATTCATACCTATGATCATTTCAAATTTCTAAAATATGTTCTCGTGACTTGATTGGCTAAAGCTAACCCGCCTCGCTCGCTATCTAATTCTATAATAATTTAGCTTTAGATAAAAAATAAAAATGTAAATAAAAGTCTTGTTCCGTTTGTGCAATTCCGTAGCGTTCTTTTATTATATTATTAATTTGTGTTTTGTTCATTCGGTTTAGAAACTATAATTCTCTAACTTTAATCTAATATATAAAAATCCTTGTACATTGTATTTTAAATAGTTTTACGCCTAGTGAAATAGCGTCATTTTTTAACTGAACATGAATACGGACATGATGAAAGTAGAAATGGAGGCAGAGGCGTGCTGCGTGTGCGGCGAGACTAACGAAGAGCTATGGTCTCCTGAGGAACATGATGCGGGCGCGCCAGCCGCCGACCCGCCGTTGCGGGCCATGCTGCTGCATCTCAACCACTCCAAGGTACAGCACAGAACCAGCTAGCACTATATTTTGTGTTACAAGAAGTGCTAATTGCAATGCTTGTTCTGTGTATAGACAGTGCCGAGCGGGCGGCTGTGTGCGCGCTGTATCTGCAAGGCTCAGGAGGCGTACAGCTTCAGCACTTCCCTGGCGGCCAAAGGCCCGCCGCCGCTCAGCGAGAAGATACGTGCATTGCGTCACAGGTAAGTTTATTTGGTTGTTTAAATATTGCTACATTCTAGCTCACCAGACTTTTATATCATTATTACTTTTTTTTTTTACCTATACTGTGCCACTCCTGGGCAAAGGTCTCCCCCAAAGCCTTCCACATTTCTTTATTTTCTGCCACTTCTTGCCAATCTATATATTTTATAACATACTTTAAGTAATATGTGAGACATGTGTAAACTAACTAAATGATCTACATAATCATATATTTTGTTATTAAATTGTCTCTCTTTCCCTCTTGTTATGAATTTTGTTTTTATTCTTTTTTACTGGTCTTAAGCATAGTGAAAATGTTTGCAGATTACACGAGCTGACCCAGAAGATCGACGTGTTCATAGTGGTGGGCGGCGGCGCGGGGGGCGCCTACAGCGAGGAAGACATCATCATGGTGGAGAAGGAAGCCTTGGCCAGCGCCACCCAGGCAGACCAGGAGCGTCAGGAGAAAGGACGCTCGCTGCGCGGGGAGCCCTGCTTCCAGTGTACTGTGTGTCCCCTCACCTTCCAGGTACACTACCACATACAGGGTTATTGGCTAGGGGTGTACTAAGCCGAAAGAGGGTCAATATAACTTTTACTATGGGACCAACTCTGAAATTGGGAAAAAAATACGTGAGCAGTTTCAAGCTGATGTGCCTATATCATAATGTGTGGAATTCATGAATTGCCCAATGCATTGCACAATATTGTCCCTAAATGGTTGATTGTCGTATAGCCATTTACCCTGTTTATTTTTATAAGAATGTATGGACGTTGCAGTGATCACATTCTTAGTTCATTGTCATTAAAGAGGTTAATGAGTGGAATGTTACACTCTGTACATTAATTGTATCAGTAATTGAGTAAACAGTCAGAAAAAACCTATTTGAAACTTTTTGCAATTAACTAAGTACTAAACCATAATGTAGTGTGATATGGATCATCAACATTTAGCTGCACATTAAATGTTCTACATTATAAAAAAATTGTTTTTTTTTGCAAATCCAACAACAAATGTTCATAGCAATCATACATTCACATGCCGGCTGAGAAATTAATTTTCTGTTCTTAACATATTCCTAATTAAGTAACAAAAAGATGCAGTGTCTGTACAATCACCTAAATCTTCAGAAGTGGTTCCAATGTGAGGTGTGTGTTCCAGCGTGCGTTGGAGTACCGCAGCCACGTGGAGGGTCACGGGTCGGACGCGCTGCACTCGTGCTGGAGCTGCGGCCTGCAGTTCTCCTCGCACCGCGCCTGCCTCGAGCACGCCGCGGAGCACGCCGCCAGTGACCTCACCTGCTACCTCTGCCACACCACCTTCCAGGTCACTACTGCTAACTACTCACCACGAGAATTAAACTGTCAAACTTGTGCTTCAGTATTGCATCACAAGCAGTTACGAATTAATTACAATAGAGCATAACAATAAACAACTGAACATTGATTGTGTTAATCCATTGTACAGAGCGAGTGGGAGATGCGCGCGCACGAGGCTGGGTGCGAGTCTCGGTGCCCGCAGTGCTCCGAGGTGTTCCCCTCGCGCGCGGCGCTCCGAGCGCACGTCACTGTGCACGGCACCGTGTGCGCCGCCTGCCTGCGCGCCTTCCCCTCGCACGCCGCGCGCGCAGCACACGCACACACGCACCGCACCAACCAGCGCCTGCTGTGCGGGTACGCGGGGTGCATACTGCGCTTCAACACACGGTATGTACACATCACTCACTCACACACGCACCGCACCAACAAGCGCTTGCTGTGCGGGTACGCGGGGTGCATACTGCGCTTCAACACACGGTATGTACACATCACTCACTCACACACGCACCGCACCAACCAGCGCCTGCTGTGCGGGTACGCGGGGTGCATACTGCGCTTCAACACACGGTATGTACACATCACTCACTCACACACGCACCGCACCAACCAGCGCCTGCTGTGCGGGTACGCGGGGTGCATACTGCGCTTCAACACACGGTATGTACACATCACTCACTCACACACGCACCGCACCAACCAGCGCCTGCTGTGCGGGTACGCGGGGTGCATACTGCGCTTCAACACACGGTATGTACACATCACTCACTCACACACGCACCGCACCAACCAGCGCCTGCTGTGTGGGTACGCGGGGTGCATACTGCGCTTCAACACACGGTATGTACACATCACTCACTCACACACGCACCGCACCAACAAGCGCTTGCTGTGCGGGTACGCGGGGTGCATACTGCGCTTCAACACACGGTATGTACACATCACTCACTCACACACGCACCGCACCAACCAGCGCCTGCTGTGCGGGTACGCGGGGTGCATACTGCGCTTCAACACACGGTATGTACACATCACTCACTCACACACGCACCGCACCAACCAGCGCCTGCTGTGCGGGTACGCGGGGTGCATACTGCGCTTCAACACACGGTATGTACACATCACTCACTCACACACGCACCGCACCAACCAGCGCCTGCTGTGCGGGTACGCGGGGTGCATACTGCGCTTCAACACACGGTATGTACACATCACTCACTCACACACGCACCGCACCAACCAGCGCCTGCTGTGCGGGTACGCGGGGTGCATACTGCGCTTCAACACACGGTATGTACACATCACTCACTCACACACGCACCGCACCAACCAGCGCCTGCTGTGCGGGTACGCGGGGTGCATACTGCGCTTCAACACACGGTATGTACACATCACTCACTCACACACGCACCGCACCAACCAGCGCCTGCTGTGCGGGTACGCGGGGTGCATACTGCGCTTCAACACACGGTATGTACACATCACTCACTCACACACGCACCGCACCAACCAGCGCCTGCTGTGCGGGTACGCGGGGTGCATACTGCGCTTCAACACACGGTATGTACACATCACTCACTCACACACGCACCGCACCAACCAGCGCCTGCTGTGCGGGTACGCGGGGTGCATACTGCGCTTCAACACACGGTATGTACACATCACTCACTCACACACGCACCGCACCAACCAGCGCCTGCTGTGCGGGTACGCGGGGTGCATACTGCGCTTCAACACACGGTATGTACACATCACTCACTCACACACGCACCGCACCAACCAGCGCCTGCTGTGCGGGTACGCGGGGTGCATACTGCGCTTCAACACACGGTATGTACACATCACCTCACTCACTCACTCATTCATGCATACACTTTAAAATTAGTAGTTCATATGCCTGTAAGTACTCACACTAGGTTAATATTGTCGTCAACGTTCACGATATTTGCTCAGTAGTGATTGTGTGTGTGTTGCAGATCGAACCTGATCTCTCACCTGCGCAAGTGCCACGGCTCGGGCGAGGAGCTGGAGCCCGCTCCGGCTCCCGCCGCCCCCCCGGCGCAGGGCGCTCCGCCCCGTGCCGCCCCTGCCCCCGTGCCCTGCAACTCCTGTGAACGCACGTACGTACACCACCGCCTGTCCTGTTCATTGTGTACTTTACTATTGAATTTTTCATTTTATAAATATTTAAAAAGGAAAACTCACCCTCAGAGGATCATTCTGTTGTCCGACGTACTTACGTCCAGTCCAGGCTCGCTCACTTGTGCACAATATTAATGTTGTTATATCATATTAAATACAGACTAGTATAGTTTGTAATATGTGTGTGTCTGTATGTATGTTTGTCCCCAGGTTCGGCTCGGTGGCTGCTATGAAGCGTCACGCGCGCGTGCATCTCAAGGCGGACAACAAACTACACGACCAACACGAACAAATCAAATATGTACGTACTCACTACATAATACACACTTCTCACTACACAGTACACAGTATTCACTACACAGTATTAACTACACAGTACACAGAGGACACGAATTTTGCATTTATGATACGTGTGGGGATTGTAAAAGTTAATCTTTATTAATATTAGGTCCTTACATATGAAATTGGCGTTTTGTCGTACTGGCCACTTTGATCTCAAATATCTCTTCTTTGGTTAGGGATTACAATTTCAAATTTATATAGCTATTTATTCATACATTTGTATTTCGAAAACCGTAATTAATTTGTTTTGTCCTCGTTTGGTTTTTTCTTTGCGTCACGCAGTTTACAAAATGGAAAACTTGAAATATCGCGTTATTTACGAGTACGAGTTCCACCGTCTTACCAGTGCTGCAGTAACGGCTCGAAGGATTAATGATGTGTATGGCGGCGGTGTCGCAAAAGAAAACACAGTGCGTTTTTGGTACCAACGTTTTCGTTCTGGAAATTTCGACCTGCAGAACAAGCCCCGTAGACGGCCGGAGACTAAAGTTGCTAATGAAGAATTGAAAGCTAATGTGGAAGCAGATCCATCGCAAACCACGTCCGAGTTAGCTGCAGGCTGCGGTGTTAGTGATAAAACTGTTTTAATCCACTTGAAGCAAATTGGAAAGGTGAAAAAGCTTGAAAGGTGGGTACCTCATGAATTGAGTGCAGCAAACCGACAAACGCGCGTCAACTGCTGCGTTACATTACTCAACCGGCACAATAATGAAGTGATTTTAAATCGGAAACGCTCATCGCAATGGCTGAATCCTGGCGAACCAGCCAAACCCTGCCCCAAGCGAAAATTGACTCAAAAAAAGTTACTTGTGAGCGTTTGGTGGACTAGTGCCGGTGTCGTTCACTACAGCTTTCTTAAATCTGGCCAGACGATTACAGCAGATATCTTTTGTCAGCAACTGCAAACCATGATGGAAAAGCTAGCTGCTAAACAACCGAGGTTGGTCAATCGCTCTAAGCCACTGCTGCTTCAGGACAACGCTAGACCACACACTGCACAACAGACGGCTGCCAAATTAGAGGAGCTTCAATTGGAATGTCTAAGACATCCACCGTACCTACTCCCCGGACCTGGCTCCAACAGATTACCATTTTTTCGAAATTTGAATAACTTCTTGCAAAGTATGGATAAAATTCAACTCCGATGAGGCAGTCCAAGGCGCCTTCAAAGATTTCATTGATTCTCGTCCTAGTGGTTTTTTTTAGTAAAGGGATCAATGAACTACTTATGAGATGGCAAAAGTGCATAGATAGCAATGGTACATACTTTGATTAAATAAATATATTATTATAAAAAAAAGACTAAATGTTCCTCCCTTACAAAACGCCAATTTCATATGTAATGACCTAATATATTTGAAATGCAAACTAAACAAGGCATGAACATTGTTCAACATGTACAGTACAGGGCAACATTTATTTAACATTTTATTACATTATTATTGATTAGTTTGTATTATACAAATCCCAATAAGATGTATCCCTACAGTGGAAGTACACCTTTATGAATCAATCAAATAAAAACAAACTACATACAGACAAACATAGAATCTCTTTTATTTAGAAAGTACCTAGGTTGAAAATAAAATATTAAAATGTAAGTTGAATAGACATGTCACATCGAGCCTTGCTCAGTGACGCAAACAATGATGCTTCAAATTACAATCATTCGAATGTCCCTTGAAAGTGGACAAAAACTAAATATGTATGAGCCAGGCTCGCTCCGCTGCAGCGCTGGGGGTCACTGTTACTGTACCCATGTATGTTGTCCAGGAGGAGATGGAGTGGGGGGAGGCGGAGGCGGAGGGCGAGGGGGAGGGACGCGTCGAGTACCTGGAGGTGGAGACACTCGAGGAGCTGGAGGACTCCGCGCTGCACTAGACATCAACACCACCAGACGGCTGTGTTACTAGACGCACGTGACTCGGCTTCAGATCCATGACAGAACTCTTTGTCTTTTTCTTTTCTTTTAATATATGGCACCGCACGATTTGTATACTTGCCAGCGTCAAGTTAATAATTAAATATATATATATATATAATAAAAGTAATGAATCGATCAAGTTAAGTGAAATATTAAGTAAAATGTCATTGTGGTCAAGTTAAGATGAAATATAGTGGTGTCGAATCATCCGAGTCACTGAACAATAGGAACGAAGAGTGTTCTGTTGGAGGTACTTGTAGTTAGATACTCAATAAAATAGTTCATTCAAAACTTAACAAGTTTTTTATTTACAAAATAATAAGTTATATAATTAACAATAAATAGTTCAGTGTCAGGTGATTGGTTTAACATCAACTGATGACTCAATATACAGGGTTATTTAGGGGTGTACTAAGCCAAAAGGGAGTCACTATACTCATCCTAAGGAACAACATTCACGATGGGAACAACTGAGAATACGAAAAATAACAGCTGTTTCATACATTTTGTCGAAAAGTGATATAATATAAACTTTATGTATGGAACAGCTGTTTTTTTTCTTGATATTGGGGTTGATCCCATTATTACATTTCAACTACAAAAAGTTTAACAAAAGGTAAAGTATATATATACTAGTCATAACAATCCCTGAACTATAACGACTGAAGGAACCTAGGGTCCATGTACACGTACCACTACTTGACCACACACCAACAGTTGACTACATTTTAAAATATTAAGGTGTAATGGCAACACAAGATGGAAGTTTTTTCTTTTCTTTTATGGCAAGATGATATCTGTATAGTATAGTGATATGGTTTTCCTATTGGTCAAAGAAAGATTCATTCTTTTACTTCGAAGATGGCGCCTTGTAAATTTCTATGTTTTTACTAATCCGCAAAGTTCCATATTAATGCGTAAATCGTTTCGCATCTCATAATACAATGAATATGTGTATTTTCTATGTGTTTAATTATATTATGAGTTATTACAAGCTGTATCTATAAAGTTTTATGGCAATTGTGTTTTTTATAACCTTTGTTATCCTTCGGAACACGTAAACTTACCATTTCCTGATAATAACCAAAGTTTTCAAGCTTTGGAGCGTTATTTATTTTAAAAACTATATTTTCGTTTTAGTTTAATTAATGTATTTTATTAATTTCACTGTATATACTTAACATTTTTTAAAACAATCCAAAGCTCGAACAGGGTGCGTATTTGTATTCTACTCGAGTGATCAGGCACAGGCAATATTCAGTAAAGGATGAAGCAAAAGTTGACAACTTTCAATGCGATGTTATTTTACTGTTAAAACTGTAAATTTGTCTTTGCACTATATGAAGATATAAAATTAATTAAAGTTATATAAGAAATTTCTGTGTTATCCAGATTGAGCTACACAGTCTGCATAGCAGATCACAAAAGGATGACTGCCAATGGTTTCGACCTTTGGCTAAAAATAAATATTATTTAAAAACCAGTGTTGCTTTTAATAGACTGACGCCGTTCACGTGTGCGCACCGATACTACGAGTAGTGCCCCAACACTGCGCAGAAAAACAAATGCTAGCTTACGCACTATATCCTAACTCAGCACATATATATGTGTCTATGTTTAAATGCTTAAAAAGTTAAAGGAAACATTCTGTTACACAGGAGCAACCGACGACATACAAATAACTCGTACTGGGTTTGCGCCACTTCTTGCCAAAGTTTTTGAAGAAAAGTTTAGTGAAAAGATCGTTACAAACGGGTTTAAAAAATTAGGAATAAAATAGGAATATCTTTTGATAGATTTTGAGAGATGCGTGGCACCATCATCTGACTTAGAGAGACGTTACTGTTTTTAAATCTTTCATGATAAAAGGGAGGTCTAAAGAATTTAAACAGACAAAAGATTGTAATGGACATGACTTGGCCAAACAATTGTTCTATGTCTGGAATAAAAAACGTGATATATATACAAAGAAAATCCTCCGATGCATACTTAAAATGACATTACCGAATCTCCAAACAATGACATGGCAAGTTAGTGGTAGTTCTTCATCACGTTCGCGACGTCATCACCATCAACAGGCAGAAAGTGCACCAAATATCACGTCAAGAACTCCAAAATCTTACAAAGTGATTACGCCGATAGCATCGTAATATATTTCACTTGTGCTTAAAAAACAACAAGTTAGTCCTGCGTTTGGAAATCACATGATACGGACCTCAGACTCTCCATAAAAAAAATGATGTCTGAACGACTACCATTGCTACCACTTCCTAAAATGCTAAACGAGGGATTTATTATGTACAAGAATTTGAAAGTATCAGAAGAAAATTTTAAAATTATATTTTCTCGGTAATTTCTGTTAATTTCATTGTGATAATATTTTTAATAAATACTAAATAAGGTAAATATTTAGTTCTACTCCTTATTTTGTGATATTTTTAAACTAAACCGTCAGAGGTCAACTAATAGTATTTCGGGTGGTCATCAATTAGAGCCCAGTGGTCAAGCTATGGTACATTATGAAGATTTTGCTATGAATTAAATTTATGAAATATCTATTGCTCTATATAATTGAATATTTACAGTCGCTGAGCAAAGGTTCAATTGACTATGTACAAAAACTGCAGAATTGTCTAAAAAATGTAAGTGTAAAATCGCTTAAATGGTCAACTAATGGTACATGGACTCTACATACTGGTGGTGACAACTGAGCAGACACCCATCACACATAGTGTAGGACATGTATCGACAGTAGGGACGGAGGTGGCTAGGGCTGCGGCAGCGGCTTGGCGCGGCAGATGACAGCGAGCCGGCGCAGGCGCGGCAGGCGCTCCCCGCGCCACGTGCTGCGCTCCCCGCCCAGCACCTCGTGCTTGAACTGGTAGCGAGACACGCCGCTGGAACACAACACAACACTGAAGAGAACCCTGATCGTACTGCTGTTCTACTACTCGAGCACTTTCATTTGATATTGATAAAATGGGAGTTGTGAAAAAATATATTATCCACTATTTTGTTGTTGCGGTCATCTTGGAGTGCCTTTCGTTGAATAGCTGAGGAGTACTGCTGATTCTTCTGAACTTTAAAACAAAAATCAAATTGTTTCAACCGTCCCGGAGCTACGATGCCTCAGACACCTGACACCTGACACTTATAACACCCCCACGTATTCATAAAGCCATCGAGGTTACCATTTCAATACTTACATCTACTGACTTCCAATAATAATATGAGACATAATATAATAATAATATGGGACAACATCCACACAAAGTTCTTAAAGTCCCAAACTAGGCAAACCCTGTGCTATGGTAACCTGATGACTGACATACATACTTAGAAATACATATATACTAGCTGTGCCCCGCGGTATTACCCACTGTAACTTAATTAACCCACAGTAATATTAAAAGTATCCTATGTCCGTCTCCTGGTTCTATGCTACCTCTCCACCAATTTTCAGCCATATCGGTTCAGCTGTTCTTGAGTTATAAATAGTGTAACGACACATGACTTTCTTTTATAAATATAGATAGATAATAATCACCCAGACACAGGTCAAACAGACATGTTCATGTACACAAATGTTTGAGCTGTCTGGGGATCGAACCCGGGACCAGCGGCGCAGAAGGTTAGGCTTGCTATCAATTGCGCCAACCAGCCAGTCAAATTAATGAACAAAGTGAAGTCAACATGCACAGTGAAGACAGTCACCTCATGATGTAGAGAGCTCTCCGCTGCAGCAGCGCATCGATCGCGAGGTGCTGCTTGTCAGTGTGCGCGTGCGTCAGTCTCATCACCGCGCTCGACACCAGGCACAGCCCCGCTATCGTGTCGCCGCAGAACTGATAACAATCGACAACCACAACTGATACAACTGACTCCTTGTTCTTACTTCATACACACTCGCACACATTCACACACATTCTTACATGGTATACCTCTCCCAAACAACTCGCTCGCTTATACTCCAAGGAACACAACATTTTTTAATGAATTAATGAACTCTTTACTGTAGACACTAACATTAAACTAATAATAAAATAAATTCTTAACTCTAGTGACGTCGCGCGGGGTACGGCAGCGCTTGACACTGAGCTTATACATTTATAAGTATGACATACGTGTCATAGGAAAGATATGCATTAACATCCCACTTAGACAGCAGCATGGCAGAACACCGTGAATAGCATATCCGTCCTTGCTAATGACATACACATTACATTACACGATACATACAACATGGAGGTCACAGCCCAACTGTGCCAGGAGTATCGCGACGAAGAAGATGCAAAAGATATATTTACCCTGACTGCATCGATGTGAGGCTTTATGTGTCCGGCGGCAGCCAGGTCCAGCACGTGCACGTAGGGTAACGTGTCTGTCTCGCAGGTGAAGGCAGCTCGCTTCACGCGCTGGATCACCGCCTCGTTGTCGGGGCTCCACTGACGGCGCTCCGTCTCGCGGTACCCTTCGATCGCCTGGACACACCATCTACTTAAATGTATTAATTTATAGAAAATAGATTTGCATTTGACTGTGTCTCACCTAAAGCGACAATACACATGCAACATATTTCGTGCACGGGTTGTACAACACATTAAATAATAACACATTGAATATTGAAATATTTTTTGTTGTTTTTCGATTGAGAGGTTGTTTCACCCACGAAAGAGAGAAATTTGTTGAAAATGTAAAAAGTACGAGGACCCTATAAAAGTAGATTTTATGACTCGTTAAATAAGGTCAAAAGTACTGTGGCTATGATACAAATCTAAGAAGTGAGTTTCCATTCTCGCCAAGAGTGTGGATGCCACTTTAGTAATTTTTGGAAGCCATTTGCTATTGGACACAAAGAATGTTGAATCTCTGTAAAAATAATTTTGCCTTAAGAAATAAGATTAGATATTGTGCAATGGCTAAATGATTGCATTCCCAAGGTCTCTCCGTGGCAGAACTACTTCAATATCATTGAAGATGTCTTGAATACAAGTTGTTTATATTATATATTTATTGAATATTAAGTGAGCAGCTTCAAGCTGATGTGCTTATATCATGTTGTGTTGAATTCATTCAATTGCCTATATCATATTGTATTGTTGTGTGACACAAAATACCAATTTAGTTGGAATTGTACACTTACATTGTCCCAGTGATCATATTCATATCGCATGCGCTTGAGATAGGGCTCCAGCTCAGCCAACATTGCTGCCTCCTCGGCCTCTGATATGAAATCAGGCAGCACCCGCATGTCCCGCACCACGGCCGCGCGGAGTGCCGGCTCTTCCTGCTCCGACCATGATGGACACACCTGAACCAGGCTCGGGTCTCCTGGACACATGGATTGAATAAATTTGAATAAAAATAAATTTTAAACTTTGAACCTCTATTTGACTTCAGAGGTTGAAAATCCAAAAAATGTATAAGGGTGTATTGTATATATGTTTTTAATATAGTTCTACATTAATTTCTAGCTGTCTTAAGTCTTACTCTTTTAGCTTTCATATAATTGTATGCATTTTATGTCATTATGTCAGGTCTTCATTGAGAAATCTTTTAAATCATAGTATCTTTTATTAATTAAGAATATGCGAAGATTTTAAATAAACAGGGATTGGTAGTATATGTTTATAGTCATGTACAATGGGCAAACAATTTTATAATTTTCTAGGTACAAAGAGAGCAGAATATTTAAGATCTTATGGTTAATTTAATATTCATGCAGGATGTCCATGTTTCTCTCAATCTTAAAAGCTGTGTGGACTTGTCCATAGGGCAAGGGGTAGGGTAGGATCCTATCAAGTCTTCATCAGTTCATAATAATGGTTTAACTGTCATCAAGAATACAATCATTTTAGTTGTACCCTAATCTTATCTACTTCCTTAGAAGAGACACAGGTAATCAGTGCTAATTATAAAGGAATAATATCAATCGAAACATTACGTTATCGTACGATTTTTAAAAGATAAAACTTACCTAAAAGTTTGCTATCGGTTTCCGCAACGACTGGGTTGTTACTCATCTGTCTAGATACATTTCTGAGTCTGTAAGGGTTTAACCTACAGTACTTTATAAAACTAAAAGATAATATGCGCATTTTATTGTGTTATTAGCGTAAATAAATGTAATAAACAGGCCGAGAAAACCTAAAGTTCACGTTACAAAACACAAATCAAATTTCAAAACAAAATCTTATTGGCATTGACAAATGGCAATTGTATTAAACTGTTACTTTGACTTAGACAAATAAATTGTCAAAGTCAAAGTGTCAATTTATATAATTCAGCATTTTTTTAAATGGGACTCTGTACGATTAAAATATTGTTCTTTTAACCCCCGACGCAAAAACGACGAGTTGTATTGTCTGTGGCATCGTAACTCCCAAACGGATGGACCGATTTTGTGTTTTTTTTGTTTGAAAGGTAATAGCCGGGAGTGTTTAGCTTATTTGATGAAAATCGCCGCCGCCACTAAATACATTTTTTTTCGAAACTCACTATGGAACCTCAATATGGGTGTCAAATAAACAAATAAAAAGGCTTGACTAGTAGAATACTATACATTATGATAATTTCAAATCCAAGATGGCTGCGACAACAAGTGACGGGGGTTTTTCATAACTTTCAATGTTACTTGTTGCCTGTAACGAACGCTATTCAGAGGTCAATAAATAGAAAAGTAAAGTAATTTACTTTACTTTACTTTAGACCCGAATATTCTATTCTTATGAATCGGAAGCACGGCTCGGTCAAATTCTTAAGTAAACCCCATGAGCTATAGCATCGCATACCTAGGTATGCGTGGTGCCTCAGACAGAATGCCGTGGTGGTTCCGGTAACTTATTTTCTACCGATTGTACAGTGGTCTACCAGAGAGAGTTCTCACAACGGAAATACTAGAACGTTATCCTAAGATTAGAACTCAACTCAAGGCTCGAAAGGACACACCCATAATCTATTACATTTTTCGTTCGTTATTATAAATTAATTTTCGCTTGCTATTAGTAAAGTAAAAGTAAAGTAAAGTAATATTTATTGACCTTTAAATAACGTTCGTTACAGGCAAGTCTTATTACATTTGAATGAATAATTACTTAAAAAATTTAACTTACAAATCTCATTTATATACGATTACTTAATATTAGTTCTTAGTTTAATAGTTCTCATGTCAAATATTTACATTATAATTGCTTTGTTTAGTTATTATTAATATTTTATAATGGTTGTTTGTTACACAAGAACGATGATTCTACAAGCTGCATTGACATATATTCGCTGAGTTTATAAAAAGGATTGCTTTCAAAAAAATACTTCAATTTTTGTTTGAATGTAATAAAATTGAGATCCATTACACTATTAGGTAATTTATTATACATCAGTATTTTGGTATAAAGCCCCTGCTTCTTACATTTAGCTAATCTATTTATTGGTAGGATTCGCCCTTTTTTATTATTGCGTGAAATTCTTTTTTCCGGTATTTCCCTATCCTCGTGTACTTCTAATAAACAACTATAAATATAAAGTGATATAACTGTCATTATTTTATCTTTTTTAAAGTGTTTTCTCGCAGGACTACGTTTTTTCAATCCGTTAATTGTTCTTATAGACTGTTTTTGACATTTTAAGACTTTTATGATATCTTTAGCATTTCCCCAAACAGTAATAGCGTATCTTATAATAGAATGCACGTAGGCATAATAGACAGAGATGAGCGACTTTTTATCTAGTAATGGCTTAAGTTTAAATAAAGCATAATTACCACTTGCCATTTTCTTGCAAATTTTATCGATGTGCGCATTATGGCTAATTGTATTATCTATTGTATAACCTAGAAATACATTTGTTTTACTAATGGAATTCCCGAAAATACCTAACTTTGACTGATACTGCATAGAGATGGTTTTATCAGAGTTAAGAACAATTCCATTTGCGTCAAACCATTCCTTTAACAATTCCATAACGATACGAATTTTATTTTCTAAATTATGTATACATTTGTCTCTGATACCTACAAGTGTGTCATCTGCAAATAAATTTATGTGAGCCCAACTTGGCAATGCATTGGTAATATCATTAATATATATCAAAAATAAGACTGGGCCTAAAATAGAGCCCTGTGGTACTCCAATTGACATTCTACCTTCTGTAGAAATTTGTTCATTAATCGAGACAATTTGACTACGGTTCTGTAAGTAAGTTATCATCATATTTAATTCATGACCTTGAAATCCGTAATATTGCATTTTTAAAATCAATATATCGTGCCTCAAACAATCAAAAGCTTTTGAAAGATCACAAAAGATACTTGCACATTTATTTGACGTATGTAATGATTCTAGAATGTAATATACTACTTTTCTTATAGCCATTTCTGTTGAGCGGCCTTTTCTGAATCCAAACTGTGACATTGTAAATAAATTATTTTCTTCAAAGTATTTAACAATTCTCGATTTAATAATAGCTTCTAAAATTTTTGATAAAGTTGGCAAAATGCAAACGGGTCTATAATTACTAATATCCTCTATATCCCCTTTTTTAAAAAGTGGGATTACCCTACCCGGTTTCAATACGTCGGGAAATATTCCGTCAGTTAAACATGAGTTTAAGACAATTAATATTAATTCAAATAAATTATCGTTATTTATTATTAGGTTCCGTAAAGTCTTAATACTCATATCATAAATATCTAACGTAGGTTTTTGCTTCATGTTAACTACTACCTTTTTGAGCTCAGTATAATCTACTGGTCCGAATGAAATAGATGTCAACGGTATTACGGATTATTACTATTCAAACTCGATATAAGTTAGGTTTTGATATTTCTCCAAGCAGTGTTTTTTAAAATGTATTGAAATTGTTAAAGGGCAAATCGCATAGGTAGGTAAGTACTTCGCAGATTATTAATTAATTCATGTGTCACCCATTCCGCAAAGTTATACCTAAGTAGATATAATCCATATACTAAAATGCTTAATTCGAAAGGTGAATAGTGAGCGAGCGGTGGTCGGAGTGAGGCAATAATACGCATCACGGAATGTAAGAATGGCTTACGATGGCCGCTTAATGATGATACCCTCACGTTAACACGCCTTCTGTTCGGCTACCGTAACATGCAGCTCAGCTGATGTTACTTAGGTAGGTACTACAATATACACTCACTGATGGACTCGTGCGGTTTGGCAACACACGGGTTTGGCCCATTGTGCATGGGCCCTACCTACCTACCACACTACCGAGATCATTCTATTACTTGTATCTAAGGTAATAGGTAAGTAGGTACCTACTCTACCACACATGTGACAAACCATATTTTTATTCATCGGGAGCGTGTCGGCGATTAATGCCTAATTCTTAATTATCCAAATATCTACCTACCTATATCTGCAAATTATTATCGGGACGAGTTTTTTGTGTATATTCTATATTTTACCAATTGTTCATTTTCCTAACTAGATAGGTTTACATGGTACGGATTCAGCTTTTCACAGAAGAAAGTAC
Organism: Ligdia adustata; assembly: GCA_947049295.1. Classification (NCBI taxonomy): domain Eukaryota; kingdom Metazoa; phylum Arthropoda; class Insecta; order Lepidoptera; family Geometridae; genus Ligdia; species Ligdia adustata. Next base: position 12,019,184 of record OX346234.1, read on the forward strand.
AGTAAAATACGTGTTTAAATCATAGTATTGTTACTGTTCATTCACAGTAATATAATAATAATAATAATAATTTGCAGAAATACATATTTGATTTAGGAATAATTAAATTAGAAGAATTTAAGAATTTGGAAGTAATCGCCGACACGATCGGGTGCTATTATACCGATAATGTGGTTCATTTTAGATCGTTTCTGAGTTTGTACACAAATCTTCAACCGAAAATGGGTGGTCTTATACCATATATAATATAATACCTACTGTAAACTTTTCAAATATGTACCTACCTAGATTAGAATCTGACAGCGGAATAATTACTCATCTGAATGTAGGTTCGTATAAGTACCTGAGTATTCGCTGCAATCATCTTCTAGTCTGTTAACGAACTATTGTAAAGTTTCGCCTTGACCGGGAGACGGTCAATCGTTGCCGCTGGCGCTGGACGGCGACCTATCATCAACTTTTTCATTTATTTACACTTTTACTTGATATTTAACCGCTGAGTTTACTTTCCGCAACACTCGTACTAGAGTCAATAAACTTGCGCAATCACAATAAAATGTACGAAATCATGTAGAATTGCGATACACTTTCTGCGAACGGCGGTCGTTTGTTCCAAAGTGTTATAATAAAAGTGAGAGTAGAGGCGACATGAACGTCTCGGCTCCTTTCCTCTGAGGGTCGGCTCGTCTGAGAACAATGAATTAGTTACAATCTGCCATCTCCCGAGCCGCGGGAGACGAACCGTGAACATGTAGGTACAATGGTAACGAGATAATGAAGCTAGTTCTTCATAGCTGTATGGCGGTTAAAGTGAACGGCATGGTGCCTAGGTGTGGTGAGTGTGCAGTGGACTATGAATTGTTGGTAGAGGTCGCTCTGTGAAGAGGGATGTGTGTCTGCAAGGGACAGGGAGGACTGTGCACGATCTGAGTTCCGCAGCAATAAACACTGCGGCCACTCTGCCGGAGGTCATGCCTTACTGAACCTACTACAGTGAGTGTATTATTGCTTGAACTTTTACTTTCATAAGTAGCAAAGCGACGGCTATGCCACATAATTATTTAAAAAAAGTGATTAAAGAATGCGTGGAAAAAGAACCGTTGTAAATATGAAGGCGACACTGTGTTTATTTAACGTAGGTATTCGCTACGTATATTGACAACACGTTGTCACAGCGCGACTCAGTAAACTAATTATTTATTTGTTTATCATTTTAATGATATGGTACTAATGGTTTATTATTTATGTAGGTACTCGGTTAAGAGTGTCATATAAAGTCATAATATTAGTAACATTTAACGCCACGACGCGGCGACGCGACCGTTCTCATTCCGCACACACTCAAAACTATCATTTTACTTGTTCTTACGTCACGCGCCTCTGGACCTCTGGATTTGAGAAATTTTAAATGAGACCATTTTAGAAGTGTTTTTTCTTTTAAAATCATAATAATAATAATTTGAAATTATTATGTGTAAAGCCATCTCCGCGAGATCAGGGAACTAACATACAACAAAAACATAAGTATACTTACAGTCGAATTGAGTACTTATAGGTATAACAAACATATTCACCTCTTCATTTTGAAGTCGGTAGAATATCAGTAATCAGTGTTTAGTTTCTTATAAAAGTGCAGTGTCAGCGGATTATAGCGTGTAGTTTGTGAAGGAATCATTTAGGTGATCTCTAAATGGAGATTGGTTAATAGGTTGTTGAATTCATAAGTTCGTAATAACAGGCAATGTTACTCGTATCACGGCGCGGGCGGCTGTCGGCATCTATTTTAATAATATATGATGGACACTTACAAAGGTCATGCGTGATGAAGCTAGTGACGTGTCGGCGATTATTTCTTAATCTTCCAAATATGTATTTCTGCGAATTTTAGTTACGTGCCTACAATCTGAACTAAAATTATGTTTGTATTACCTATGGTGTTAGAAATAGATGCAATGTGATAGATTCACTCAGTCAAGGGCTCGCTTGATACGAGCATACCTACCTCCACCGTATCTACTCTCATTGGTTATATAGCTATGTATCTACTCTCATTGGTTATATAGGTATGAATAAATAGCTGTATAAATTTGAAATTGGAATCCCTAACCAAAGAAGAGATATTTGAGATCAAAGTGGCCAGTACGACAAAACGCCAATTTCATATGTAAGGACCTAATATTAGAACAACATCGAAGCAGAAGCTGCCGATTCTTGAAGCCTGACAGAAGCACTGTGACGTATGACGTGATGGTAAATTTAGGGACAGATAGTTTTGCAACATCAATGTAAGGTGTGTTTTCAGCGCTGGGGCCGCGCCGCCCGGCCGGTACAGCTTGTTATTATGTATGTATGTGTATGTATAGTAGTAGGTATATAAAGGTGGCCTACAGACAGTTGTGTGACGTGGTGCAACAAGTGCGCTAGCGGTCTATACTCGTGTACTAGCTGTAGGGCCGCGTCATCTTGATTCTAGCATTTTATTACCTAGGTATTGTTAATGTGCACTTTAATTATATACTTATTAGGTAAAGTCAATAAAACTGTACGAGTGTATTTGTCTCTGGCTAACGTAATAAACGATATTGTTATCACACTGATGATCATAACATCTAGTTAATTAGATCAATATAAGAAGTATGTTAAAGTTTATATGTTTGTGTGTTTGTTACTTAAATTACTTCCTCCCACAATTGATATATACAATAGTGTAAACATTAGAATAAGACAGAACATAACAATTTTTATTCTATTCGTGAGTAACACTAGAGAGCGGCTAATATTTACAACTAACCCATCGTAGGTATCATGGTTCAATATAGGTACTCGTACTTAGGTACAAAGATACTTTTCATGTTTTTATTTTTGTGTGAAATCGTGTCAAATATATTTTGAAGTGTTTTTCCTTCTCCAGTAGCGTTCCAGTAGGTACCTACTTAAAAATTTTACTGTAGCGAATACAAATATAAATAGATACTTGTACCTTGGGATTTGACGAATTTCATACATAATTAACTAATAAGTACTTACGGTCTTATTAATAAACGCGTCTTAACTTAAACCTCTTTTGTCTTGTTTTATCCGATGGGGAACGTCACGCGTCAAAACGAGACTAAAGACGTTTAAAGTTACGACGCGTAAATTAATAAAACCGCTAATGTACATGATTTAATTTGAAGTGAGATGTGGCGCTGACGCATGTGATGTCGGATACACTTGTACGAGTAGGTATATAGTGACAGCACCAGGTGCTTTCTAGAACCATCTAAACACCTCTACTAATACCTACATTACTTCAGATCAGAGAGACACGCTGTATCATAAATAAAGATTACGTTACGTATTTATTTAGCATAGGCTATTATTGTATGGACCTGTTTTGTGATACGAGCTTAATCGTGAGCTGTTGTCATTGAGTACGCGATGATAAATTTAAACATAGTTAATGAGTGTTATGTTGTACCTAAATTAATTTGCGACTTTATTAGTATATTTTAAATCTGTTGTTGTTGCGTGTTCTGCAAGCAGATAGTAGCTGCCTGGTGAGTCTTAGCTAATATATTTCAGCTTGGTAGCGATGATGGCCGAGTGGTTAGTAGGGTCGATTGCTGTGCGAAAGGTACGAGGTTCGATCTCACGAAACATGTAAAAAGAGCCTGAGCTACCGGTGAAGGAAAACATTGTGAGGAAACCATAGCATGGTGGTAGGGCGTTTCCTATCGCTCGTCTGGCTAGCTACCACCCTGAAGTTGTAAAATCTGTTAAGTTTTCTATGTGCCGGTAGCTATCACCTCGGTATTTTGTAATCGCGAGAAAATCGTTTTCTTTCAGTTCAAGTAGACGTGCTACATCCTAGGTCGCATTCACTGTTTACATGAGGCGAGTTGGGGTCAAGCGCAAGCTTAATCTATTCAGTTAGCTGGCATTCTTTTCTGTCTTTCTCAACACTCGATAGACACTACAAATCACGCAATAATGTTTGCTTAAAATGAAAATATTAAAAGCAGTTACTTAGTTCTTATTAATAAGTAAAGCGTATAGTTTTTAATTGGCTTTCTTGTTCGTAGCTGCGTGGAGTGCATTCTCTGCGTGTCTCACTACTTCGGACATCCGCTCCACCGACGTTACTTCCCCTTCGTCCTTCAACGTCTTTCCTCATATCAACATACTATATGAACACTCGTATTTGTATCTAAAAGCAAACGTTCCGCATATTTTCTAAAATCATAATTATGGGTACGAAAATAGTCAGTCTTTTATAATTATATTATATTATGAGTATAACATAAGTACCGAGTTGTACCTAATGTGTGGCCGTGTCGGTATCAAATAACAATAAACTTGATGGATGTAATGAAAAGGTCACGGCGCGACATAATGGGCTCGTTTTACATAATAATACAATACAATGCGCAGTATCTGTATGTCATAGTGTAGTGTTGTGCAAGCGGGTCGAACCGGCGCGCGGCGCGCGGCGCGGGGTCGCGTGCTGCTTGCTCTACCGTACTATGCGGTCATACGTCAGGTGACATTGTCCACTCGAACACACGCTCCGGTGAACTTACTGCCTTATTAATAAACTCGCCTTAACTTAGAGCGTCTTTTGTTTTGTTCTATCAAATGGAGAACGTCACGCGCCAAAACAAGACAAATGACGATTGAAGTTATGACGCGTTAATTAATAAGCCTGTAACAGCGCATAAACTTCCTACAGAGGAGCTGTTACTACTCTGCTCAATGATCGTTAGCTTTTAGAAATTGTTCCCAAATATACGTCACCTGTGAGATGCCTCTACATCACTGATAGTACTTAGTGGTAGATGACATGCCACAGTTTAGGTTGTAGTCAGTACGGTGTGAAGGCCAAACGCGCGCACACACACACACACACACACACGATAGTCTCCCTGATATACATCTGCCTACGAGTATTTGCGCAGGAATAGCATTAAGCAGAGAGTTACGCGAGATCGTGTAACAGCTGTCAATAGATATCTGGACATAATTCGACATAACTTATAGACATATTGAAATAAGAGGAATTAATTCCAATATCTCCTTGGATACATGTGTACCAATAACCAAATTTTTAACCTTTTGTCAACACACTATCATATTTTAGCGAATAAGCAATCAAGCAGAAAAAGAAAAAGGATTAGTCTACCAACTTTCATATTGTTTAAGAAGACGGGTTCTTAAAACTCGACTTCTTCAGAATCTTCTAACTGTATCGCGACGAGGATAACAAGCTAATTCTGGCTCTGAAACCATCAATTGTGAAGTTACTGACCACGTAAAGAAGCAATCAACCTGATCGATCACAGCCTGCGAAGCGTGACGTATGTTGTCGAGTGGTGAGTGGCGATGTACCCGCATTGTGCGGTGTTGGTGATAGCATTCAGTGCAGTACAGTAGGTCCGCGTGTGACTTCCTGACGACACGACGCTTCCCACACGCGCCTCCATTGTCACTCGCTGCCGATGTAGATAACGCAGGTGCATTGCCCGCCCTCGCCCTCGCCCACACCCGCATGCGATCCACTCCATCTAGTACTTCATATTATAAAGTCACGCCTGTTTCCCGTTGGAGTAGGCAGAGATCACATCTCACCATCTGCTGCTACGCCATCCAGACACATTCTTTGCGTTTTACACTTACATGATTACGTTTATACAAGCTCGTTGGTTAAAACTAGTTTTGACATAACATTTTTTTAAAGGACTCTTACTTGTTCGTGATACTAACCGCCTCGTGAATCATCATTAACACATAATCTATTTCGAAAATTTTTTTTCCTGCCATTAATTTCCTTAAGATTTCCAAACTATTTAAACATCTTTTTCTCCATCTCTGTAATTTCAAATTCCTTATCATGCTACCTCCTGATTAGAAGCGACGCAATACATACGCGGATAGACGGACGGGCGAGCGAACGGACGAACGGAAGTGCGGTAACGAACGAGCGCGAGCGTGCCAATGTCAATGATCTCTATTATCGCATTTCCTATTAACACCATCGTATAACGAATCTGTCATCATTCACGGTAATTGTTCCAACTGTAGGGGTCGGGTCAGGAGCTGAGGTCAAGTGCAGCAGGAATTGTGAAATTGTAGTAGTGTCTGCTCGGTACTTTATTAGTAGATAGTAATTCTGATGAATTTACCTAACACACCCCATGGCAGTTACAGCCACGTAGAGTCTACAGCTATACTAGACTAGACAGGACTAGAAGTTGCATCACAGGTAGTTCGATTTACACTCTGGGCACATTAGGAAAAATTCTGATGAACGAAGTAGAGCACGGTTAATTCGCCGCGATGGTATTCACCACTAGAACTCGTTATGCTGGCGCCACTTCCTCTCGAAGCTTCTGAAGCGATTGTTACGGCTGGGCTGAAACATTAGGGAAAAGCGTAAGCCCCCCCTCGATAGATATAATCCAGGTCTTTTCAAATCGCGAGTGAATCGGTGTCTTCTAGGCAAGCGTGCCACATACTAGACTGCATCGTCGCTTTAGATCAGGCGAGTTGCAATCAAGCGCAAGCCTGAAAGCCCAATAAGACGGAACAAATCAGAACACACTATTATACGATAGTATAATCACTAATCTATACCGGGCATTTCTTGTTTATCTCACACTACTGCTTTACAGATAAACTCGTAGCAATATAGCAGGTTGATTGAATTCTTAAGCCTTCGAAGAAAATCTGCCTTTCTTGTTTAAATAAGACACCGTACTCGTACCATAACAGCAAATGTTTTTAATAAGGTACATATCCTGTGAACTTTTAAGCCATTATTGATATAAATATTACTACAAACGTCCGTTAATTGCACTTTCTACACGGACAAGCGCTACAATTAACCAACATTAGTGGAAAGAAGATTCGCGGGTGGTCACTTCTACAGATGTTATCTTAATTACCTGAGATATATTCTTTATTTCTCTCAATTAGCTGTGAGATGTCCTCACGTATGCTCCGCGTACTTGTGAGGTTACAAGAGCTTTGTGCTCGAAGGCTAGTCGACTCCTATTCGATTGACATTATAAAACCGACCTTTCCTACCATCTAATGTCCATTTACATAATCTAATCAAACATTAATTGTAATTCAACGCCGTAAGTTTAATTTATAACATTTAGATGCGGTCCTCTGTGTACATAGGTAGGTAGGTAGGTAGGTAGGTAGGTAGATCAATCGTGAAGGTCACATTATATATTATATTCGTTGAATATATTCGAGTTATTTTATGGTCGATATTAATATGTGCGTGTAATGTTAATGTTATGTATATAAAGTGGTATTCGTTCGTACATACTTACATATATTTTGTCTGAATATTTAAATATCGGATGTAATTAATGATATATATATTGAAGTAGACGTCACTTGTAATGTATGTATTGATTATAATTATACATGAGTGGTTGTTAGACACTACCGCATTATCGATATCTACTAAGTTTATATATTTATGTCGTCTCCCATGAATACAATCACTATTCAGCGTGGTAATAATGTTAGCAAACTGGGTACGTTGCCTCTAGTGGTGGGTTGGAGTATTTGGATTATCTGATGATCTCAAGTGATCTATGGTGAATCTACTCGTATATATCTGTTACATAACGTTGTTGCAGTTAGACACATGGGTAGAAGAGCTATATGAGTATACCAGTAACAGTTGGGCACACTAGTTACATACGAGTACATATCGACTCGTATGTTCAATAATAATAGTACAATGATAGAAGTGTTGTGAAAGTGTTTGTGCAGTGATCGCTCGCAGTGTCGCATGGTACCCAGTAGTTCCCACGCTCGCGCTGTGAGGCGCGTGCTGCGTGCTGCGTGCTGCCTGTGTAATCTGCCACTGGGTGAAGTGCATCTTGTTAACACTGGCACTGCACTATTGTACTGTATGGTACACGGTTGCTCAATTAAATTTTTTTTATCCTTTAATCTATATGTACCTACATGTTCAACGTTTATGTCATTAGTCATTTAAAATTTTAGTATTGTAAATAATAACGTTTAGATATGCTAATGTGTACATTAGGCTAGCGTCTGTAAAGTCTGTTATTTATCAACCGTGTCCTGCCAGGGTGCCCAAGATACAGGCTTTGCCTAGTTTGGGGCCCGCTGCTAAGTCATGCTCAATTGTAGATGTTACTTACTCTGTTTGTGTTAATCTCGGTTTAGTTTTAAGTTTTCTTCCTTTGGCAATAAATCATCATCACATCACATTCTCTTTTTAATAAAAATGAAGAAAATCTTTGTATAGGACTAAAGTAGACAGCTTCATTCATAAGCTGAAAAATATGGGTATCAGTATTGTCGGGTTTACATAACGTACTCTTTAGTTTGTAAGCCAACAAAAGTTTATATTGTGATGACTGCCATATCTTGGTATGACCAGCTTTAGCTATATACTAGCTACCACTCGCGGCGTTGAACGCGACATAAAATAGAACATAAAGAAACTTCAAAGTTTGAATCCACAAATATCCCATGTGACATGTAAAAAGGGATAGATACTTGTAACTACCGAGCAAGTGCCTATATTACCAAAAACTAAATTACTAACTAAGTGCAAGAAAGATCACATATACACCATTTAAGATCTACCGATAATACAAATGCTCCAAACCATCTGACCTTCACTTTCTAAATTTCGATTCTCTAGATTTCAGATTTAATAGTATCTAGTATAAACTCAGCGTTGATTGTTGTGGCCAGTCAGTCAGTCAATGACAACTCACTCTTTAATATATATCTGAAGAATTTTCATTTGGGCAAAACAATAACTGTGGTTAAATAATAGATGTATGATATTTATTTCCCAAATTTGAACCACTCTTATACTTAGTGTAAGTTTTTTTAAAGCAAGTTAACTGACACTGTCGGTGGTGCGTAGTGTGTAGCTTCTCAATATCAGTGAGAAATAATTGAGAGCTTCCTTGTGAGCCAGTATATTCCAGACTAGGCATGCTCCATCTGGGGCTACAGTATCACTAACTTTCGAGGTCGCGCGAACTTGTGTTCAAATGCCTAGCTGTGTAAGGTAAAAAATATAATTCCGATAAATATACCCATAAATATTTACAGAGCAGACATATAACCCTGTATAATTACCACGTACCAATACATACACCAACATTAGCGAGAGTTAGTAAAAAGTATCCGCACTCGATAATAGATCATTGTCAGCACAACTCTCATTGCAAAGTATTATAACATCGACCACATCACACCCTGCACTGCACTGCGAGTACACTACGAGTACACTACGAGTACACTGCGAGTACACTACGAGTACACTACGAGTACACCCATGTACCTACTATATAAGTAAGTATATATAGTACGTATATACTAATTGTCGAGCTATACTCGACATACATTAGTTCTACGTGCTTTAGGAAATGATTTAGCAAATCTCCTGCGTGGTTCATTACGGAAACGTCGGACTGAGTTTGGGCCTCTCACAGTAAACAGAGGCGCTCGATGCGGTATGTTTAACGGTCATTAAATCAACTACGTACACATTGTATACTATAATAGTATATATAGTACGTGTGCTGATTAATTATATACTTTTTTGCACGTCATGGTTGTTTACCATCATATATGTTATCTGTGTTACGAGATTTAGTGTACATGTAATGGAACACTGCTTCGATCCTGTTTGCAGTCTGCGGAGTGCTCCGAATTCTAAAGTATATGCGACAATGTACACGTCTTCGTTACGAATATTCTGATTTATAAACCAGCACTGTCATGAGAGCAGTGTAATAGCTGTATTGAACCGTTGATAGGTGCGTAAATCTCTCCTCAGATGCTGGCGACTTCTTGCGCGACGCTTCTAATCTACAAGTATATAACTTTACACGAGGTAGCGATGATGGTCGAGTGGTTAGTGAGGTCGATTGCCGTACAAAAGGTACGAGATTCGATCCCACGAAATATGCAAAAAGAGTCTGAGTTACCGCTGAAGGAAAACGTCGCAAGCAAACCATAGCATGGTGGTTGGGCGTTTCCTACCGCTCGCAGAGCTAGCTACCACCATCAAGTTATAAAAATCTATAGCCAAACACCTAACGGTGTGTTCCGACAGCCTTTCTTGAGAGCCAGTGTATTCCAGACAGGGCATGCTCTATATAGGGCTACAGTATCGTTGACTTTCGTGGTCGTGCGAACTTGTGGTCAAATGCCTAGCTGTGTAGGATAAAAAAAGTTAGTTACAGATGTTTCGTCCTGTAAGTGTGAGGCAGTGCAGTGTAGTGTAGTGTGAGTACATCATTTAGAAAGTGTGTTGGTAAAGCGACGCTGGCTCTGCTCTGGTCGCCATCGCGTCACACCAATACCAACATAACCTACTTACGTAGCTGCTCTCTACCAACATGACGTCACACACGTCATATGCACTGGACATCTGTGCATAGTTACTTGTGATGGAAACAAGAACAAGAATAACAGCTCTCTGTATGTAATACGTCATGATCAATAATCTTTACCATAGCAGCGACAAGGGATTATTGATAAATAAAATCGACCAAGTGCGAGTCAGACTGCGCGCGAAGGGTACATCTACCTACCACTATTTATACCAACAACATTATTAATAAAGAGCAAAACATAGCAATAATAATATATTGTGTGGGAGCCGGGCCCCAGGGGTTACATATTTATTTTATTCTGTTTTACTAAGTTGAAAGACCAGTAAACCTACGTATCTTAACAAGTAAACTCGCGGGATGCAGCTAGTATAGCCTATGACCATCTGCAGGTGAAGACGAATCTATTGATGCCACTCACATAGCAGCAGGACAAGCCTGAACGGCTCCTCGTATTTTTATGTACGGCTCTGCAGCGTGCCAAAGAAATATGCATAAGTACATACACTCGAAAAACATAACCCTCCTTTCGCAGTCGGGTAACGACTTTTTTCACTTATTACCAATTAATAATTGCTAAACCTCTGCACCGATATCAAATTGAAATGGTAACACTCGAGAAGTATACCTACTCGTACGTTACCAAACAAAAACAAAACAGTTTTGTTCATATCGGTTCAGCCAAGAGGTCTCCCAAGAGAGATTAGCAAGCTTTATAAAATACATGCAGTCGAAATGAGTGAATTTTCTTTTTTGTAATTGTGCATAAAATTGATGAAACTAATTAGAATGTTATCGTATTAAGCACCCTAGTTGTTTTATATTCAAATAGGTTCTTTTCGTACTAAGTAGATACGGTATCACTTTCTACGAGTACATTTGTCAATAATAGAACTGGTAGGTACCTATACACTGGTAGATATACTACGAGTACGTTCAATATGTAGGTAAATGAACCGTCGCATGTACTCGTATGTACTCACCTGTGTACATACTACACCTGTACAAACTGTACGTACGTACGTTACACAAGTCTATATAGTTAAATACAACAGTGACGTATGGGGGACGATGACGCGCGTCGTGTGCTACACATAATGTGATTGGTATCAGTAAATATGTACTATAAGTACATACATTACCTACCTACCTAGAGTAGTTACTAGAACAGGTAAGAAGCGAGTTCGAAAGAACCCGACTGCAAAATCTTTAAACCTTTGTATCAACTTTTTTTTTTCTTTTGTACCTACCCAATGTCACTCTCACGACTAAGAGGAATCTATTGACACCACTCACATAAAAATACGACAAGCCGTTTAAGCTCTAGGACGTGCCAAAGAAATATACATACATACATACACTCGAAATACATAACCCTCCTTTCGCAGTCGGGTATAAAAGACAATTGACTGATTTTTTCTAAGTTACAATTGTTGTGTACGAGTGTGGGTAATATTTGAGCCAAATGTCATTAAAACCAGCCGCTATATGATGACATTACTAGCCCCACCCTTTTCTTGTACTCTGTAAACGGAATGACTCGCCCTGGTGCTTCCTAGGTGAGTTCCTAGGCCGCTCGAAGGTAACGTGGTATCTCTAACGTGGTATAATATTCATTCCCGTAGACAAACAACTGAGACGTGCAATGTAACGTGTCATTAGAGCCAAGTTAGCACTCAAATTCCACTCCCCGGTCACTCATCAACAACCTGACCGGATAGAATCTTGTTTAACATTAGTGATCGTTGGGGAACACCTCAGCTAGCTTTGCTATGAGCACTCTGTGTTATAATTCCCGACTAAGTACATGCAAACTCTCGAAATAAATAATTGAACTGTGCGTACCAAGCTTCAGCAAGATGGTTGGACATTACGGCCTGTACCAAGCTTCAGCAAGATGGTTGGACATTACGGCCTGTACCAATTACCAAACATCATATAGCTGGACTCTGCAACTACGATATTATTGGAAATATATAAAAAAAAGACAACCACTCGACCAATTTTTCTAAGGTAATCCAACTACACTTATAACACTGTGTTCCGCATGTCTGTCTGTATCAAATATTGAAATCGGCGAGTAAATGGCACCGTAACATATTCCCCCTTCATTGGGAGTAATACCCTCCTATAAAAACCCCCGACGCACAATAAAATTCTAAGACATCACAAAACTCACATCAAGTTTCTTCAAGATTGGATGTAAACGACTTTTTTATTTAGAAAACTTACGCGTGTTTGATTCATATTGTTTAAGAAGAATGGTTTTCAGTTTCACGCCTTACCTGATTGTTGGAAAGGTCCAACTACAGTTTCGTTCACATTCGGTGAACTTCATCAGACAGGATTTTTTGTAACAAAACAAAATACGAAATCTCAGGATATATAAAATAGAAACGTATGTGAGACCCGCAGCAGAGACGCTTCGCTCGCTCAGTCAATAGAGTTATGACTGCTATATGTAGTGAAGGTGAACGTTCGCGGGTGTGGGAACAGTTCGCACAATCATCAGAAAGTACTCTCGAAACACGCGCTGTCGAGATCACTTGCATCATCTTACATTGTACGAGTATTCTTGTAATTGACAACATTTAAAAAATTTTGACCCCTCATTTTTATTACGATAATGGGAAGTCTACGAATAACGTCTACTAATTTATTATTCTATTCAGAATGGAATAATTACGTTTTTTAGATTTTTAAGAGTATAAGAAATGTTCATTATAATGTTATTCTCGTCAAAAGCTTGTAAAAAATGATTTCATTAATAATGATTGTCTGTATTTTTGTTGTTTGTTTTGGTACGGTTGACAGATGACGGTCACAATCATATTTTTTAATGGTGGCATCTGACGGTCCTAGCATAAATACATGATTTTTATTTCATTAGTTTTTTGTAAAATAAAAATCTGGTATTTTTAGTATGAACTCTTCATTACATTATCTCGAAATGGTTATCGAATTTCCAACACTTTGCAAAAATTAACTGTTATCAATAGTAACAACACCGTATATTGACAGTTGTTGAACGAACGGCTCGTCAAGTGACATTTACAGACAAGTTGGTACTCTCGTACTTGATATACGAGTACACAAATACGTATAATAATGTTCCACAAGTTTTGTAGTAGCATTGATTTAATTGATAGCGATTTATTTCACCCGACCAAACATTGTTACATGAACATTACATGAAGTTGAAGATTCATGTTCAGCAGCACCGCAGTAGTTGCAGTTGTCCCAGCGTTGCCGTGCTAGACGTGCTACCAGCCATCAGCTATAAATCAACCACCAGTCACCAGCCACCAGCCATCAGTCACCAGCGACTCCAGCACGGGGAACACATACGACTACTTTTGACTGGCCGGTCGGTGCAGTTGGTAGCAACCCTGTCTTCTGCGCCGCTGGTCTCGGGTTCGATCCCCGGACATTTAAAAAACATTTATGTGCATGAACATGTCTGTTTGACCTGATGACTGATATATATATCAGTCATAGAATAATTTTTACCTGAAGATCTTTGTGTGGATGTCGACTCATATTATATTGATATACATGTACATGCGCAGTAGTGACGCGTGACGTTCAGATGGCACGTATGTTATAATCTGTAACATGTTGTTGTGGCGGGCCGCGAGTGGCTCGCCGCCCGCCTCGCTAACAGAAGACATCAACGCGCGCTCCGCTCGCACTCATCTTCGTACTTAATGTACAAACGTATTTACATTTAACACAATAAAGTACAAATGTAAAGTGTTGCATGTGTTTTTATTTCTACTCTTAGATGTTGTCGTAGACAAGATGAGTCTAGTCGTTATTTCTACTCTTAGATGTTGTCGTAGACAAGATGAGTCTAGTCGTTATTTCTACTCTTAGATGTTGTCGTAGACAAGATGAGTCTAGTCGTTATTTCTACTCTTAGATGTTGTCGTAGACAAGATGAGTCTAGTCGTTATTTCTACTCTTAGATGTTGTCGTAGACAAGATGAGTCTAGTCGTTATTTCTACTCTTAGATGTTGTCGTAGACAAGATGAGACTAGTCGTTATTTCTACTCTTAGATGTTGTCGTAGACAAGATGAGTCTAGTCGTTATTTCTACTCTTAGATGTTGTCGTAGACAAGATGAGACTAGTCGTTATTTCTACTCTTAGATGTTGTCGTAGACAAGATGAGTCTAGTCGTTATTTCTACTCTTAGATGTTGTCGTAGACAAGATGAGTCTAGTCGTTATTTCTGCTCTTAGATGTTGTCGTTGACAAGATGAGACTAGTCGTTATTTCTACTCTTAGATGTTGTCGTAGACAAGATGAGTCTAGTCGTTATTTCTACTCTTAGATGTTGTCGTAGACAAGATGAGTCTAGTCGTTATTTCTACTCTTAGATGTTGTCGTAGACAAAATGAGACTAGTCATTATTTCTACTCTTAGATGTTGTCGTAGACAAGATGAGTCTAGTCGTTATTTCTACTCTTAGATGTTGTCGTAGACAAGATGAGTCTAGTCGTTATTTCTGCTCTTAGATGTTGTCGTTGACAAGATGAGACTAGTCGTTATTTCTACTCTTAGATGTTGTCGTAGACAAGATGAGACTAGTCGTTATTTCTACTCTTAGATGTTGTCGTAGACAAGATGAGACTAGTCGTTATTTCTACTCTTAGATGTTGTCGTAGACAAGATGAGTCTAGTCGTTATTTCTACTCTTAGATGTTGTCGTAGACAAGATGAGAATAGTCATTATTTCTACTCTTAGATGTTGTCGTAGACAAGATGAGTCTAGTCGTTATTTCTACTCTTAGATGTTGTCGTAGACAAGATGAGTCTAGTCGTTATTTCTACTCTTAGATGTTGTCGTAGACAAGATGAGTCTAGTCGTTATTTCTACTCTTAGATGTTGTCGTAGACAAGATGAGACTAGTCGTTATTTCTACTCTTAGATGTTGTCGTTGACAAGATGAGACTAGTCGTTATTTCTACTCTTAGATGTTGTCGTAGACACGATGAGTCTAGTCGTTATTTCTACTCTTAGATGTTGTCGTAGACAAGATGAGTCTAGTCGTTATTTCTACTCTTAGATGTTGTCGTAGACAAGATGAGTCTAGTCGTTATTTCTACTCTTAGATGTTGTCGTAGACAAGATGAGTCTAGTCGTTATTATAAAACTATTAATACTACTCGTGTAATAGACAAATATTGTGTGAGCGTTGTATTGTATTGTGTAGCGACAAACTATCAAAACTAAACAAAGTTTGCTTGCTCTTTTTTCACCTCTTTGATACTCTAGCTGATAGTCCTACATTTAAAGATTAATATAACGACTACTACAAAGAAGCGTATACGTATGTATTTCGTCTCCCTATATGTAATAAAGTAGCGTAAATCGTAAATCGGTTGAAATAATAACCAGACTAACAGTAACGTTTGTTTCAATATAAGAAGTAGGTAATTTAAGACTGGGTTTGTAAGTACTCGTACTCGTACTCGTACTCGTACTCGTACATCAACTCACTCAATGAGTACAGAAAGCTTAAATTATATACAAATATAATAAAAAGTGAAAATAAAGAAAAAGTGTATTTTACTTTTGAACCAGAGCAGAACAAACGCAGTACCTACTACCTTACCTAGGTACCTACAGTTCGTTACAGAACTGTGTTCATTTAGTAAATATACATTGAGGCGTTTTGTTATTTTATAAATATTGTTTGTTATTTGCTATTTGATTTAGAAAGATCAGCGATCTATTGAACATATATACTAGTATTAACAATTAATCCAAGAACGTTATTAAGTTATTAATATTTTTTGACCTCTTGTCACGTCTTGTCACTCGCATTGTTTGAGTAAAGCACTACACAACCCTTGATCTGCAATAACCGCACTGCTGAGCTCGCCATTATGGCATCGAGCACAGCTTAGCTACACTCTCGGCCTTCAAGCTAAGTCAGCATTGCAGCTCATGCTGTCCACTCTGCAAAGACCTCAAACTTCGGTCTCAGTGTTTAATCCAGCTTGTCCATCTAGATCTGTAATACTGACCGCGTTGTGGTCGGTACACCACCACCAATGTACTAATGAAAAACAATTAATTATACAAAGATAATGAAATTAATTAAAAGAACGTCACTCCCAGCATGCCAAGCATACGCAGGGTGCAGCCGACGATGCAATGATTCTCTACAAAAATTGACAAACAAGTAATGACACAACAAAGTACACAATCGTTTAAGTTCTGACAAATTATCCAAAATTACTACGATTATAAATACGTTTATAATTTAGTGTTCAGTCGCATTGTCCAGAGGAGCAGAGACCGCTAGACGTTGTTAGTTGTCACGCAGCGATGCAAGAGGAGGTGACAAGGTCGACACGCGACCTGCATGCGAGCTCCCTACTCGTACTCGTATGGATGTCGCGACAGACCATTACTCGTAGTAACCAACATTTGTGTCTGTCTTTGTATATACTCGTAGTAATAGGCTTACAGTCTCCAATACGTGGCATTTATAGTTACTTACTCGTATTGACCGAATACGTTTCTGGAATCTGATTCTGGTACAATCTGTAAAACAGCTGTATGTTTAAAATCTCTCTTTGTGACAAGTACCCTGTCATGTCCTATCCTACCAGTGTTTTTAAATAGTTACAGTTAGAAATGGTTCATTTGTTATGTAAATTAATTGAACGAGATGTCGTGGAGCTCGTTATTGTATAACAGCAATAGAAGAGTTACCACAAGGAACACTATGTATCACTCTCAACAAATGTGTGTGATATTGCTGACGTCTTCCTCTTCACGCTATTCCAGGTAACTCCATAGTTATCTTGGATCACAATGCTTACGACGCATTTAACTCTGGTGAACTCGTGCCGCAGACCAAGATGGAAGTCATCACCAATGACATCACTACCAGCAAACCTGACGTCATAACCATGGGCTGTGAGCAGGATGTTCCCGCGAGGTCGACGTGCTCGTCGCTCGTCTTAATAACTACTTATAAATAAAGACTGACAGAAAGAAAGAACTCCTCCGTGACCGAGACGACATTGAAGACGCGCTGGTAGCGGCAGCTTCTAAACATCGTAAAAACATTCAGGGTTGAATCGATGCGGTGATGTCATTTTATAGCAAAAACATAAAACCCTCAATCGTAGAACAAAACACAATGTTTAGTTAACCACTTCACGGAGCTTGTCTCATTTTCACAAGTCGACAAAATTCTTGCCCAATTATTTCATGTTTTGCTATAACATGATGCAAATGTCAAAATACAACTGTGAAGAGATTTCATATTCCAGTGTTTAGCGTCATATCAGTGAGGGTTACGTAATATTAGCAAGAACAAGTTCGTAACCAATGGTGTATGTGTACCGTGTCGGTGTCGAATCCTGGTTTCCAGTCACGCGTCGCTTTATCGCCGTTAAATTGTGCATCACCGGCGAGGATTGCTGATGTATAACGCCTCTCTCTCTACGCTGGCTCTCCTCGCCTGATCGTCGCAGATGACGAATATCCCACGGGAAACAATCATCTTCTCACTTAAGTACCTACAAACAACCACATAATCGTTCGATTATCGTTGGACACAGCTCGTGAGCTGTAATCTACGAGACCTAGTCTAACCGGAGATAGAACCGATGACCGGTTCTATGTAAGCATGCAGCAGACATTAGCTAATGTTTGTTGCATGCTAAATCCCTATCTAATAACTGTTAATGACTGATGATGGCAGGTGTACTGAACCTACGTATCTATTATCTGAGCTGATACAAGGAGTCGTCCGCTGGCTCGTCGTGGCTCGTCACACACGGTGGGTAATCATTGTTATTGCTTTTTGTTCCAGCCTGTTGGAAATAAAGGCAACTTGTTTGCAATCAAGATATCTTTGGTTGTTTTTAATCTCCAAAACATTTGCAAGCAACAAGTTTTTAGAGCTAATAGTAAGACTTCTATATAACTGGAAGTGTTTTAGAAGAGAGTAGAGAGAGTGAACGAGACCTTCTAAAAATGACAATAGATAGACAATTAGTTGTGAAGATTTACCATTTAACTGACGATTAGAAACCACGTACACATACCTTGTATTATATGAATGTTAGTGCGAGTAATATTGTGTGCAGTATATCTAATGGCAGCTAATCAGTCGATTCATTCCGCAGAGCGAGGTTCGTGGTGAATGCAATTATACAATTACATCGGATTCCGGCTTCTAATTGCACAGATGATGTGGGAGCTACGTTTTACTTTTAAAAGCTTATTATTTATCAAGTGGATGGTGGATGGTAGATGGGTCGTGATGTGTGTGCGCTAGGTGCCGTTAGTGGTGGGTAACGTCCGACTCGTTGACCGCAACATTCGACGACAACTCAAGGCCGCGGAGTGACCTCTCCGCGCGGTAATTTGCTCAATTTAACTTACTTAATCACGCGGAAAACTATTCATTTTTATAGTAGCGATAGAACCGTTGAATCGTAAAACTTTACGAGCTATATTATTTACATTTGCAGATAAAGTTACTGTAGCTATACTTACTAACTTATTTAAATATTACACGCGTTTGAGAGTGACGTTATATACAATGTCCAAGTTAGGTTTACCTTGAATTGTTAACACGATTATTTATGTGAAGTTTGTAAAGTTAGGTATTAGAACGTCTCGCTGCGAGTTGAAGTAGAGCAAGTAGAGGTGTAGTGCAGCTGGTAGGTAGTAGGTAGGTAGGCCTGTGTAGCGGGACTGGTCGGTCGCCGTCGCTGACTGGGTACTAGGCAACTGGTTAATATAAGTAGGTAGGTAGACAAGTAGAGTGCACACATTTAGCTTGAGTTTCAGTCGCGATGTGATCATTTTGCCGGCTGTCTATAGTTCTGTTGACATTACCGTTATATATTCACTGCCTTATTAATAAACGTAGCTAAACTTCAAGCATCTGTTGTCTTATTTATCCAATATCGAACGTCACATGCACAAGACGCGTTTATAAATAAGTCTGCTAATATTCATGATTATTTGTATGTTTCATACAAAGGTACAGTACTAGGTACAATGAAGCCTGTACTCCGGGACCCGCACACTCATTTAGGAAGCGTTAATGGATCGGATTTGAAAACTTTGCAATTCGAATTAAGTAAACCTTATTATAAGATCTTAAATTATGATAATAAAAACCATATAGTAAAACAAAATAATAATCGCATTTCAAAAGAGTTTGAAATGTTTGTACGTACCTTGCGTAATTCTTGGTGCAAAGTTTTCAAATGCCGTCGGTATTTAAGACGTTACCTGAACCAGTCTGCAGGATATCATCTCTGTTAACTCAAATAAGATTGTTAACGCGAAATGGAGAAGAACAAGTGTAACTTGTATTGTACAGAGTAGCCTTTGTACCGACGCGACGCGACGCGGACGTTCAATTACACACGAGACTGAATTACAGTGTTTTATTTTGGTAGGAAATCAAAAAAAGACGCCTGGTTGATGATCAATCGCTTGTCAATCTAATGAAAACAAGTGACAAACAATAAGATTCCTTTGTAAACAGTCGAGTAAGGATGCAATGGTAGAATCTTCCGACAACAGTTCAGTGAGGAAGGTAGAACCCTCCCAGTGTCACTCTCACGACTAAGACGAATCTATTGACAACACTCACATAATAAATAATACGACAAGCCGTTTAGGCTCTAGGGCGTGTCAAAGAAATATACATACATACATATATACACTCGAAAAACATAACCCTCCTTCTTTCGCAGTCGGGTAAAAGTTACATAATATTATGTAATGTTGAATAATGATTTCGTGTATTGGGTTTGGGTTTTACGTCTTGTATATAACATGTAAAAACGATGCGATGGTAAAATAATGTACAGTGAAGGAGGCGTCGCGTCGCGTCGGTTAACGGATCAGTCGGACAGATACATAACAATTTGCTATAAACTGTAACCACGCTACTAGCTCTCTATCTATTACTTTAACTACCTACGTAACAAGTGACTGTAGCGTTCGATAAACTATTCTTAATTACAAAGTAATAAATTCCAAAGAAGCCTCCATTCGTAGTTTTTTTTACTTTAAATATGCCTATATTAACAATGATTGTAAAATATTCAAGGTTTAGTTTTCCATTATGATCACAAGCGAGTATTGTTGTGAACTGTGAAATTAGTGTGTACTCGTATAAGGGGACGTTCATTAATTACGTGGGGCATTTTTATGATATTTTTCGACCCCCTCTTCCCCTCTTATAAGATATCGTAAGATTTTCTTAAACTCCCCCCCCTAATCTCACGCGAGATTCTTCAAAACTTCTATTTGACCTGTAAACGTGTTGAATTACTAAGAAAAAAAAAATTTTCTTTCAGGTTCGCCATCTTGAAATTATTGACCATGAAATTAAATTCAAAACATGAATTTTATTCTTGAATTATTTGTCACGCAATTTTACATTGTTTTCTGCGAGAAAAATAATTACTTGATATTTGCCAAGAACCCCTTCCCCCCTAAGTGAGTTTGGAAAGAATTAGCTTGATCCCCTCCCCCCTAGAACACCTTACGTAATTAATGGACGTCACCTAACGAATTTGTTTAAATTGTCACATTGAGTCGATTGTGAGAGGTTCTACTACGTAGAGCAGTATCTACACACGTAAAGCAGTTATTGTTGGCGTGTCCGTGTCGGGCGAGTGCCGTGCGACAGCCGTGCGTGTCCCGTGCGACAACTGTGAGTGTGTCGTGCGAAAAACTGAGAGTGTGTCGTGCGACAGACGTGCGTGTACCGTGCGACAGACGCGTGTGTGTCGTGCGACAGACGAGCGTGTGTCGTGCTACAGTCGTGCGTGTGTCGTGTAAATAGGTGTAAGCACACCACTTGCGTGTACTTACTGAGTCGTTCACGCAATCGACATTCACGACTGGTTTATATTAGGACTTCCAAGAATCTTCCATTGATGTTACAATTCCTTACATTTCTAGCAAAAATGTTTCGAACACCTAAACGTAACAGTGGAGAACGTTGGAACGAGATACAATTCGTTTAGTTTTCTTAATTTGGGGTGTTCACTTGATCCCTTACTAACTAAATATAAAGTACGTATTTGGATAGCAATATTGAATGTTTAAATCCGAGTGTACAATTACAATGAGAACGTATGTACGTACTTACAAGTAAGTAGGTACATGTAAGTGCAGTGATGGTAACATGTTGAAATGTAACTCAGCTCACTCGAAGACTGGTTCTGATCTATACTCGTATACCTATTCCAAATATATTATTTATAATATTTCTGGTAATTCAAGTCAAAGATAAATTATTACACATCATTTTTAATCCCATGAAACTCGGAAAGTAAAGTGAATAAACACAATTCAGACATAATAATATGGAGTCGTGATTTTGCCAACGAGCAGCTTAAGAAATGTAATTACCATTTGTTTATATTGCGGTTAAAGTTTAAAGTAACGCATTATTGAAACTATACGTGTGTACTCATATTGTTTTGTATTGCATTGTATTGTGTTGCACTCGCGCTCACGGTGTTCTGTGAGTGTATAAATGTTTATCCAACTTGTGAACTCTGGCTACAATATGTACAATCCACAAACAATATAGTTTTGCGTGTAGTGTACGAGTAACGTAGCGTAGTTGTTTCGTATATGACATGTCGTGATCCTTGCATCTACAAAGCGCTCGTTGACCGCGCTATCGGCTGGACTGACGGACGGATGGTTTTACGTTCACTATATCAAATGTTCAGCAGAAGCACAAAATAAATAAATTCACCCTCAAGTTGTAAAATCTATCGCCAAGCACCTAACGGTGTGTTCCGACAGCCTTCCTTGAGATATATACCAGTGTATTCCAGACTAGGCATGATCCATCTAGGGCTACAGTATCGCTGACTTTCGTGCTTGTGCGAACTGGTAGTCTAGCTGATCAGGAAAAAATCTCAAAATAAGTTTAAAAAATGGCTTATTGAAAAAGCATTTTATAATGTCAACGAATTTTATAACGCCACAAATGGATGTGATATTTATTTATTAATATTTTAAAACTTGTATTTTGCTCTGTTTTGTAAATTTTCAGAACTAGTTCTTTGTTAGTAGTTTTACAAAAATGAAAATAAGTTAAGTAAATAATCATTGTATGTCCGCTAGGATACACTGTAGAACTATATGAACCACCTTATATATACCTACACAGGTTTATACAATATAATGTTATTCTATTAAACTCAGTGTATGTATCAATCCTTAGTCTCGCTGCTGGCTGGCCACGGATCTTTCATATGAAATGTCTTTGGCGGGAAGTTGTGGTAGGTTTCATTACGATATTTTCTTTTATGATTAAAACAAGTACTTAATAATTTTCTAACGCGCACATGATGAGTGAAAAACTCGGAATTGCATGACTGATACTGGGAAAGGCAAGTAGTACACCGGCTAGTGGTAGGCTGCCACTGGTTGTTAGGTGAGGTAACGTGAGGCTGGTCGGTGCGGACGCCGCCGCGTGCTCGGTGATCTACTTAGGAAACGCGGATGTACTGTACGATACCGCGCGCCATTACACACACACAGCACCCATCACTTCACTCATCTCTCGTGCTGGACGATTGCTATCATACTCGTATTTATCATAGACAGGTTTTCTGTGGAAAACAATAGCAGCTGTTCTCTCTCGCGGCACCACTAGCTCGCTCTGCTAACGTCTCCGATATCAGAACTGACATGATACTAGTTGGCTGACTACTGGGAGATCATACGAGTAGAAAAATCAAAATACCTTAAACTTGCAAATAAACTAAAATTATTGTCATTATTCAATGTAAATATCAATGACATTCATAGCAACCAAAACTTAGAAATATGTTCGTTAATTAGCTTTACATCCATTTGCTGAATTAAATCACTTACTTTCTTAAACGTATTTGATAGTTGTAAATAAATCACAGCTAAAAAAAATATTTCCGATCTACGTTTAGTAATAATTCCGTGACTCATAAGTACGAGAGTGGTAAACGTCAATATGCAGCTGTTATAGTTGTGTGACGTCACTCGCTCTACTACACCTCGCCGCTAACACAGGAACTGATCAAATTCGATCACTGTATCATTGTATAGAGGTCGGACTATATTGTGTAGGGTGAGCACATCTGTGTATAAGTGGTCGCGGTACCCGACACAATATAACACCACATAGTGCTTACTACCTACATAACGGTATAGGTATAGTCGTATAAATATAGGTATTAACGTTTCTATAACTTTAGGTAGTTTCGTTCTCTGCGTGACGTATAATGCTGTCCTCAACGAGTACCTACTGGTTCTGGTAAACTAAAACCAAAGTAGAAAGTGAGATTATCAAAATAGATTCTCTAGAGTTGTGTTCACAAGATGCGCAAAGGGCACGAGTAACGTAAGCACGCGGAATGTTGCGACAGCCTCCCCCCTCACCCCCTCCCCCCTCGGAGGACAGACGCCAACAATGTCAACTAACTGCAGACCTCTCTCTACTCTAGCTATCCGCGGCATAGCTCTAAAGAACTATACTTTCTTAAGCTGGCTCCATTGTATGTCTAGATATTTTCCGTATAAAGTAAACTTTGCTTTATAATATTGGTTTACGTCATTGTTTAGTATTAATTTGTAATCAAATAGTTTACTTGTGGCCAGCGGCCTACTGACACCATCTTGCATCGTGACTCAATTAATATGGCTGCATTCAACATCGAAATCCGACAATTGCACGATTCAGCAGATCGCCAAATACCGAGCGGGATATAAAAATTGAACACAGAGCAATACCGTATTGAGAACAATCACTGACACCTACTCGCGTCTACAACTCAGCGATGATGACACCGACATCTACCAATAAGTAAGAACCACCGACCAATACACATCCTGTAAGAGAACGTTCGATGATGACGCAATGCAACCAACCACGCCACGCGCAATAATGCACAGCTTCAATACACGACCATCTCCGCCTTTGTAAGCTCCGAGCGGCTTTCAAAACATACCACTCGTATTATATCCCTCGCGGAGCCTTTGTCTCTCCGAGCTATTGAAGCTCACAATCGACGGTTCAAAGGTCCCTATTAATTACCTGATGTAAGACCTCCTGCAACCACCGAGGTGACCACAAAACACACACTCATTGAGTTTGCGAAGGTGCCAATGCCAATCACTTTTTGTCATTCAAAATATAGTCACACAAACGAAATTAAATTATGATGCGTTATCTTCTACACAGTTATATGAAAACTTAATCATGCTAAAAATTACTTAAGCATTGGAGCTTGAAACATAGTTATATATTAATATTCTTTAAATAACTTGTATCATCTATTCACTCTGAATACATAATACATAATCCAATTTATTAAGTCCTTATTATTATGTTATAGTATTCGAAGCTACCTCTATTGTCTGTCCCTTCAGCCCCGTTCTTCTACTTTCATTGTTGGAATCATCACTAAGCTATAACTATCTCTGGGCTCGTCTGTCTCGTCTCGACTAACGGCTTTTCTCTGCGATGACTAACATCGTGTATCTAAATAGCCCTTAAATTTTTCCTATAACCTACTTTATGTGACATCTAGGCATAGATTATATTATAGTTCAGTATGTATATAGAAGGTAGTGTAGATATCACTTATACGTATTGCACATATTGTAAAAGCTTTTCACAAAGTTTGACTACACATCGCGTAACAGAAAGGTGTGACAATATTCAAAGGTGGTAAAATTAGAGAAAATAATTTAAGGTTCTCTATACAAAAATTGGTCACGTGATCGATTAAGTTTAATGGAGGACGCAATAATTTTTCTCGAACTATAAGTTTAATTTTAACTTTTTGAGTAAAATTTTATTCTAACGCAGGGATCATTTTGACACCTTTCTGTTACACGTTGTATGTACATATATGTATGGGTACTTCTGTGTAACTCTGTAGAGCTGTGACGTGCGAAGGTTATTAGCTTTACGAGCAAACATTAGGTAAATATGGGTCTCCATAAAACATCGTTACGTAGGTCAATTCAATTATCGTGTTTATTAGTTAGTAGTTACGAGTGTAGAGTGTAGGCGCAGTGGAGAGGTATGATGAAGGATAAAGGCACGCATTCACCGTGAGCCATCCATCAAAAGCGATTAGGGACGCAGTGATTACTAGGTAAGTAAGTACATACCGTCTGTCCGTCTGTAACGACTGGACAGTAGTAGCCTTGAAGATGGACATCGCTGCAAGTAAACGCTATTTGATTAGTGGAAAGGATTATTGTTCACTATAATGATAATAATAAATCGTATAAAATTCATGCCTTTATTAAGAAACAAACGAATGGCTACAACTACAACCAAAAATATAGCGCAAAGATTACCTAAACACTTAGATTAGATTAGACCATTTAAGATCTATAAAACGAGGTATCAGCTAGATTATAAGTCGTAATTTCAGAACTAATTCTATTAGTTTTGTTAAATTTGTTATTTATTTAATGAGTCATGTTCAGACAAGTACCAACACTATTCTAAGTTTAAAATATAATATTTTCGTAGTTGCGAATAACAACTCGAATATTTCTACAAAGATACCATTTGAACCAACTCAGTTATTTTTATGCAATGACTCACTAAATATAAAGTTTTTGTTTCGTGATGTATCCTTTTCTGGTTAGTTGATGTGATAGTGATTGTGACGCATGCATTGGTTCGTGCGGGTTTTCCCTAAGGAGTCTAACTTTGTGTAAAATAACCGCAATTACGACGACGTTTATAAAAAAATCCGCCTTACTTTGTTCGAGTAATTGATGATTTTTGCGTCTCACGAATCGCTTCTCCAAAGTTACCGAGACGAACACAATATGCATGATAAATCATAACTTTAAGATTGTATGTAGTTTGTCAATTAAAAGAAAATCCGCCATTCCGCTGAAAATTGTGATGCAGCGCGGTACGAGGTACGAGGTACGAGGTACGAGGTAACATTAGGAGCATGTAGCCAGTGGTTACCATATTGTGTAATCATCTTTGACCATACTACGAATACACAGTCAAGCATTTGAGCACAAGTTCGCACGAGCACGGAAGTCAGCGACACTGTAGCCCTAGATAGAGCATGCCTAGTCTACTTTTTGCATGTTTTGCTAGTTATTTGACTGAAATTGCGTTTAGCAAATTAGGTATATATTTTTAATTATTTAGCATGACTAATTGTTATTAATATAATTGAGAACAGATTGTATCGCTCTACCTGCTCGTGCTCGTGCTCGTGCTCGTGCTCGTGCTCGTGCTCGTGCTCGTATCGCGAACGAAACTTGAATGTATAACAAATGTATGTATAAAGAAAAATCTTAGCCAAATAAAAGTTGTTATGTATATTTGAGAACGTATGTTGTGCTATTATAATCCGATGTGGTTAGCTTCCGAGTAATTGTGAATACTCACCAGTAGCTTACGCCAGCTGTAGCCAGTGAAGCGTGTCAAATAAATCATGTGAATCAAACCATTCATGCAAATTAGAGCATTATCTATCTGTTACTGCTTTCATAACGTCCTCCAGTGTCCGCGAGTACCTAATTACTGGACATTAGGGTGTAAGAAAAGAGTTGTTTCAAAAATGTATAGAGCTCCGGCCAGGACAGTGTACATATTACCATAAATACGTTAGGGACTATTATTCTTTAATATATCAACCAAATACAGTAACTTATAGCAGTGTATCATATCTCCATGTTGTTTACGCAATAAGGTGATTTACGCGTTTTTATTATAGTAGGTAGGTACTCTACTCGTAGGTGAGTTACACGAGTACACGAGTACACGAGTACACGAGTACCTTCCCAACTGTCGTAGCTCGTATACGAGTATAAAGAACAACTCACTAGCACATTCACGACTAGCTGCACAGGACTGTCTGTTTGAACTGTGTTAACTCGAAGGAGTGGTATTGTATTGTACGAGTCGAGTATTCATCCGTCTATAATATTTTCATATAGGTACATAATAGAAAGAAAGGTCGTTTGTAAACGCACATAGGACACCACACTTATAATAACTATAGTAAACATGAAAGGAACCAGCCCTGTACTATCGTAGTAGTGAACAGCTGTTCAGCAGCTCAGCTGTAAGCCTACGAGTAGCCTGCAAGAGTTTACCACAGCGTTGACTTTCAGCAATGACCTCCATACATATGCAGGTGTTTCTTGATTGACCCATACAAGTTGTATGTAATTTCAGCTGAGTGCACCTGGAACTGATAACCCTGTACTGTACTTATAGGCACCTAACTTGTAAGGCTAGTGTTATCTACGAACACTCGGAATCCTTATTTTATAACTAGTTGTGAAATCATGGTGTAATAATGTGTGAGCTCTGCAGGTCGCTGCTGGAGCACTGTACAGAGTGACGTCACCACCAGGGTTCATAGTTACGCTATAATTTAGTATTTCGTATAGCTATTATACTTTAAATATGTTTTTTACTTCTAAAGTCTCACTAGGACCGCTTTGAGCTAGTTTATATCTTCCCAAGGGCGCCCGCTGTCGAGGCGGTCGACTGCCGAGCAAGAGGTAGGAGGTTCGATCACACGAAATATGCAAAAAGAGTCTTACTATAAATGTCTTGGTATGGAAAATAGATGTATGATGACATAGTACAAGTGCATCGACGCAAGCTTTCTTCAATGTATAAATACATATGATACATTTGTCATGTTGTACTAACTCTCATCGCTATAAACCTGTCGCGTCGTGTGTAGGGGAGGGAAGGTAATCTCAGTCATGTATCTCACCAATGATTATTTACATGATGGATACGAGTAGGATGGATGACGCACGAGTGGGAAATGCATACTTATCACTAATGTGTATAGCTTGTTGTGTGGAGGTGAGGCGCGGGAGGGCGCGGTGCGGTGCGGTGCGGGGGAGGGAGCAATCACTGATAATGATAATGTACATATCAGTGTTCAAATTGGGCACAATCCTAACTACTTGCAATCACGACACACACACACAGCGACAAGTTACACCTGCTTATTATACTTGCCTACTTTTTGCACCTACCACGTTTACTGGGTAGGTGTGACGTAATCACAACAAACTTTATAACTATATTTGATTTTAAGGAAAAATTACAGTTTTGAGATATTTTAATTTGTACTTATTCTCTTTACTTATAATAAAACTGTAACAGCTCAAATTCTGTACATTAAATATATTTTGAAACTTTCTTTCGCGGGGATGTTATTAACTATACAGACCCCAAATCTATCATTTTTTTTCTTTTTGCTGTCTGTTTCAGGACTTTCCATAACTCTGAAACTGCTGGATAGATTCTGATGAAACTTGGTATGCTTGAGGTTCATGTCATGAGGTAGGATCTTGATATTTTTTTATCCTAAAAATCCCTAGGGTTTCCCGTGGGAGGGGGGATGAAAGTCGTATTTAATTATAACTCAGTAACGCGTGCTATGATTTTAATGATTATTTTTTTAGTTAAAATGTATTATACAAATGATATTCGTACGGGTAACTTTGCAATAGCTGGACTAAACTCATACTCGTACCGCCACAAAATACTAATTAGAGTTTATAGCAGCGGCATACATTATACGAGTATACGACTCTACGTGTATGAACACAGCGAACACAAGTTTTTGTAGCGATGGTGACCGAGTAGCTAAAGGAGGTAGATTGCCGTGCAAGACGTACGAGGTTCAATCCTACGTAATACGCAAGAAGAGCTTCAGCTTACGTTGAAGGAAAACATCGTGGGGAAACAATAGCATGATGGCAGGGCATTTTTAACACTTGCCTGGCTAGCTGCTACCCTCAAATTTAAAAATCTATCGCCGAGCAACGGGATAATTACATTAGCAAAAAAAAAACTTTAGGTTAAAATAAGTGCTGAATTAGCAAAATGAAATAGGCGTTAATGCTATGCAGAATCTTTAGTTCTTAAAAATTGTCCACTCATGGTGAACATAATTGTGCTAACTTCTGTATAGCTTTAATTAATCAAATGTACAGTTCAGAACACTGCTGTCGTATTGTATCTATTACAATAATAACACTTTCAAGAGGACCACTGATATACTCGTACTAGTCTATTTTTTTAAGTCCCACAGATATATTTATACAAGGTTGTTAAAGGAACAAAGGGTCTGCTCTGCGCAGTTGGTTAGCTTCGGGTCACAGTGAGGTGAGGTGAGGCGAGGTGAGGTCGAGAACGAGTAGAGTGGGTTCTGTTTATATTAGTGGAACCTGTCTTACAGTTAGTCGTAGAGTCGTAGGACAGCGCCGCACCGCACCGCTCCACTGCGGAACGTGTTTACATTATTTATAAGCACCTCGTCTCTAATCTCTATGAGTACACCTACTGGAGCCCGCCTCTTTGCGCCTCGTCCGTTAGACGGTCACATACGCGCCCACTAGTGTCGTTATATCGAGTGGTCGCTAAAAGCTCTGCTGATAAGTGTCGAGTGACGTCACGGTGTGCAGTTAGCACGACGCATATAATTGTAGACAACAGCGCTCACAATATCAACTGTTTGTGAGGATGGTGTCGCAACATGTCGTTTAATAGTGACTATTTAGTTTTTGTTGAAACACCCCCCCCCCCCCTCTGCCTCTCGCCCCTCCGTCGGCTGCTCCGCTGCAGAAAGGTCGCATTCTTTGCGCTGCAGAGTGCACATCATTAAATGTGGCATCATAGAGCGTTGGCAAGGGAGGGAATTGAAATAATATATTTCATATATTCATTGTCAGATTTTGTTGTTCATACCGACATAGAGATAAATAAAAACTTCATAAAAATAAGTTTGTAACTTCAGAATAATGTCGGGTGGTATGTACATTCGTTGATATCTTGTCCCTACTCGTATAGTAACATTACAACCGACAGTGGAAGTAACGTGGGCTATAATACTCGTATGTATGGTGTCATAGTGTTGTGCTGCTCTTCTTGTGGAGGTTGCTTGTTGTCTCGGCCCGAGATATACACTATTCACTACTAATTGGTTATATCTGTACATTTCTTTTAGCAATTTGTTTTTTATTTTATGTTCGTATATAAAGTCGGAGCGTTCTCTGATACACTTGAAATGTACATGTAACAGGTTCCTTATCTAATTACTGATGCTCGTCTAGTTACGGTTGTTAGCCACACCACATGAACGCACCCAATGTGTTGCTAAGTGTGTATATATATATATGTATATACCAAAGAGTAAGTTCTAAGATTCATTCTTCTCCACCAATCAAACCAATCTGTCTTGTAAATCCAATACGCTGTAACTCGAGAGATACAGTTCAGTGTTTTGATTTAACAACGCTCAAACGCTTTCATTTTGACATCATTATTTACGAGCTTTTCACTAGAATAAGATCATTCGGAACTTTTCTCAGTGCACTAAAGTTTACGTAAAAATTCAATCTTAACTATAATTTATACAATGGAAATGTCAATTTGATCTTCTATAATTTATACAATGGAAATGTCAATTTGATCTTCTATAATTTATACAATGGAAATGTCAATTTGATCTTCTATAATTTATACAATGGAAATGTCAATTTGATCTTCTATAATTTATACAATGGAAATGTCAATTTGATCTTCTATAATTTATACAATGGAAATGTCAATTTGATCTTCTATAATTTATACAATGGAAATGTCAATTTGATCTTCTATAATTTATACAATGGAAATGTCAATTTGATCTTCTATAATTTATACAATGGAAATGTCAATTTGATCTTCTATAATTTATACAATGGAAATGTCAATTTGATCTTCTATAATTTATTTTAATTTATTTTCTCCTTTTATCAATATTTAGTTATATTTGTAAAGTTCTATAAATCAATTAACAAAGTAGCTAATAGGTAACTAAAGTGCGCGCACAAAATGTAATAAAGTAAATCTATTTCTGTGTGTCCAAGACACCGGCTTGTGCCGAGTTTGGAACCCCTTAATAATACTGAATTTAAGCTACTGTACCATTGTTTAGATATTATTCTATATAATTGATATGTTAACCATGTGTGTGTGTGAGTGTGTGTTTTGAAAAATAAATATCTTTTTATCTTTTATTTTCATTTTTATAAATCTTTAAAAATGTAATTGTTACATTCTGAGGGAAATAAAAAATAGGCATAAGCTATTTTTCTTTTATATTTACATTATAGTAAGAAAAATGGGAGGTCAAAATTTTTTAAATGTTGTCTATTTATGCAAATCATTTCTTAGTAAGTATCTCTCCAAATGTTGTCTCTAGGTTCAGCGGTTAAGCCTCTACGTTGATTCTCAGAAAATATTAACCAGTCAGAATTTACTCTTCTAGGCAGCACCTTCGCCATAGTGTCAGAAATTCTAGTTAGGTCTAGAATTTCTGAGCTTTGGACATGTCCAAGCAAACGACCGGGAAATAATAACTTACGATGTTGACTTCCAGTTTACAAAGTGTTTGTTTTCAACATTCGTAATGTTGGTTCGAGTAGAGATTTATAATGTATTTATTTACAGAGTGAGATGTGTTCAACATCTTCAGATATTTATATATATATAAAAATATATCTGCTTGTACGGTTAGCTATTTATTCAGTTATCTGTAACCGGCGCGGCGCGGCGCGGACGGACGACGCTCTTTGCTGAGGATTTGTAGCGCAAACAAACTGGCGCTAGACTCGTATGTAACATTCATATCTGACAAACACGATATAATATCGTTGATAGTGAGGTGTGACGTCATCCGCTGTAAGCCCTGCTTCCTGCTGCTGATGACGTACCGTGTCTAGTTCCCGATTCGAGGATCCGATTATATTAGGTCATTACATATGAAATTTGAGTTTTGTAAGTGAGGAACATAAAGTCTTTTTTTTATAATAATATATTTATTTAATCAAAGTATGTACCATTGCTATCTATGCCTTTTGCCATCTCATAAGTAGTTCATTGATCCCTTTACTAAAAAAACCATTAGGACGAGAATCAATGAAATCTTTGAAGGCGCTTTGGACTGCCCCATCGGAGTTGAATTTTTTCCCTTGCAAGAAGTTATCCAAATTTCGGAAAAATTACAATCTGTTGGAGCCAGGTCCGGGGAGTACGCTGGATGTCTTAGACATTCCAATTGAAGCTCCTCTAATTTGGCAGCTGTCTGTTGTGCAGTGTGTGGTCTAGCGTTGTCCTGAAGCAGCAATGGCTTAGAGCGATTGACCAACCTCGGTTGTTTAGCAGCTAGCTTTTCCATCATGGTTTGCAGTTGCTGACAAAAGATATCTGCTGTAATCGTCTGGCCAGATTTAAGAAAGCTGTAGTGAACGACACCGGCACCAGTCCACCAAACGCTCACAAGTAACTTTTTTTGAGTCAATTTTCGCTTGGGGCAGGGTTTGGCTGGTTCGCCAGGATTCAGCCATTGCGATGAGCGTTTCCGATTTAAAATCCCTTCATTATTGTGCCGGTTGAGTAATGTAACGCAGCAGTTGACGCGCGTTTGTCGGTTTGCTGCACTCAATTCATGAGGTACCCACCTTTCAAGCTTTTTCACCTTTCCAATTTGCTTCAAGTGGATTAAAACAGTTTTATCACTAACACCGCAGCCTGCAGCTAACTCGGACGTGGTTTGCGATGGATCTGCTTCCACAATAGCTTTCAATTCTTCATTAGCAACTTTAGTCTCCGGCCGTCTACGGGGCTTGTTCTGCAGGTCGAAATTTCCAGAACGAAAACGTTGGTACCAAAAACGCACTGTGTTTTCTTTTGCAACACCGCCGCCATACACATAATTAATCCTTCGAGCCGTTACTGCAGCACTGGTACCACGGTGGAACTCGTACTCGTAAATAACGCGATATTTCAAGTTTTCCATTTTGTAAACTGCGTGACGCAAAGAAAAAAACAAACGAGGACAAAACAAATGAATTAGGGTTTTCGAAATACAAATGTATGAATAAATAGCTGTATAAATTTGAAATTGGAATCCCTAACCAAAGCAAAGATATTTGAGATCAAAGTGGCCAGTACGACAAAACGCCAATTTCATATGTAAGGAGCTAATAGTTATACGAATGTGTTCAAAGTTCCTAAACATGTACGAGTATAGCGACAGTCGCTTAGCGATTGGAATCTAAAAACAACGAACATTTGCGTTTCTTAGGTACAGAGGGTCTGTCTTCTATACACCTTAACAATATTCACAAAAAGCGATATACATAAGCAAGATGCCATTCATATTTTACAACATTCAAAATAAGAAACTACAGGGTAACTAACAAAAGTCCCGAGAAAGTTCCAGATATACGAGTAGAGTGTGATTCACAAACATATATGACTTCAGCAAAGGACTAGTTTAATAGGAGGTGCTCTTTGCGAAGAACTGTGCTCCTCATGCGGACAGATAGTCCAGGTCGGATGTGGTGGTTCTACATTTTACTAATTGTATAATGAAATCTGTTAGCAATGCTGTGTGTACTGCTCGTGTCCAATTAGCTGAATAACTAGGTGATTGTCAACACATTGCATTGAATTGTTACCTGCAATATGTCGGTAGGAGGCGTGTTCCGCTCACTACGTGACGGTTCATGTAACTCTTCATTGGCCCACTACCTACGTTCTGTACGTGGTTATTAGACCAGGGTGTGGAGACACGAGTGGCCAACTGTGAGGAGCCCTTCCTCGCAGTGCAAGCTGCTGCTACTCGTAGGTTAGTGTAATCACAACACTCGCGGATACAAACAAAGGCTCGGCAAGCCAGGTCACTGCTGTGGACGAAATTGGTTGATAGGTAGAAATATACAAATTAAATAATTTATAATTGACAAATGTATATAAATGTAAATTGATGACTTCTTGAATGATACATTTGACAAAATGAAATGTTAGTAAACTATTGACATTACTCGTAGGTACTGTAATTTAGGTTTTTTGTTATGACCATAGAAAAATATAGTAATAATTTTAATTTGTATTTGTTGGCCAAACCCGGCAAGAACATGAGAACAACTTTTAAGTTAATATTTAATTATAACATCCTGTATACTTCTGTGTGTGTACTCGTATGTACCATGTTCGACAAATAAAGTATTCCTCTCTATTATTCTCCCGATTTGTAAAAAAGAAAGAAAGAAAATTATTTATTCGTACCAAAAAACTTGTTGCACTGCGAGCAGAGACTTCATAATTAATATCTAAGTTTCTTGTCACATACATTTTGATCAAGTTTATGTATGAAACAGCTGATTATTTTTTCTCGATTTCATAGTTAGTCCCATAGTGAAAGTTGTTCCTTAGGATGTGTACAGTGAACCCCTTTCGGCTCAGTACACTCCTAGCCGATAACCGCGTGTATATATATATAGGTACCTTTATAAGTAGTTAGAGTTAGTGGTTGTAGCGCGGTGGGCACGCTGCGCTGCGCTGTATGCATTCTAACGAGACACGCCATTGAGAGGCGCGGGTGTCGTCGCGTCGTGGGACGTCATCTGTCAACCATGTACTCTGTACATATATTATAAGTTTAATAATTAGCATTTGAAAGTAAGTAGTTGAGTTACATACAATGATCGTTAGGTGAACAGTTCGCATAACTCATTGTGCAGCGGTGCGTCACTTGTGATGAACCACAGTAACTAGTGACTTCCATTAACACTGGTAAGCACCTACAGAACCTTTACAGTTATTTCGATTTGAAAAACCCAATCTCGGACTACGAGTAGTTTGATACAATTTACATGAGACCACTTTACAAGTATACTCATTCAAAGAAAAAAAATATTTTTTTCAAATTGTTGCAGCCATCTCCGAGTAATCAGGTAAGTAACAACAACAAAACGAATCTAATAACTAAGCTAATAGAAATGTTATCACTATTTAGTTATATATGTACGTACTCCTATGTGAGATAAAACCGCGCGACCAGGCTCGGGTTACCGCGCGACCAGGCTCGGGTTAACGCGCGTCACCACCTCTATTCCTAACCTATATTTTTTGCGCATCGTTGCTTTACATCAGGCGAGATGCGGTCAGGCAAAAACCTATTTCTAAAAAAAAATTACCCAACATTCAACCGTGAGGGGTTTCACTAGTTCTACTTCTTACATACTGGTACGTATACTAACGTCTTGTTCATTCGCACGACGTTTCTATTGCATGTACATTTGGTGAATCTTCGGAACTTTGATTAGCTCTAACCATTATAAAGTCTGTTTGATTTAGATACGGAAATACTGACTTAATACTCGCGGGGGCTAATGTGCACACGTAGACAGTGAAACATCAGATCACCATCCCCATACATATTATAAGTGTGAAAGTGTTGGTTTGTTCGTCTTCTCGTCTGCAACTGAGTAATGGATTCACTTGATTATTTCCATACAGATAGTTTAAGGTGCGGAGAGTCCTTTATGTGTCTGATTTTTTTCCCGGGAATGCAAATATGACGCAGATTAGAGGCGTAAGTAGGTACAGTACAGGTGGTCGACCTAACAATACCTATAGTTACCTAGTAGGTTAAACAGTGCTAATTAGTGAGTAAATATGAGAGCACCTTGTTACTACAAGCGCGACTCCGCCCTGCTGACAGCCGGGGCTCGTGGTCTCTATGTACATACTGTTTGCACCAGCGACTGCTGCCCGCCGGAGGTTGGTCTATGATGAAGTACTCACAGCTTGCAGACTACGTGTACTTGTCGTGCTCTGTTACTGATCACCGAGCTGCACTGTAACTACGAGTACATAAGCAGAACAGCTCTCGATCACCCCGCACGAGTTTCATCCTGGTCACATAATAGTGTCTTTTAGAGTATACGTTTTGATTTAATTAGCCACTTCAGATAATACTTCAAACTTGCTGTTATTTTAATTTGATTTATAGCATACTCGTACGCTACGGACGGCTTGTGGCGAGTGGAGTGTAACTAGTGTGGTTTGTAGCGAGAGGGCTACAGCGAGTCTAAAGTTGCCGGGACACTTCGACTCTGTGAAATAACGTGACGAGAGGTGTGTCATCTCTAACTTTACCATATTTATGTGTTCTACGTGAACTTGCTTATAAGAGTAAAGATTTAGTAGGTATGGGTATTTTCACACAAGTTTGGTGGGTCTGGGTACCGATGAGACCAATATGGACGCGTCCATGAGGACGTCTTAGAGTCCGAATCTAAATTATATGATGTATGTTGTGAAGCGTCATAACAACGTTATCTGAGTTCCGCAGCACGTTGCACACAGCACGCTGCACGCTGCACGCTGCACGCTCGTCCTACATATATAGTTGGCTATACTCGTAATGCTGGTGTAATGGTGCAGGTTTATCGCAATTTGTCCGCTAATGAACACTGATTACAACTGCTGTTTATCGTTAATGAATGTAACCATACATACATATAACACACGCCGACCTTCAACTTGTGGATCATGCGCTTATACACTTGTACTTGTATCGGTAGGAGGCGCGCTGACTGTTCTATGTCCATCAACATGTTGGTATGGTGGTTCGCGTTAGACCGATGCGCAGTGAATCACTCTGCGATAGCCATTCTAATAAAGATGCTTGTGGTTCTGTGAAATACTCTTAAAATTTGCCACGTTTTAGTAACATGCTTCTTTACGTTCTGGACGAGAGTCTCGAGTCAAGGATTAGTTTACATTGAATCAGCAGCTTGTATTGATGTTCATACGAGTATTGAGATATTGTGTCGTCGCGGAGACAGCTGTGGTGTGCGAGTAATGGGGACATATAGCCAGTTATTGAACTCTATCCACAGCATGTTTATATAATTAGTGAGTGTGTCTGCGGTGGGTGTGTGACAGCACTGTTCTGTCGGCGCACAGTTGGCACTGGTTCATGTTTACTTTGTAGTAAGTACTCACGACACGAGTACATCCACGGAGCGGAATTACTGTATGTAGGTCACCGGTCACCGCACTCACAATAACGTTTTCAATTATATTATATCTATCAGTACAATTATATACTTTTTCGATATAATTAATTACCGATATATTTGTTACACTTCCTTAACACATAGTTGTGAGTACGGCTCTCAGTAGACGCACCTAACTAGGTACTTACTGAGGTAAAACGTTCATTAACCAGCACGAATTAGGTATTTAAATTAAATTATTATATACCTGACTCATGCGTATAAAATATATACTCTGTAAATGAGTAACAACAGCAGTTTTGATGACAAGGCGCCAGCAGCTCATACTCATAAGAGTGAACTAATACGGCTGCAGCAGCAATGTGTTGGTGCAGTGAAGTGACAGACCGGCCGCGGTCGCTCCGGACCAGCTCGCATGTTGTTGTCTACTGTACCTACTGCATTCATGACTATTACTCACCCAACACTCATTTAGCAATAAAGCTATTTAATCAGTTTACACTGGCCTTAGACACGTTGATCTGAATCAAATTTTAGTAACTCTGGTGATGGTCGGTAGCCGGTAGGTTAGGTACTCAGTACTCGGTAAGTATAGGAGACGAGTATTGGCGCAAGTAACGATATCTGTGAGACAAGAGTAGATCACATATGCAGAGATAAGCATGCAGAGTGTAGGCCGCGTGGTAGATAACGCTCTCCTAATCCGTCTGCTCTAGACAAACACTCTGACAGCTGCGACCTGCTTCACTACGAGTAGTTGCTCTCGTCTCACAGCACGTTGTGTAATGTTGGTGTTGGCTGGTACTCGTACCTAGGTGGTAGGTAGTAGGTAGCCTGATCATTAGAAAGGTCCAACTTTATTCCTTCACATTCGGTTGACATTTCAAACAATTAAGTACCTACGAAAAAAACCGTATCATAACATAGAATGATCAAACACATAGGTTGTAATAATAATTCAGTTGCATCATAACGATCACTCACTCCTGCATCCGGAATGTATTTACATCAGTTATAGTTCATGAACATACATCTGCATTACGAGTACCAACGTACACATTAAATAATAAAACACATTAACACAAATAGATACATAGGAATAGAAACATTACCAAATACTAACCTAACCATTATGGAGGGATAGACGGAACGACAACATCTGTCTCGGCCACCACAACACCCCACAGTGTTGTGGTGGCCGAGGACAGCTGCAGCAGTGGCTGCGAGCAGCGAGGTGCGAGAGACGATACACACACATCAACAACCAGCACGAGCTCCTACTGCTAGCTAGATCAACGAACAAGGTCGCTCTATATACTATACTAATAACACGACTGAATATATACCTGATCTGATCCGATATCTAATGTTTGTGTTGCTTAGAGCTTCTAGAACGTTTTTAATTTTCGTCTATTTTTACCTGAGTACTATCGCTTCTTCATTCTACATAGACATTTCTACACGTTTCTACTTCTTTGGGCGCTTTTTCAACGTTATTATATTCCACGTGCTAATAATTTGTTCTCCAGTTCTACATGAGTAATAACTAGTTCAAGGACTGACGTCTGCACAGCTGCAGCGGGGGTGAGGTTGCGGAACACTCACATTGAGGCTACAGTTTGAGTCACTAGCTACTTCTCTGCTGAAACTAAACAAGAAGATGAGCCTACTACTAATTTACATATTATTTTTTATTTTTATATCAATATGCGTACTGACACGTGGTCTTGTGTTATATGTTCCGAAATAACAAAACCAACTGGTGTTTATTAGAATGCACATTAACTAAGTAGTCTTTAAGAGAGAATAACTGGAGGACAAGTAGAATATCTAGAATAGTAGTAAGTCGGCTTAGAGCTGGTAAGAAGAAAAGTTATGAGATGTAATCGAATTTATAAAAACTGCAAAGAGAAGGGGAGAAAGCACACCACCCTGAGGTACACCAGAACTAGTTTCGCAACATGAAGAGTGCGAGTCGTCAACATATTATATACGTTGCCGGCGACAATACTGAAAACCGGTTAATTGCTATTGGAGATAGGTTAACAGAACTTAGCAGTGCTAGAAGGATGTCAAAATCAATAGTATTAAACGCATCGCTGAAATCAAGTAATGTAAGAATGGAAAGCAGTTTGTTGTCCATGCCCCGCCTTATATCGTCGGTAATTTTGACAAGAGCTGTAACAGTACTATGGCCAGGGCGGAAACCAGACTGCAGAGGATTAAGGGTATTGTTCCGATTTAGGAAGAAACTAAGTTGGATATGGATTAGACATTCTAGAACTTTAGAGAGAAATGATAGAATATAAATGGGGCGATAATCAAGGTGAATCACATACCTAATGAGTTACGCTTAAATAATATGAGTGTAATGTGTTATATGATAAAAATTGCTGGAAATCAACGCAGAGCCTAAACCCTTGAACCTAGAGACATGAAATTCGGAAAGAGTATTTACTATATGTATCCTTACTAAAAACGAATTTTGATAATTTTAATCCCTAGTCGGTCACATGAGGATACAAACGCCGCGGCGCCGCGGGTGATACTCGTAGTTACTTGTTCATAGATTTACAGCATTTTCATGCGAAAGCTTATCTTCAACTTCCGCAATGTGCTATTCAGAAGCCGTATACATAAGTAAGTGCCAAACTTATGAGTACAACCTTGTAGACGCGTGATCAAAATATATGCAATATCCTAGTTACATAGATCACTTGTAATTCAAGTCATAAACACGAGCACTTAGCCTTAGAGCAGCGCACAAACACACACACACGCGTGGGACAGCTCGACAGCTCGCGGCGCGCCCGGGAGACTGGTTAGAATGTAGTTTGGCGCCAGAGGACAACTGTTCTATAATGACATTCATTATATATAGCGTGAGGTACGTGAAGACAGATCTGGAGCGTGGAGCCAACCAGAAGTGCACGAGAGCAGCACATACCCCGCTAACAGCTGGAGCCTGGTGGCACAATGCTGTCACATGCCGTGCTGCACTGTGATATACTATAGCTACACCCTCTGCTGTAGCTCACTGACAAGCCGTAAGCCAGGCTTACTGCTTCCACGTTTGCCATGAAGTAACGACAGCAATTTTTTCGTAAGCCACTGTTTGTTTTACTTTGATGTAAGATTTACTTATTTATAATAATAATAATATGTGACTACATCCACACAAGGGCTTCAGGTCCCAAACTAGGCAAAGCCTGTGCTATGGTAACCTGATGACTGATATACATACTTAGAAATACATATATACATACTTATATATATAATAAACACCCAGACACAGATTTATAAACCAGATTTTGTTTGTTGAAAGGGTAACTTAGATCCTACGGCAGGAAACAGATGCAACGATACATGTAGCTAGTGGTAGGTAATTCGTCGGTCGTCCTCGTGCGGCGCCACTCGACCTCAGCCACTGAGTTGTGACGACAGCGCTAATAAAAACACTCAGGAAAACGTTACTCAAATGAATACAAAGGTCGAATGACAATAGCGAGAGACGTTTTGTTTTTTAATTCTGAGCGTGTATTGAAGAGGCTACATCGAGATTGGAAATAGCTTCGAATGATGGCTAACGCGACAGCATTGTACTCAGCGGGGTCAAGGTAAACTGCACGATGCACGTCGGCTAGCCAGCAGCCAGGGCTGTGTCAGCTGGGAGTGATCGCTGCCGTGTTTCATACTCTGTCTGTGGTCACTTTGACCTGTAGTTAGAACAATGTGAGGAATATTGTGATGATTCACCGCTGAGGAGCTAATAAGGAGGTGCTCGCGCCGGCTGACTATGGCTCGCTCCGATTCCGGGCGTATTACCGCTATCTGATAACGTGCACAAAAAGCGCAATCGGAGGTAATCATTATCTAACGGTATCGACTTTCGCCCGCTTGTCCGCGAGCTTCGGCGCAGGCAGTCGGGCGTTCGGGCGGGCTCACGGAGCGCAGGGCTCCGACGAGCGGATGCGCTGCGCGGGGCGGGGAGGCGAGAGAGGGGGGGTGGTGCGGCGGTCAAGGCCGCAGGCGCAGGCGCACGGCAGGCAGGCCGCGGCGCGCCAGTCTGCCCCGCGACCCGATAGCGCTCGGTTGTCTCTCTCAGTCTCTCTGCTGTGTCAGTGTGTGTGTACAGTTAGTGCGAGCCGCAGGTCGACGACCGCGCGAGCATGAGCGCGCGCTTTACTCTTCTCCCCGCGCACCAATCCCGTCTCTAACAACAGGCCTCCAGCAAGCAAGGTAAGAGTCACCTCGCGCCCCTAGGGACGTACCCCCGCACTAGCCTTCGCTTGCTCGATCATATTTCTGCGAGCCCCTCGACTGCACGGTGTCCCAATTAGAGCCGCCCGAGCCCGACGAGTCCGTTCCGTTCCGATGCTAAAGCTTTATTACTTTTCTCAGCGAAATTTGAATGGGCCGATTGAATCGAATGAGGTCGTCTATTTCGAGTTTGTTTTCGCATCAGATAGAACGGTTTTAGAGATCCTCAGATACAAATGCGCGGTGGAATGCGGTCGGACAAGTCATAGGTCGAGTCGAACTAGGCCTCCGTCACGATCATAAATTAGCGAAGTTCATCTGGGAAGAATTGTTACTTAGAATTCCGTCACCAAATCTGAATTTAATTAGATAAATACATACCTACATCAAATATATTAGCGAGTCGGTGATGTCTTGGCTTTGTATGTAGTACCTATTGTAGTATATATAGTCGATCCAACGCGTCGTGTCTACGATGCATTGTGTCCGAGGCGAGATGTCGGTGTTGGGTGCTCCGGTGTTCCGCCGTGTGGCAGCTAAGGCATGTCAAAAAGCAGGCCCTCTCGCCCATTACTCTCGTGTCTACATAAGAAACGATCCATTCATATTCTAATGACGGCATGAATACACGACGACAATAATCTGCTCCCATTATCATAACATTAGAAAGTTATCTATTAGAATCGAGTTTCGTTCGTAACACATTCATAAAAATCAAGCGGGAACCTTTTATTCATGAAATCAAGGCAAATATTACGGTCGATGGATAATTCGATATTTAATGACATGAATCATCAACATTCAGCTCGTGCAGACAAGCACAGAGCGCCGGCACACGAGAACACGAACAAGTGAGCTTTTATAAACCAGTCTTACAAGAACGCCGAGCGCAGCCGGATGCAACGTCAGCCAGGTCCCCCTGCACTCACCACACAGCACATGCACCGACGACACTCAATAATACATACACATACATTGCAATATTATTAACAGCATGTTATATTTAAATTGTCTCCATGCCGTTATTAATTTGTAAATGTACCAAAAATAAGTACACGTTGAAAATTCAACATTCAATGAATTAATATGTCAACATTGTGCGAATTTGGAACGCAACTTTTATGCCAGTTCATCATTTTAGGATTCAAAGTTTTGATGTTTTCAACCTTATAAGAATTCAACAAATTAGCAAATTCAACTTTCTGGGCCGGATTTCTAAGTCGCAACCAAATTGAGGCACTTCCGCGTTAGAGGATTACAAAAGCTCAGATACCTACCTAGATATAGCGATTGTTGCGTGTTATCATACCGGAGTCATGGGCCCGTCGCTGCTGAGCCATGTTGTCAAATCTGCGGCTCGTGACCCTACCAGATGTTCCATAAAGATAGCCCGTCCATTGCATCGCACAGCAGATGTTATCTGGGTGTCAGAGGAGGAATGTGTTAGGTTCAAGCCGACGTCGTGGTGCCCTCGAGTTGCACAACTCTGTACCATCTGCCGTCGCGTCCGTACTCCGCTTGCTTGTGGGCTAGCACAGAACAGATACTATAATACGAGTACTATAGCCTATAGGTCATATTCATGACATCGTTTGGCTCTGGTCAGAGTAAAACAAAAAAGTAACGTCAGGTAAATGATACCTATTCAAATCCTAGGATATCTAAATGTTCAAACGTCTCTCCTAACATTTGTGTTTCTCAAATAAATTGTAATGTAAATTACACGAAACTGAAATTGTTATCCATTTTTAACAGCTGTCCAAACAATAGACCCTTTAATGTTCGGTAATGCCTTTTGAATGTTGTATTTCGTTTCCTGAATAGAGGTGTCGCGTAACTCTTTACGGAGCTGTCTCTCTCCATGGCTGCTGTGAGTGAGTATGTGCGTGTTTAGTGCCGGTCAGGAGAGGAGGAGAGACTGGTGACTGACTGGAGACCGGAAGTTACGTAACTCCGC
Source organism: Ligdia adustata (assembly GCA_947049295.1). Lineage (NCBI taxonomy): Eukaryota > Metazoa > Arthropoda > Insecta > Lepidoptera > Geometridae > Ligdia > Ligdia adustata. Next base: position 12,062,679 of record OX346234.1, read on the forward strand.
GCATCTCAGCGTGTGCTCGCCTCGTTCGTTAGCTGACATCTCATTATGTACTTCACTACATGTTGGCTCTAATATCTAATATAATTGTAGTGCTGTTGAACACCACAAGAGACCGACATTATGTGATCTTCATCGAAGCTTCTGCCATTTCTACAATTCAAACATCTATTCGGCTCGACTTCACCTTAACTACCTCGTTTACAATAGCTCTTCGCTTCGAATCGCTGTTAACATTCAGCCGTTATTTGATTTACTGAGAAGTCACTCGATAATTGCTTTGATTGCTGGCTTTTTAGATTTTAGACAACTCACTATCTATACTCGTAATTTCCGGGTATTATTGTCTCTATTTAGCTAAGTTACAATAAATCTAATGAAGTTGGTTGATAGAGTAGGAACACCTGACCCAATGCCTACACGCGGCCGCAGCCTGCCTGAACTCCTGCACCAACACACGCAATGCCTACACGCGGCCGCAGCCTGCCTGAACTCCTGCACCAACACACGCAAAAGCAATAATCACAACTTATCACTGTTGTGACGATAACACAATTAAAACGTATAATCTCAGCTCGGCACTACTCATCGACCGACGCTTGCATTTTTAACCATATTGTATTTAATACGCTGTGTACTACTATCCTTTACTTCTCTTCTTTCTGTCTTCAATGGATCTCTAACTTTGTTACTCGTTTTGGTTTTCGTTGTCGTCCTCTTCAGTTCTGCGATTAGAATCTGTTTCTAGATCATAGTAATGAGTTTTGTTAATCCAAGCTGTGTATGGCTATAGGCATATCGCTTAGTTTCCTTCTCAGAATAATAATATATGTTCTCTATGGAGAACAACACGAGCGAGTTAGTTCTCGTTTATCATCGGAACTAATGAATTGGTGGCGGATCGTCATTATAATTTGAGTTACAATTACGTGACGCGAATAGTACTTGTCGTTGAACGAGTGGAGCGGTCAGTGGTGGCGGCGGCGGCGTGTGTTCGATGCGCGCCGAGGCAGGAACAGGTCGCGAGAGAAACGCGCTTTCCTCCGGGGAGTGCGGAGAAACGCAACCAACGAGCCGATATGCGCACGTCACTACACGCCTTACTGCCTCAGCAATACTGATCAAATTTCCAGCGCCCGAACTTTTCCCCACACAGAACAGTCATTTATAGATTATTCCATATGTTTTGCGTGGCTTGTCCCTCACTTCCGCACGAGGCGCCCACGACCCAACTCCGGGCTTGCGCGTGGAGCGCGTTTGGTAATGCTACTTCCTGCCGCAAACTTTATACTATAATGCTTCCTACTTTCCTATTTGCATTACTTATACCAAATAATACCAATAAACCTAGGTATATACTCGCATAAGGAATTACTCGCATAAGTTGCAATTAAAACTTCCACGAATTCCGTGTCATTATCATTGGGCGCTGCACTCGATGCACGTGATTATGTTCTAGAATCAGGCGCACGTCGCATACATTGATCGGAGTGGTCGACGTCGCATTCGTAATTCCTCCGTTGTCTCACATACTCATACTCCGGCGGCTGTATCTTCACACAAATTGCTTGTGATTGATAATAATGAGCTGGCCTTACGTACTAGAGGTACCAGGCGGTGCGGCTGTGCTCGTACGTGCCGCTCGGAGACGGCCGTCTTCACGCCCGCGGCTATTGTGTCTCACTCACGGTAGTTAACCACTTGAAGTAGCTGTGCTGCTATTACAATGTCAAGGTTCACACCACGATCCGCTCTCATCTCTCGACATATTTAAATTATTTGTGGCTCTGTTGATATTAATTTGTTTGTAGCGGTATTTGGTGTACATGTGAGCGGATGACGTCCACCAGGTCAGGTTAGGACGGCAGATTGTAGCAGTGACGTAAGTGGCGGCTCCCACCCGCCACGCGACCGGTGACAATGCTGGGAACAGTTGCGGTTATCTGCACATAATCGGTTAAATAACACGTAGTCAGTTCTCGGAGCTCGGAGCTCGCAGCTCACAGCTCGGAGGTCACGCTCTAATCTCGGCTACTCTCAGGATTCTCAGCCTCTGCACTGTGTAACGCAGGTGTATTGTAACATATTCGGTTGCTATGTAGCGATGAACGTAAATGTTTGCGCACAGAATATTACAGTTACTCAAACACGGATGCACGTCAAATGAGACGATACGAGTACTATGAAGCGCACCGTGCACAATATTAGACATTAGGTATGTTGAATCGTTGACAAATATTTAGGCACAAAACCAAAGAAAATGAAGCATTCTTCGTCCCGACAAATATAAAGTGACTCTCGGTGAAGATGATTCAGTTCCGATTGGATCACCTACATAAATGAACTCAAGCAGAATCTGGACAAATTGTGTACCAAAGAGAGCACTATGCCCCGTGTGAAGCAAAGTGGGCTGATAAACAGTAGCGCATCAGATGAAACTTTTTCATGAACTACTTAGGAACGATAGAATTCAGATCTAGATCCTGCTAGCGCTGGTCTAACAGCTAAGAAGTCCATGTGATTGCCTATATTGCCCTACAATAGCTTTGTCGGGGCTCCAGTGTTTACGATGGTAGTGAGAAGCGCAGTAGGAGTCGGTGCGGCTGACGATGCGGGTCACCTTTCTCAGCGGAAGTGTGCGTGAGGTGCGCGGGCGCTGCAGTATCGGGGTCACGCTTGCTGTCCGCCGCCGCAGCGTTAGTCCGCGGGGCCGCGCTGCACACGCGCTCACGAGGTCGCCTCAGACATTCTACTCGAATGATTCAGATTAAAATGCATACTTCATAATCTGATAACATTAAGCCGCTGTTCTTGAACCTCTGTCACCAGTGAAGCTGTACGTGAGTATACAAACGGTCGGTTTCACTGTTGTATAACTCGTACGCAAGCAAAGCTCATAACATCTAGTGTCTGGTTGCATATGTACGCGAGGAGAGGCCGCGGCGATGCGAGCGCTGGCTTGTGATTGTGGATGTTCTCTAGCGAGTGGTCGATCGACATACGAGTACATACTCGGCTCGACTGGGAGTGTGTCAGGCGGTGGCGCGCGCTCGCCTGCGCCGCGCGCCGCCGCCCGGAACCGATCGCGCTGTTTCACCAGATACCCGTGAAGCTGCAATGCACCGTGTTTTCTATAACACACAAAGCGATCATTTGTTCGAAGGCAGAAACGTTGCGACGCATGACGAGTGCGATTCGTTGCACTGCTCGCAACTACACACATACGAGTAGGTACTCTCCGACATGTTTCACAACGGGCCTTGTACTCGCGTGCGACGTCCGATGTGGCTCATCTGGTTACAATATACTTTCAATGCACTTCTTAATTGTTACATAATAAATATATTCACTATGAAGACACGAAGTAGAATCTATTGTGTTTCTTTATTATCTGAAGTGATTCCGCCATCTTTCGCGTTTGTCCGGCCCTTGTCGTCTCTTCTGGCTGAACTCTGAATATGCAAATTAGCACAATATACTCTTGTTAAATCTTGTTTGTCAGCTTACTTAAGGAAGTACGATTATGTTGTAGGGTACGAGTACTCTTCATGTCAAGACAAACTTTGTAACCGAGAGACTTGCGGCGAGCAACTAGTAAGTGTGCCAGCGACCCACCCGCTGGCTGGTGTAGAGATGGCCCTCGAGCCTGTGTGCTGTCGGCTCACTGTTACGAGCACTTGTGCACTTTCATGCAGATTTGGAAGTATTTAAGTCAGCCTTGTCGACACACTGCAGGGGACTACAGGGTGGACGGAGGGGGGTGGGGAGGGGACGGATTGAGCAAATCTAGATTGAGTCACAGCTGTGTCTGTTCTGTTTGCTTATCTATCTACAAACAGCTTTTACATTCACACTCCGTTATAATATAATGATAATATGATCGACACGTTGACTGCGATCAACGTTTACATTTGTTGTTAACATACAAACTTATTCATTTGATATTACTTATTTTTGCTCGTCACCAAAAACAAAAAAAAAAATCATTTTAATTAACAACCAATTAAAGAATACAAATTGGTAATGCGTTGGTTTCACTTACATTTGAATGCAGTTTGCATCCAACAACCGGTTATGTTATGGTTGTATATAACGATACGAAGTGAATATTACCTACGTGTATATTGGTACCCGGAGATACGGAATAGATCGCAAAGGACTCTCAATTTCGGCCATGAGGGTGTACGTCTATTTCGGCCAAGAGGGTGTACGTCTATTTCGGCCAAGAGAGTGTACGTCTGTTTCGGTCAAGAGGGTGTACGTCTATCAAAAAATGCCTTAAGATGTGGTTAATATTTTGTATGAATGAATCCTGCATCGGTTGCTTCCTTCATATGTGAGTATTTGTATATCCTAGGTGACAACGACTCCAATCCTCACAACGGTCTATCAGTTGTACCACCACCCACCACCCACCACAAATGTCAACATTGGCACATCAAAAACACGAAATTTGAAATTTTGCGGAAATAAGGTGGGCATATTTTGAATCGATATTAATTCTGTACACTGTGATAAACTACGTTATTGTGATTTTTGGTGATATATTAATGATTAATGATCCCTAACATATTTACGGTACGGTATCATGTACACTGTCCTGGCCGGGGCTCCATACATTATTAAAACATATCTTTACTTAAAGTAGTTAATTAATTGCAGTTAGAAATTGTGCTAACAAACTTCTTGTTATGCCAATGAGTTAGACATGACATATATACTAGTAGGTATATATATATCCTAATATACACTCGAAAAACATTACCCTCTTCTTGAACAAACTTCTCTAGGTACACGTATTCATACTACAATATGAGATCTAAATAGACCAAACACAAAGCGCACACACACAGCTACACAGCTACACTCGAGCGGTCGTTTAGTTTGTTTTGACAAAACTATCAAATAAGCTACGAGTATTATGAACAAATATTATAATAAGCTTATAATGTGTGTAACAGATCGTCACATTGTTGTCACTAACTGGCTCTAAATGTTATGGAATTCTTTGTTCACATTAATACTCACTTGCGATCTCTTTCATTGTCACTTCACTATTTTCATTCAATGAGCCTCGTACTCATATATATATATATATATATGTACACAAATAAGATGAGAATGAGTTGTAAAGCTCAGCTTGTACCGCGCGGTCATATCACCGTCCGTCTCTGTGAGCTGATCATCTCTTGGTTCCTGTATGTATCGCACTCATTACGAGTATGCAGGTGTCTGTGTTCCAGTGGTGGTGGTGAGACATACATGTGCCCTGTCGCGAGCTCTGTTGTTTCTGCTTCCGAGTCTGTGCGGAGATACGGACACTGTTGCGGTTTATTGACATGTGTAATTGTCTCTGCGAGCTCCACGTGGTAATTACTACCAGTACTAATGATACTCTTATTAATTAGTTAGTATTGGTCGTTTGGAAATAAAATGGACGCCCAGTCACGACGCGACTGTTTTACTTTTCACCGTGACACAGATCGTTCCAAAGTAGATTACGAAGCGGAAGTGTAAGAGTTCCACGACAATGCACGATTATGACATGAGATGTAACGGAGCGGGCGCTGCAGCGCTGGGGCGGCACGGAGGCGGCACGGGGGCGGACAGATGAGAGTGAGATGGCCGGTAATGGCAGGCTGGCTGCGATCATTTGCAACATGTAATCGACATTAGAGGAGCACTAATGGCTACTGGAATATTCATCGCATGTCGGAGAATGTCTCGCCCGGCGCTGACGAGCACTCTGACACTGCAACTTAGTGCAGTCGCAATCATATATCACTTATAATTCTTCTCCGATTGAAATAAATGACTATGTGAAATACATAATAGACGTGCCCTCCGATAGAATTTCAATGTCGGGATCAACAAATTGACAGGGAAACAATTCTTCGGAATCAGAATGTATTAGTGACAAATCTTATTCTTCATACATATTTGGCATGTTGTGCAACATGCATAGACTCAGAGTATCAAATGGGTGTAAATAACAGCACAACCTATGCTACTAGTGATACAGAGTGCTGGCGCGTGGCAGTCGGCCTACGAAGCTCACACATACATCATCATCAACGACATAATCGTGCTCGCCAATGAAACTTGAACTAACGTTAAGGATGGTGATGTAACCACACAGATAGTTCAACGAAATGACACTTTCTGAGAAGTACAAGTACAGGCGCCTACCTATCCAACAAACATGTAGCTGGGTGGACAATATTATATATAGCTGTGTTGCTCGTATCTAATCCTATCCTAGTCGAGCGCGTCGCGTTCGACTCAGAACATGCACAGGATATAGTGATAATGGTTTCCATTAAAGCGAGCTTGTTCCCTAATTTCTTATCACATGAGATCGTTAATTAATTTGATTGTTATCGAGTTCACAGTAAAAAAACTAATATATACGATAACGGCGAAAATAAAGTAGATAAAATGTGCGATAAGCATTAGCCGCCGCGTGTCGTATGTGATGTGATGTCAGTGCGCTGTAGACGAGCCGATTTTTCGAGTAGTAAATCTTGTCCGTAGTCGGCTCCCACTTGTCGTGTCCCGTGTCCCGTCGCCCCGATGCAGTGTCGCGTGCAGCGGCTAGTGATCAGTGTATCCTCTACATATAACAAGCCTGAACAATTATGAGCATCGCTAATGTAAGTGGCTGCCGCATTGTTGCCGTCGAGTTTGCGTGTTTAACTTTAGTTTCACTGGTATTGTTTCGGTTTCTTTAATGATTTCTTGCAACCGAACGAATACTATTCAATGAGCAATTTGTCGAAATGCCTTCGATGTGTCGTGCGTCGTGACGTCAGTCAGTGTACTCTACATGTGTGGTTGTTTCCGACTCACGTTTTCTTCCTTCTGTGTCTGCGTTTCGTATTGAGTCTAGTATCAGTATCAGTTCCGCATTGTTTAGCATTAATGTCTATTAGTTTCATAAAAAAAGCGTATCTACGACGCGAACAAATCATAACGTGGATAACGTATGACTTTCAAGTGACGCCTTTGTAATTTATTCCAGTTTCGCTGGCCGTCATTATTCGTGCCATTGTTGTAGTAATGATGCAATTGTTATATCCAGAATAGGTATTTTGATGCGGCTAATGAATCTTTGTTATATTTTACATTTTTATGCGATGAGCGATTGTAAGCACAAATAGTTACTCTAAATGTAAGTGTTTATTTTGTGATTTCGCAATATGTATACTACACATTTCACCAAAAGAAGTAAACATTTTTGTATGCCACTTTTTACAAAAATATAACAATGCTCCAAATTTTCTATAAAAGTCCAATTCATAAAGAAATAGCTTCTAACCTTAACTATTAATATGTGTGAGGATTTTTCATAGGGCTATCCCAACCGTGGGTTAACAGTTTTTAACATGATATTTACGTTAATGTATATGAAAGTATCAGTTCAGCGCGGGCGCCGGTGGCCGTGGTAAGGTAATGGTGCCGCTATGGCCGGCGGCGCTGTCGGATCTTTGCGCGAACAATTAGTGCTAATGCGGAGATATCGCGGTAAGTGTGTCGCACACGATGCCAACGCTCTACGTGTCCGCACTCACCACTTCAATGGATTGAATTCGTTTCAGTAGTATGTATTTATCGAGCGATGTGCTGTAGGATCATTCAATCTGGTCTGCTGCTGATAGGCTTGCCTCGCTCTTCACTACTGTCACTATTAGTAGGAACTCTCCAGTTACATGACCAATCGCCGCCGGCACGTTCTGATCTATTTCACGCATGCGTCCGCTGCATGTTCAAAGCCGCCTCAATATACTGTTTCAAACTGTTTACCTATCCATCCGAGGAAATGTACGATCATTTCATATCTAGCAGCATCGTATTGCATAAACTTCATGTCGCAAAACGTACTCTATAGTCACGAGTACCTAGTTTTCTTTAATGGATACTAATGATTCAGAATGTTTTCTATTGAATAGAATGCAGTTAAATATCTTTCTGATGCTCATAAATAAATGAATATCTTTTAACACCGTTAGTTGATGCTAGAGGCATGAAACAGACCGTACGGTTTTATGAGGCTCGAGACGGGTGGCCACAACAGGTGGTTTCTTTTAATTGCGTACTAAACTTTATAATGATTTATATCACTGTTTAAACAAGTGAAAATGTTAGTTGTTTCTGTTAATTTTTAGGTCATTTTAATAATAGAACAGGGCATAAATTTGCCAAAGTTGTTTAAAGTGTATTTGGTCCCATACACAATCAATCAAACCATACGCAATCTGTGTATTCTGTGTGAATTCCTCGATGTTGGAACTGAAGCAAATCCCACGTGTTTAGTTGTCACGTTCACGCATCATTTCACTGTACTCATGTAATTTAATTTCTCTATGAGTGTTTAGGTGACCAGTTCCATCTGTATTCTGTTTACAACTTTAGATGGAAGCTAATAATAAACAGTTCATAATGTATACAACCCAAGCAAAGTCTTGATAAGTTTTTGATTACTGTGTAAGTTGATTTTTGTACTATAAATTTCTTTGCCTTGTTTTAAATTATTTAACTATGTAATTTAGTTTGTTACGAGTATAACCGCCAATGACTTACGAATGTTGCACTGGTGGTGAGTGAGTGTCTCTGCGCTCAGCGCTTGTGTCTAATAATAAACTGCGGCGAGCAGCCGAGCAGAACAACAAACAATTAAACGCTACTCCAGCGTGCGCCCGCGTCTCGTCGCGTCTCCCAGCGTCGCGTCCGTCGCACAGCTCGCAGCTACTGTGTACTTATATCATCGTTTGTAAGATGTCCGAGTAACAATCAGAGTTCTGTCGCGCGTGCCTCCGAGGAGCGCGCGCGGCTCGTTACACATTCAAACGGACATTCGTTAGTTCAAAGCGTGTTGTAATGTAACGGCTGTACTTTTGTTGCGCGTCACTAATTTGTTTGTTTTCTTTGTTGCAGGTAAGTGTGAGGGGCTGTGATACTTCCTCGTTCCTCCGTCCGCGTCCGTCTCGCGCTGTCCGCGTCGCATCGTAACGTTTGTTTTTGACTATCTGTCGTGTTTTCTCGCTGTCTTCTATAATTAAAGGCTTACGACAGCTTCGATGTTCTTATTCGATTATTTTTATACCTGTCGTTGAACTCTTGTTTACGATTTTATGGCATAGCTATTTTAAATTTAGACATGTCGCCGTCACGTGATATTTATTAAGATCTCTAGATCTGTTGAGATGTTTATGAGACCTGGTGTACGCAACCGAGTAGTGTACATCGTACAATATATACATATATGTGACCCATTTGACAAATAATAGCAACTGTTATCGATGAAGTCACGATCATGAGTTAAACGGGAGCCGTAAATATGGAGTAGCCAACATACTGCAGGCGAGCGTTTCAGCGAGTGAATAATCTTGCGGTTTTATTGTAATTCTGGTGTATAATCGTGATTAATATTCGCAGTGCCTAGATAGTTTGCTCGTATTGAGTGGCGTGTAGTTTAGGTCGGTGTTGATATTGGCACATGATGTTGGTCGCATGTGTCGAGGAGCTGGTGCTGGTGTGTGGTGCGGGCGGATGCAACGCATTGCACGTCTATTTCTGTTCGCTCATTAGCTCCCCTCCCCCTCGGCCCGCTGTGCTCTGCCACGGTCACGCTCGGTCCGCACCCGCGCCGCGCTCCGTCCGTGGACGGGTTTACCATTAGTCTTTATGTTTCATTAATTAGTTTCTTCGAAGTGCACCAAATCTGTTTTTTTAGATGTTGTCTCGTACATATGTCACGTACATAGTTATTATTATTTGTGGTTATGTGCGCTCGAGTTTAGTTCGGTCGGTTCCTCAGTGGTGCACTTTCAATTATTTATTTGTTACGCTATAATTTCGCGAAACCTTGACCCTAATTCGGACGAAACCACTTTCAGATCATTTTTTATCAATTGTAATCTATTGAGTGCGTGCGATTACAAATATTGTAATAACGAATGAGAGGGAGCGACTCAATGTCGTCAGGGTATACATATAAACATTGTCGTTGAATTGCGTTTAGAATGATGTGCGAGTAGAGTAGGTAAGCGTCAGCGTAGATCGCGCCGGTGCAGGTGGTCTCCTACTCGTAGCATCTTGCAACTAGCACACCATCGCTCGCAGTGCGTGCGGTTATGTTTACTTCATGCCTGTGACTTAATATTAATATTTAGATACGCTCTTCGGATTGTTACGAGACCTTATTGTTATTGCAGTCAGACGTGTGCTATCTTTAACTCGGTCGAGCGAACAGCGGACCAATACTTGTAGTCATACTAGCTGTGTCCCGCGGTGGATATTTTCTCCCCCCTTGGGAAACCCTTAAGTTTTTCGGGATGAAAAGTAGCCTATGTGTAAATCCAGGGTCTGAGCTATGTTGGTACCAAGTTTCATCCAAATCCGTTCAGTAGTTTGAGCGTGAATGAGGAACAAACAAACACACACACACACACATACAAACTTTCAGATTTATAATATTAGTGTGATTAGAAAAGTGTCGGTGTACTGAGACGTATACTCGTAGGTACACTAGTTGAAACGTTAGTTATATTTATTAGATATGATAAAGTAGAAAACGGAAGAAAGCGTGGCTTCTATTTACATAACATTAATGAACACTTTAATGCACTGTTTGTATTTAAACAGTCTGCAAGATGCTGCTTTCTTTCGAATTAAGTTTAAATAAGTAGGTTCATTCATTTGGTATTGTAATATAATGTTGCGCACCTCCTCACTGCTCGCCTGCGTGCGCTCATCTGCAGGTGGAGTGTGATCTTCCTTTATCCCGTAGAAAAAACTTATACTAATGTAGTATGGATTGAAACTCTTATTGCGCGAGTCCAACTCGCTCACAATGCATGATTATGTCTCGTTACTACGTGTATGTACATACTCGTATGTATAACGTTTGGTCCGGAAGTGCGGTACAGAACTCCCGCTCGGTGCAGCCTTGTGCTGTGTGTTGTGTGGAGTGGAGCCGCACCCGGCAGAACCAGTTCCGCGCTACACATATGTGCCCGTATATATATAAACACACGGCACAGAGAGAACATGTCCGGTCTGAGTGCAAGTACGTATGTACATGTGCGCCACTCCGACTCACCAGAAGAGACAGATAGAATCCGTTGGAATCATCGCTATCGGTATAAAAAGTTATACAACAATAAATGTTGCAAGCGATGTCTTCTGTTTTACAATAGTCGAGTGATGTTGAGACTGTAGACTGCTTACATTTATCCTCATGTCATTATTCCACGATCGAGTTATCGATGCACGCGCATTCATTGTCCTTGACCATTGGAATCCTGTCGGACAACTCCACTCCACTCCAGACTGAACAACCTGTCCGGGGGTGTGTTGGGACGGGGTGGGGTGGAGGGGAGGCAGCCTGCTTGCCATTCCAACACAGAGCCCCCGTCCGTCGGGCGACGACCCTCTTGCCTCCCCACCACACCACACTACATCAATACGCACTTGCATACAACTGAACACATCCTCCAATCAATGAGCACGTATGTGCAGCATATAAGTAGCCTACACTAGATATAGTACATACGAGTATATACCAGGTCCTGAAATGATGTGCTAACCTTTAAGTAACGTGTCAATTCGATCGTTGTAATTACATTTCTTACTCACTCACTCACTCTCACACTCACAGACTCACAGGCACAGGGAAAATACATCGACACGAGTATTTATTTGAAAGAATGTGAACAATAGTTGGGTATTATAATATTTTACATAAAAAATTCCACTGGTTTTTTGGAAATGTAAAAAGACCACAATTATTTATTTCTGTACTCAGTGGGGTTTACCGAGAACGTATACAATAGCATAAGTAGGTATCTAAATGAATTTTGTGAGTCTAATGAATGCTAATGAATCGGTGTAATCTAGGCGAGCGTGCTTTATCTTACGCTCAAGTTGCTTTTAAGTTTTGCGTGTCAAGTTACTATTGAATGCATGCATATTGACTTACTGCGTATGAGAAAAATGTTTAATGAAGTAGGATTTTAGTAAATAATCCAGTGAGTTCATTATTAGGAGACGTTATACATGCAATATAGTTCGTTGCACATGTGCTCGTTAGTAGGCTGTTAGTAGGCTGTTAGTAGGCTGTGCGGAAACTGAACCTTCCGCGAGACTATCAATTATTATAATAAGTTATAATGATGAGTCAGTCGGAGGGACGATGGCATCGTCCGCCCGCAGGCGCCGTGTGCGCGCACTCGGCTACGAGTACCCTGTACCTATACATACAACCGCTCCGACCGGAATATAAACACCACATCAATTACAGTGCTCTTACCACACCACCTCACAGTCATACTAGTACAATTTACTCCTTGCTCTTGCACATCACAAGCCGTGCGCTTTACTCCAGCGTTATCTCAACCATTTCACTGATACTGGTTTTCGTGTCTTCCGTCATTGTGTAATATGGGTAGTCAGTCACCCAGCGTTGTCGTGATCTACGATCTTCACATATTTGTCAACGTCTTTAACATATCACAGGAGCACAGCGAATCGGATAGTGAATTAGCTTGTTGGTTCGGAACATTACAAGTTTGAAGATAAAACACTTCCTCGTTTCAACTTCTTGCTCTATATAAAGTAGCCTTCTTGTAGCTCTCGGCGGCTGACGCTGTCAACTGGTACTGCTCAGACGTCATGACGTCACTCGATTCTAGACATCGGCCGCTACGGTTGTAACGATGAATCGTACATATTGTTATCATATTCGTACGTGTTAGAGGAGAGCGTACATGTAGGGCTCAGGCTCGGTAGTGATGTGACGGGAGCAGGTACGCAGGCTGGCGGGCGGGGCGGGGAGGGGTAGACACAGCGAGTGACCGAGTGTGTTGTGTTGCAGGGCATGCGCGGGTGGTGCGCGTGGGTGCGGCGCGCGGGCGGGGGCTGGGGGTGCGGCGGGGGCGCGCGCTCGCGGCTGCGCTGGCTGGCGGCGCTGCTGTGTTGGGGCGCGCTGTGTGCGCTGGCGCTGCCTAGGCTGCAGCCGCCCCCCCGCGCTCACCCCGCGCACCCCGCGCGCCTGCTGCTACAGTCGGAGCCGGCGGGCACGCCGCCCCCTTCAACCGGCGCGCCGCCCGCGCTCGCGCCCGTCGCGCTCGCCACGGACGCGCGCGTGCTCACCGAGGAGGAGGTGGTGGCGGACACCGAACGGCGGCTGCCCTCGCTGCCTCTCGCCTACTGGCACCGGCACAAGGACGATAAGAACAAGTTCTACAAAAAGAAGGAGTGCGCGCCCTTCCCCTCTATCTACGAGCTTGAGTTCCACAACACGTACTGGCAGACGCTGCGCACGACACAGGGCGTGTTCCACCTGTACGGCGCGTATCTGGACCGGCGCAACGCGTCGCGCATAGGCCCTGCCGTGCGCCTGCTGGCCGTGCACGACCGCATCAAGCCCACGCTGGCGACGCACTGCCAGCTGTGGTTCGAGGAACGGCCCGAGCCGGTGGTGGTCGCCAACCTCGAGTACAAGTACGTATGGAACAGCAAGTGGGGCAACTACCGCGACCGCGTGCTGCAGCCGTACCTTCTGGCGTGCGTGATGCCCCCGGAGGTGCGCCACCTGACGCCCGCCTCCGTGTCGCTGGTGGAGCGGCCCTGCGACCGCGCCACCAACAACCTGCGCGTCGTCTACGACCCGCCGCCGGAGGGCGAGCCGCAGCGGCAGTTCGCCGTGTGCGTGAAGGGACTCGACTTCCTGCACGAGGACCTCTCGGTGCGCCTCGTCGAGTGGATCGAGCTGCTGCGGCTGCTCGGCGCCGACAAGATCTTCTTCTACGAGCTGCAAGTCCACCCGAACATCACGAAAGTGCTGAAGTACTACGAGGCGCGCGGCGACGTGACCGTCACGCCGGTGACGCTGCCCGGCGGCCAGCCCAACCTGCCGGGCCTGCAGCACCTGTACCTCAAAAAGAAGACGACGCACAAGCGGCAGATGGAGCTGATCCCGTACAACGACTGCCTGTACCGGCATATGTACCGCTACCGGTGGCTGGCGCTGCTCGACATCGACGAGGTGATCGTGCCGCTGGAGGACGCGGACTGGGCGGGGCTGATGGCGCGCGCACTGCCGCTTTCCACGCCTGCCGCCGGCAAGCCGCCGCGCTCCTCCTACCACGCGTCCAACCTGTACTTCCTGGACTCGCTGCGGCACGAGCACGGCTGGGAGGCGGGCGCACCGCGCTACCTGCACATGTTGCAGCACGTGTATCGCACGCGCAACTTCACCAAGCCCGGCCAATACGTGAAGGCGTTCCACGAGACGGGGCGCGTGATCGCGCTGCACAACCACTTCCCGCTGGCGTGCCTCGGCGGCGCGTGCTCCTCGTACGCGCTGGAGACGCGCTCGGCGCGGCTGCAGCACTACCGCGCGGACTGCGTCACGGCGCTCAGCAAGACATGCGCGGAGCTACGCGCGGACCCGGTGCGCGACACGGCGCTGTGGCGGTGGCGCGACCCACTGGTGGCGGCGGCCGAGCGCGCGCTGCGAGACCTGGCCTTCCTGCCTCCCTCTCCGGCCGTCACGGCCGCGCCGCATCGGTGACACACTGTTCGCTTCCTTCCTACTCGTATTACTATAGTATTAAACGTATTTTTATAGGTTCTTGCTTGTTTTATTGATCCCTAAGTCCTAACTGGCCTTTTAGTTAATTTCGCTCCACCAGCCAAAACAGATAATAATTGTTTTTTCTTAGGTTTTAGGTCAAAATGAATGATTATCATATACTTGTAGACTTAACATAGTAATGTTCGACTTGAGAAGCTTGAACTAACTGCCTCACACACAGCAGACACTACGTACTCGTACATATCGGAAGCTTCTATAATAATAAAATATTTTTCGTTTATTTGAGTAAGACGGATTTAGGATACAATATAGGTAAGTAAAGGCCTCTCTTTCCTCTAAATGTCAGGTAATATTAGGGTTTTGTACAATAGCATAGAGCGTGCACAGCGCGAACAGTCCCACCCGTATAAATACCTAACGTTATTTCCAAGGAAAGAATAATAAACATTTAATTGTAGACACGCCAAGAGACGGTGTCCATCTAGTTCCTTAGCAGACTTCTCGTTAAAAGCTAGTTTTTTTTTTCACTTAAACCTCTTTGGTCCCAACCGCAGACCCCGTAGTATACACATCTCATTGTCTATGGTCCCACCTATTGTGAACTCAATAGAATCAATGACAGCAATCAGAAGAATGAAATCGAGTTATCCCATAGCACTGTATACTACGAAATAGAGAGACCACAGAGGTCGCTTTCTTGTCAGTCTGACGCGGTCTGGTAACTGCACCAAGACTAAATTCTCTTTATATGTGTGTGTATCCTGTGTATCAGTAATTCATATGTGAGTAGGTACTTTCTATCTACCTACATACATATAGATATGTATATAAAGTAATAATCAAAATGATTTCCTCTTCGCGTTGGTAATATATTTCATCAATCAAAATTCTATTGACACAAAAATCGAAAACATAAAGAATAAAATCTTCGGCCTGATTTTCATTTCAAGATATGACAATGACATTGACATATAGAAATAGTACGTTATTAAAAATAACACCATCTATGTGACACCTTTAGGGCAAGGCAACAGAGGGCGTTCCTATAATATGAACGCAATATGAACGAAAATAAAATGAAAATTTGAATATGTACGTCAGTATCCTACCCCTGAGTTATCCCAAGCTCGCTGAAACAATGGCGTATTCGTCTGAGTATTTATTGATGTTTAATAATGAAGAATAGTTAACCATTTATGTCTTGTATATGAGCACAAGTGTGGCCAAAAGATATAACTGCTAAATAACGTGGATTACGTGCCCGCGAGAAATCTCCATAGAATCTACTGCTTTACTAGGGCACATAAATAAATAAATAAATAAATATTGGCATTACATTACATGACATAACTTTTCTTGACCACGACGACTTCTGACTTGATATTGACCAATTGTTTTTTTATAACTTGAGAACTGATACAATACAAAGATAATGATGGCCAATAAATAAAGAAGAAAGAAAGCCTTTTTTTAATCAATATGCAAACATAGTGAAGGACGATGCAGGCAGATTTAGGTAATGAGCAAAGAGAATTAAGTATCTGTAAAGTGGGTCGTAGTCCTGTAAGAGTATTCTGATTCTGATCCTGTAGTTCTAATAAACGTTGAAACTGTGAATAGTAGGTACAATAGATGAATGGATCATAAACACATTTACAGTACTTACAGACATCTCATTTATTTACATAATTAAACGCCTTATTTAGCAATAATTATTATTAAGTCCACATAAATAATACAAAAGTATAGGTAGTCCAGCACTAGCACAGAAAAAATTGCATGTTTTTTTATCATATCATATTGTCAGGAATCACCACAAATACAAAACTAAATAAAGGAAATGAAATCCTGATAACCCACATCATATTACTATCACAGTACCTGCGCGGAAACAATATCCTATAGTGACGTATTGCTACTACTTTTTGCAAGGCGTTTCTATTTTTCACTAGGTACAGTGAGTGGAGAGACGATGGCTAACTCACGCCATCTGTTGGTGATCCTTGGAACTACAAACCGCGGTGCGCTGCGACTACAGTCAAATTCAAATTCAAATTAACTTTATTTGCTAGGAACATGGTTATAAGCAATGTACAAGATCTTAAGGTAAGTAAGTGTGCACATGTCCTTGCCTATCAGCATGCAAAATAGAAATACTGAAATAAAATATTACTAACATTACATTACAAAACTTACTTCAAATACAAATGTGAGTACCTGATACTGGCTGGCTAGTATTCCAACAAACTAAACACTCTTGTTTGTTCCATAAATAGGATACATTGCATACTAACTTATTTCATACAATACTAAAATGCGAGTTGAATACTAATTACTAAAGGAATCGAAAAAAAAACATTAAATTAAATTAGTTTCACTACATACCAAAATGTCAAAGAAATAAACAAACCTAGCAGAACATTAATATGTCATTGTCAAACGAAATGTAAGGACATCTATTCACAGCCATCTCATTATAAATATTTACATGTCAGTAATTTAATTTATTGTAGGATTGTTAAATATAATACGAGTATAATAATGAATAAATTAAAAATGACAATTTATTTACAATAACGTCATAATAAATCAATAGAAATTCATGTCGTACACTTGTTTCTCATATTATCAGAAAAAAATTCAGTCACACTGTAGTACCTACGGCTTCTCTTGCAAGAAACGTTTTAGTTTGTATTTGTATATATGAGTATACTCCAAGTCTTTTATACACGTAGGCAAACTATTATAAATAAAAGGAGCCATACATAAAACACTATCATGAAGTTGTGCTGAATTACATACAGGTAGTTTAACATGACGTTTATACCTACCGTTCGCTTTTAACATTAGCAAAAATATAGTCCACCGCGTGCGCTGCTGAACGTCCCTCGGTACTTATCTCTACTAGCGAGTACGAGCTCTATCACACAGATGGCGCTTTGAAAGTAATAGCGATGTAGAAGCTTCATTGCATAGATTTAATCGATCCCCATAATATATTTTTGCTTCATTTTATGACACTAAACATAGGCAGGTCTTAAGTTTTAGTTTGACTCTAGTAATACTTTAAAAACTTATAGTTCTCCGCATTGTAGATCTCGCGACCCCAGTAAGGGTTATCGGTTAGGTGGGAACTCAGCCGAAAGGGGGCTACTATACTCATCCTAAAGAACAACTTTCACTAAGGATCTATAATACGAGAAAAAAAATCTGCTATTCCATAAAAATGTTGACAGATCGTCGACAAAATGTATGAGCACAGCACATTTATTTTTCTTAAATTTATAAATTTCCGGTGTAGTACACCTCTTACCGATAAGCCTGATTTTCTTATTCCGATATTAAAATATTTAAAAGTTAAGTAATTGAAGTGGTCCCGTACCTACACGCACTACACGACACTGGAGCATACTTTACTGACAACTGTTGCACTATTGAGTACTTGAAGTTCGTTGATTACAACCTACCCATAGTACACATATAATACATATTTATTTAGTTATCAAGTTCAAGTCTTGTTATTGCTTAATTTAGTTATTAGTAATATTTTACGGGATTTTATTAAATGCACAGACAATTTTTTCTGCAAATAAAACATTTGTTGAACAAGACTAGTGCCAAAAATAATTCCAAAATATACCTACGTAGGTACATCAAATCAAAAGTACAATAAATGCTCGACAAAAAACTCGAGATGTTCATCTAGGTACACTAATATTATAAAGAGGAAAGATATGTCATTTTGAAAATTACTGGACAATTTTAAAATAAATATTTTGCCAATAGAACGTTACATTAACCCTGAGTAGTATAAACTATAACATATGTATTACTAGAAAAAATATATTTCTTTGCTATAAAACGTGTTTGATCGCATGCGCTGGCGTAAGTATTGATGATAGAACAATCGAATGTTCTACAATATTATAGAACATGTCAATATGTACAAATTCCGCGGGACCTACCTACTCGTGCACAACTATTGTAGTTATGTTATGTTATGTCAACTATTGTACTTTTATATATTTTAAAAGTTGACAGAAATTCAGATCAAACTCAGACCATATTATGTTAACCTTTGTTTTAATTCTTATAGAAATGAATTATTTCATATTGAAGTCTGTTTCAATAACTTGAATCGGGAATAACATTCTAAACATATTACGACATTAGTAAACAACAAGGAATATTTGATAAATGTGAAACACACTTGCATTCGTCAAAACTTACGTTACCTACTCGTACTTACGAGTGTAATGTGCTCTTACAACATTACACTACTTTACACTGAATCGATTTTGATTAAATTTATATGAGACCACCTTAGCAGTAATCGTATACACCCTTGCGATTTAAAAATGTTTTTTTAATCGGCTCACAATTTTGCGATAATAACATAATCAATAATCAATGCTTACAGAACTACTCTTTTTGTAAGTCGGTTACAGAATACACGCCGCGCCGTTAGCGTGCGCTAGAGATGTGCGCAACGTTCTACCTCATCATTATACTGACCTTATCCCACTGTGCGGGGTAGGCACATGTCTGCTGTCCTTACTGATATCGAGCACGAACTCGTTTGTTGTGTGGAAGCTCACTCAAACATTTATTTTATTCTGTTTAGTACCTATTTGTTGTTATAGCGAGAGAGCCCAAGGGATTATGTGAAATACTCGATTGCGTCAGATCGACATACGAGTATATCTCTCACATAACACAATATGGGAGATTACTGTCCTGGGAGATCCTGTAGAGATTATTTACTAAATGAAAGCTCTCAATACAGAGCCGAGCAAATAGTATAGGGCAGCATGACGAAATATTAAAAAATTACTTTGTTTAGCTGATATACAAATATGCGTCAGACTAAGATAAGGTAAGTTACGAGTAAGTTAAATTCTAGCTGAATTTGTAGATTATTGGTTTCCTTGGAAAAAAAAATATTATTTCCTTCTAGACGATTCCACCATTTCTAAAATGGTAAACAATTATAAAAAAACATATAATAAAAGTCCAATAGCTCTCCACGACGAGGATTCACAAACTTAGTGCACACAATGTTCTAAATTCAATTTAATCAGAGTATTTTTGAATCTTGGATTCCCCATCTGGGGGACCAAAAAGTTGAATGAATGATACCTTCGTACCCCATTACATGAGTACCTACTGGTAGTCTCGTAGTCTAGCTGTGGTGAGGTGAGGCAGGCGCGTGAGCGAGGTGCTCTATGTCTGTAGGTCGTGTCGTGGTGCAAACGTTTCCACTCCGGTCGGAGACGCTCAACTTAAGTCAGACTGCTCAAATACATTCAAAGATATCGTGCTGGCTGACATGGCTACGTGCTTCCTGCGTACCGCGCCGTGTCGTACGATGCCGCATGCAGCTGTCGAACATCGCCGGAGAGGAAAATAACAAGTATTAATGACATCATTACCTTCTGTTATCGTGTTTGTGTATTTGCTAATTGACTGCTACAATAATATGCCCTCTAATGATGTTTATATACCTACCTACCTACTAGTGCCTATCACTCATAGAACTAATACTCGGAAAATAACCAACATCGTTGTGCTGTCTCCTCGATAACGATATGGTCGTGTTTGTTTGTTTTGTTGTTTCGAAGAACAGCAACGAGCCTCTTAACTACTAACTTAAGTAATTCCTTGTAAGTAAGTAAGTATGTTAGAACGAAACCCGAAACAATAACAACAGCAAGTAGTTCTGTGAACAGCAGATCTCTCACCACTCACTGCTGTATTATCTGTACTACATTGTCTCAGAGAACAAAAGCTCTTCCATACTTTACTTAGATCGTTGTACTTTGTTCGTCTCGTTGAATACTTCATATATTAATGAAACTACCGAACTAATAATCGAGTAGCGAGTGTAGGAACCCCGGGTGTGAGTGTTTTATAGTTCTAAGAGTCTAGTTCACACTCGTTACTGGCTAACATTGTCAAGATCGACGACCAGCAGGCTAAACACATAACCCACTCGATGTACTCTGCAATACGAATGCAATGAATGTAAACCTACAACTCATACCCGAGCCACGCGCACGGTACAGCTCATCCGCAAATATCACCGTAGCAGCCCTCAGCCATACACCCACAGACCATGTAGGACGTCGCGCTGGAACTAACTCACCTCACTAGGATAGGACTTGTCCATAATATCATTCTTACAAATTCAAATAACTACTTTACCAATAAAATATAGAATATGCAAATGGAGTCGCATACCTACCTCCTAATAAATCGCACAAACAATATCATATTAACTTCCTGTTACGGACCGTGACTGACCACCAGGAATAACAATCGAACGTTACAGCTTCCTACGACTAAATAACATACTGAAGGTCATAAATACACGTACGAAGTCAAAAATTGTAGAATTAATGATGATGAAGTGGTCAACAGTCGGCGCCAGCACGGCACCACTCTCTCTACAACCCACCACATACTCCTAGGAGTATACCTGCACACATCGTCACGTCCTCGGCTCCTGAGCAGTGTTACCGACCCGCCCATCACCAACACACCGCATGAAGGTCTACCGTAACATATCTTATATGTACGTATGTATGTAAGATGTCGACCAGCTATAGACTGTCAGGTTGTCACATTGTTTGTTATTCAATCAAAATGCACGGCGGGTACTCAGCGAACGCATCTTATTATTTCCGCAATGAGCTATCCTTTTTAGAAGTCTATTGTATTGTAAGATACAGCGCAGTAAGCGACCACTAGAGCAGGTATGACAGGTAGGGCAGGTAGGGCAGGTAGTGCTCCGAGCCGTGATAACGACAATACTCAAATCAATACGTTCTACCAAGAGTTTGTGGTGCGTGCGTCACATGGCCTATTCGTATGCTTTGTGCAGCCTTCACTGGTCACAGGTACACATACTTACATATGTACAATATGGTTCTGAGTATCGATATTGTGTACCTGTGTGTCTGTGACACGCTCCATCAACTGCAACGACTGCCTTATAAGTGTTGCAAGAAGACAATAGCGCCGGCGGAGGTATTAGCCTCGGCCGGTCAGCGAACGACGCACTCCGCGGTGGACCTCCGCTCCAACACCGCGTCACACCACGGTACCACTCCTACTTCGAGCTCATCACCAACACCGCGCCTCACCACGGTACAAGACGAGCGCTACAAAGCATCCGCGGCAGCTGCAGCCGAAGACAGCTAGCTCTACGTGACTTCATTGGGTGAGTGTTTGTTGTCTGCTGCTACATAATACGTAATCAACCAATACCAGGAGGACGGTGAAGACGAGCACGCGAACCAAACTAAGTACAAAGATCGATAACAAGAAGAACATGTTCGATTTTTTCCTGTAAATGAAGTGTGTCGTCGTGTGAGATACCTGTCGTCAACCGATGTACTGAAACGGTACGAGTATACGACATGCAGAGCCGCAATATAAATGCTTAGTTGCGTTCATCCAGGAGGTGCGTGTACGTGTAGGTAGAGTGTAGGTCAGGGTCCAGCTCCAGTGAGCACAGAGTGTTTCCTGGTTGCACATTAGTCAGTTATCAGTAGATAACGACTCATTAGTCTGATGTAGTATAAACATGATGAACTCCGCGCCACCGCCGAGGCGAGGTCCGGCTCGCGGTGACGTCACGCGTGCTGCGTCCGTGCACGCACGTGCATTTTTTGGCAAGATGTAAATGTTTCAGGCGCCGCATCTCCCGCCCTCGAGCTCGTCCCACGGTAGCTCGAGTCGAGGCAGCATGAGTCGCGCGGGTAGCCTGTCGCTCCTCGTGTGCGTCGCCCTGGCGAGTGTGAGTGCTGCCATCTAACAGCGTGCCGTTCTGCCTCCCATTTTGCCCTGGAGTTCGTTGCAGAGCGACGATCGATCCTGTCGACTTCTTTAGAATCACATATATTTAAACCTGGAGGCGGCGGCGGGCGGTGGCGTGGTACTGGGCGAGCTGGCTCTGGGTGGGCTGGGATGTGTCAATATTGATATTTTTAATGGGTGGTACAACTGATAGGCCAGTGTGTGTGTGTGTGTGTGTGTGTGTGTGTGTGTGTGTGTGACCGTTGGAGTCAACCTAGAATATAAAAAATTTGCAGGGATAATTAATTATTCCACAACGACTCACAGAAATAATATATTTTTGTACACTATGAAGTAGGCAACTGACGCAAGTTTTATTAATACACAAGTATAATATTTAACCACATCTTAAAGCATTTTTGGTAGACTTATACCATCTTGGCCGAAAATGAAACAATTCCTTTGTTCGTTACGATGAGAATTATGATCGTAACGAACAAACCCTTGTCAGCTGAGCACAACGACTCACAGACAACCCTGTACATGATAGGCTCGTAGTGTTATCCGACATGAGATCAGTGCATCCAACTTGAACCCGGAGACAGCCGACCGACGTGACGTCACGTGTCATGTATCATGTACTCATTAATAATTATGATGAACGTCTATTACTCGTATTGTTTGTATTTTTTGAACAATTTTAAACCTAAGTATAGTTATTATCGCATATTATGTAAACCGATGACTCCACTCACGGAGCGCTATAGCTTAGCGCTTAAAATACCTACACTCATGAATGCTGACATCAAATCTGGGAGGACCTTCAAATGTATACAGAGCACTGACTCATTGTCATATAACAATACATCTGTTTACTGAGTAGCTCTGAGTAGGCTCTGTATGACTGTATGGAAGTTAAGTAAATATTTGAAGTACACTTATCAAAACGTTTTCAATGTGATCATATTGTACATGAAAGTTATAAGCAGACCTAGCCGAGAGCCATCCTCCGTGTGGAGGAGACCCGCGCGCCGCCGCCGCCGCCGCCGCCGCCGCCGGCCAGGTAGCGCTCGTCACTCTATTGTCCGCTACACAATGGAGGCTCGCCTCCCGCACCCGCATCGTGTCACAGACCTTCACCTCACCCGCCTCCCGCTCTTGTACCTCACCTGTGAGTGACATCATTTAACAACAACTAACGACCATACGCTATTAGACAGAATAATGCAAGCTAAAGTAGTTTATAGTGATGGTGGAGTCGCGTGTGGCGCGGAGAGAGCTCCACGCGGGTGACGGACAATGGACGACACTCGCGGATAAGGCGGGCGGTGATAACGGCGCGGCGCAGGGTCGAGGCCGGCTCTATCGCGAGACCCCGCGGAGATATGCTCTCGTGCGAATACATTACTCTCGCCAACGCGATCACATCACGAGATACTTTTTGACGACTTTGCTCTTGGGATACCTACATTTTATGTGCAAATTCCGAACATTGCACGGGAGCGGTCAATGCGTGACAGAACGGAAGAACACCGGCCTGCATAGATACCGGCGCAGGAGCACCCTGTGTTATCAGTTCGCCCCCACGGACCCGCGGACCCGGAGCCGCACCGACTGTGTGTGTGTAAACAACGGCGGAACGAGGGGCGGGGCGGCGGGACGGGACGAGCGCGCTATATAACCCGAGGCAAGGAGCGCTCCCGGCACACTCGCTCCCTGCGACCACTCCGCTCCTCACGCTCGCTCTGCTCCACTCGCTCACTAGACACGATGGCCGCCAAGCTCCTGCTGCTCGTCGCCTGCCTGGCCCTGGTGAGTGTCCCGCACCTGCTCGGATGCACCGTCACTCCGAAGAACATCCGCGCTAATGTTCCATCTGTTTTCAGAGCCACGCGGCGCTCGTGAAGCGCGACGCACCCTCTCCGCTGGAAGATCTCCAGAAACACGCGGCCGAGTTTTCGAAGACGATTTCGGAGCAGTTCAATTCAGTGGTGAACTCCAAGAACACGGAGGAGTACACCAAGTCGCTGAAGGAAGGCACCGACAGCGTGCTGAAGCAGCTCAGCTCGCTCTCCTCCAGCCTGCAGAGCGCGGTGAGTGTTCGTCGGCGTGCGACTGTCTCGTGACGTCACGTGCACAGATGTATAACTCAGTCGGGTGTGGTATTGTGTGGTGCAGATGGCGGACGCGACCGGTAAGGCTAAGGAGGCGCTGGAGCAGTCGAAGGCCAACGTGGAACGCACCGCGGAGGAACTCCGCAAGTCGCACCCTGAGGTGGAGCAGCAGGCCAACGCGCTGAAGGAGCGCATCGCCGCCGCCGTGCAGAACACCGTGCAGGTATGTTGCACTGCCGGCGCCGTGTCGTACCATGCCGTGGCACACACTCAAGCCGTGCCGTGCTAACCTTCTGTCTGTTTGCAGGAGACCCAAAAGCTCGCCAAGGGTGTGGCCGACAACATGGAGCAGGCCAATGAGAAGCTGGCTCCGCAGGTGAAGAAAGCGTACGATGACTTCGTGAAGCAGGCGCAGGAAGTGCAGAAGAAGATCCACGAGGCCGCCACCAAGCAGTGATCCCTCTCTCCCGCCCGACCCCGCGCCTGTAGTTCAATAAACCGTTAACTTCTGTAGTACGAGCTCGTTTCATTGCATCACCATCTTCATGCGATAATGTCATGTGTGTGCTTGTACCCTCCCTCTACCCCTCTACCCCTCGCCATTCCCAACTCCCCAACCCCTCCCTCGTCAGCTCCTTCCCTCAGAGTAGGCACAATACTAAAACCATTATAAACCACCCATTTACCAAAGAAGAATGGTAACTTTCCATACATCAAAAATCCTGTCATTCGTATTATTTTCTAGGCCATGTGTAACGATGTTGTAAATGTTAAAAAACTGATTTGTGCTCTGTTGATTGACAACGCCAGTTGGTACTCGTACGTGTGACGCAATAAAGAGCTAAAATAATGTTGAGAATATGTCAGCTGCCAACATTAATTAACTGAAGGTACTAAGTTACTGTACTCGTAGGTTCCGTCAGTACTCGTATGTCTTCGTATAACAATCGTACGCCGTGTCAGAGAACTTTGGCTAACATAGAAACTAGCCAGAGTCTAAGACTAGACTGCATGACTAAGAAAACTAAAAGCAAGGCGGTATTGCCACATTGGCTTTAGCCTGCCCAATGAGCGAACTTATTAAAAAAAAAGGCTTGGCAGGTAGTAACAGAGGGAAAATATCGTTTTGAAAGTAACAGCAAAAATAAAATGACAGCTTCTACTCAAATCACGATTCGTTTAATACAAGGTTCGACAACTGGACGTTACTTTAGTACTAAATTGAAAACAGTTTTTATGTAAGTTATGGTTGAAAGCTCTTCTAAAACGAACAACTTGCTGCATGCGATACCATAGTCACCGACTATACCTACTCGCGAGGTAACGAGAACTTCATTTTTGCAAGCAATTCCTAACTATAGATGTATCCGTTTATGCAAAATCCTAGCAACTAAACCGATCCCAAATTCATAAACCTAGTATGTACCGTATTTACTAGTATCTTGATAAGTCTCGTCCATTAGGACGAATCATAATTATATGATAGAAATATGGTTGTCTTTCAATTAGATGCAGCCGAAAAAAATATTTAGATTGGTTTGAAAACAAGCCATTTTTGTAAGTAATTAATTATTTAAATGTAACAAGACTTGCCTGTAACGAACTTTATTTAAAAGCCAATAATAAATGCCTTACGCTAAGAGAAACATCTTCATACGAATAGATTGAAAATTTCAAGCAAGAGCTAAAATATATCATTGTCGTTTTTCTCACCCAACATTTGACCAAGAATAGAAAGATGTTTTGTCACGTACATCGAGTCTAAAGCTCAACTAGCTGCCTAAAAGCTTGGTGTTCTCTCTATGGTGCGGCGGTACTTCACGTCGGAACAGCTCACCTTGTACTAAGCACAAGTTCGATCGTGCACGGAGTACTGCTTGCATCTTTGAGATGGCTCAGTTTATTTCCGATAACTATGATCTCGATCTTTTCAAATTGTGAGTAAATCGGTATCTTCTAGGCAAGCGTGCCACATTTTAGATCGTAACGTCGCTTTGCATCAGGCGAGTTGCCGTCAAACGCAAGCCTTATTAGCTATAAATATATATATTACATGCATAATTATAATTAATAAGTGTTCCAGCCCACATCACTAAATGGTTAGGTAAAATGTCAAGAGTACCAGGCCTTGACATTTTACCTAACCTAATTAATCATGTAATGAAAATATTTCGTATTTATGCTAAGACCGTCATATACCGATACCGACCAATAGAAATAAATATGATTGTACGACTATGATGTAGTACATGAAAAATAACGTGAATCTATTTGTAACATGCATTTCAGTTGTTCTGACTTTGTTCACTTATAAGTATTATTACAATTTCAAACTAATATTCATAAATGAAACTATTATGTACTGTACGAAACCCAGATCTAACTGAATACCCAACAGAACTTGACTGGGCGAATTTACCAAACAGCTGGTGAGTGTTGTTGTTTCGCATTGTCAGACACTGATTTCTGGTTTACGGGATGCAAAAGAGAGTTTTGGTTTTTTTAAATCAACGGCACCTTGATGACGTGACACATTGATAGGCTGAATGATCACTACCATTCAGGCAATCAAAACATAAATTATGCTCCAGAGCAAATTTACGCCGAGCGTCAGTGGTTTCCCTTGCAAACTTCTTGCAATTGTAAGTTTTGTGTTTCTCTGTGCAAAAGGCACAGGTTACAAATGTAGTCGGGGTGTAATAGTGACGGCGCTGATAGCGGTAAGGGCCATCTATTAATATCCTAGTTCGAATAAAGAGAACGAGTGGCGCTATACCGCTACAAGTTACGTTTTAACAATTAAACAGTGCAATAATCATGAACTGATCTAATCCCTTACCGTAGGAATGATTGTTTGTTTTACAAGGATTCCAAGGCTCTTTGTTTATTACCTCCTTAAAAATTCTTATGCCAGCGTCTAGCTGGCACATTTATATCAAAACAAGAAGACGAGTTCTATGATGCACGTCTAATTTAATACAACGAAATTGTATTTATATTTGGAAAGTAGGCCGTAGTAGTGGTAGGGACGGCGTGACTTGGGAAATATATATATTACTAAAGAAAATTAATATTTTCTGAAACATTTGCCTTAAAATCCATTTAAATGTTAAATTTTTCTTGTGTGGTAAAACAGAATAGTCATTATTTGTCGCGTGTTAGGTATCGATCGTACCATTTCTTCTAACGGAGTGTAGTGGAGTATTTGGGCTCCTGGAGCTTTTTGAGATACCTAAATTCTGATTCTACTGCGATAGGAAACTTCTTATGTGATCGATGCCCATATATTTATCGAATTAGTTAATTTAATAAATTATATAACAAATTATGAAGTAATAAATAAAATAAATTAAAAATTAGCCGATTAATCAAATTACCCGCTCCTGACTAAAAATAACAACCTACGACATGAGAAACTGTCACCAAACACAATACGCTGCTTGATTATCGGCCCATCTAATTGTGCAAAACTAACTTAATAGTTGGTCTTCTTTTACACAAAAGGGGTTACATTTCTGAAATATTTATTTGTATTCGAAAACACTTTACCAATCTAAGTACACATTCCTTGAAATTGTGCTTGCGATGGTTCCTAACGTATCTTTTACAAAATATCACGTGAATAAAAAAAGTAATTAGTCCACAAGAAGCTAAACCCAATTCAATAATATTTTTTGATGATGTAGCATGTGAAAATCAATGAAATATGCGTGACTACTTTGCAATGGGATGACACAAACAAATAAATTGTTTTTATTTAATGCAGACATATAATAAAATATCTAAACAACTTGTGAGAGATAATGCAAATCTACTAATTCTTTTTAAACAAGATGACGTAAATTTGAAGCACGTTTACGATGAACATGTTACTACAGACATGACATGGTTACGATTCAGAGAGATGTGTTCAAAGATATGGACTGATTCTTACAACTATTTGGTAATCAATAAAGATTGTAAAAAAAACGACGGTGCGTATAGAAACAACTATGATACGTTTGTCATATTTTACTAATTTACGTTAGTACTTATAATTAGTGATAGCATATAAAAAATTTCATTATCTGACTGACTCTGCGAAGATAAATACATAATAGATTTTGTGGCATACAATGGAGAAAGATTTAAAGAAGCAGATAGTGAATGCTGTGGAAGCAGTCAAAAAGAAAATACGGCAAATGAAGGATATGAAATAGAAAGCGATCAAGTTTTTAATAACATTTTCACACCAATAATTGATCCTCTACATAAAATAGTTGAATCCAATGACCTGGTAAGAGCAAACAGAAATATATTGGATACATCTTATGACTCAAAAGTTGATAAAACTCTCAAGAGAGAGTCTGATATTAGCAATTTCATTACTAAAAGTAATAGGTACTCTCAAAAAGAAAATAATTCATTATGTTCTGATCAAAGTACTTGCGAAGAGGAAGAAGAAAATGACGAAGAAGATGATAATAATGATAATGATACAAGCAATCTGTCTTTTAAAACAGTTGAATAAATGGAAAGTAGTGAAGACGGTGATGTATCTTCTTGGTCTCTGTCTTCAGAAGTTTTCAGTGCAATTCCCTTTGGTGTGAGAAATTAACGTAGAAAACTTATGATGGGATCAAGCCGAGTTGTTGTTGGCGATGAACATATACATGTAGGCGCACATAAATACAAAAAAACACCGGGAATATATGAGCTATTATTTTTTTAAAATCCAAATACTAGTGTTATTACTGATGAAGATACTGCCCATTATAAGTTAATGTTATTGAACACAAATGCGCACAGAAGAGATTATGATCCGCATAAACCGATTAAAAGCAATAGAGGGCGCAAAGTATTTGCGCCCTTGCTTTGGCTTCCCGATTGCTTCTCGGGATGCTAGTAGCACTGGACTGGATAACGAAATAATATCAGTTATAAAAGAATTGCGTGACAATGGTATAGTAAAAAATAAATAATAATAATATAAAGGTTTTCATCACAATGAACATTTCATTTAATGATCATCACTTTAAGAATACGGTTCACTTGTTACAATGAATACTGATAAATTCGGGAATCATATACATAGACGCTTACGTTTAACGGAATTACTAGACATTTTTGATAATACCCTACCTAAAAGAAACAATGGTGATTTTGATTTACAGCAGACAAAATTGACTGAACCAAATGCTGTTAACAAGGAATATGTAGACCAGCTAAAAGAAAACTTTTACGCTAAACAAGAAGTACAACTTTTAATACACGCTTTAAAAAACCAAATACAGTCTATGACTGACAAATTTCACCAACACTATTATTCTAAGTCTGAAGTCGACCAATTCATAAAATTTAAACCATCATGAGTAAGGAACAAGCAGTAAATGAAATTCATAAAACAGCAAGAAAAAACTTTACTAGAAAACCAGTTGTATTAAAAGGACTCGACGACTTGTGGCAAGCGGATCTTATTGATATACAACATTTAAAGCAATATAATGCAGGTTATAAGTTTATTTTAGTTATAATAGACTGTTTTTCGAAATTTTGTTGGGCTATCCCCATGAAAACAAAAACAAAAACAGATGTAACAAACGCATTTAAACGTGTTATAGAAATAACCGATCGCGCTCCTGTAAACTTACAAATTGACAAGGGTAAAGAATTTTATAATATAGATTTCAAAAAATTTATGCATTTGTATGGTATTAATCATTATTCCACATATTCAGTAAAAAAAGCTTTAATCGTTGAAAGACTACTAATCAAAACACTAAAAAATAAATTATATAAACATTTTAGTCTCAACAGTAATTACAAGTGGATGGGCAAACCTTTAAAAAGTATTGTTAATTCATATAACAACACGGAGCATAGAATTACGAAACATAAACCAATTAATGTCAAAAAAGAGAACGAAAATACTATCCGATACAACATAAGAAAATCACAAATATTTAAATTAAAAATAAACAAATTTGCTGTTGGTGATGATGTCAGGATAAGTAAATACAAGGGTAGTTTTGGGAAAGACTACACTCCTAACTGGTCAACAGAAATATTTGTTATTAAAAAAATATTACGACCCCTTTAACATACTTTATTGAAGATATTCATAATCAACCAATACTAGGAAGTATTTATGAGCACGAACTGCAAAAAACGAACAATCCTAGTATCTATCTTATTGAAAAAGTTATAAAAAGAAATCGTAATAAACTCTTCTTAAAATGGTTAGGATTACCAAGTAGCGAGAACAGTTGGATGAATAAAAAATTAGTTGTATAAAAACAACAATGGTTTTCAAGCTATTAATATGCCAGTGACCCGAGGTAGAGGACTTATACACAGTGTTATAAATAATTTACCTATTGAACTACATTTGTCTGGATATAATTATCTGGCACTAAATTGAAAGAACGTTTACTGCGAGGTGACAAAGGAATCAACAAATTAGATGAAGCTTGCATGAAACACGATATTGCATACTCAAATCATAGCAATTTAGAAGATCGCCATAAAGTAGATTTAGAGGTAATGAATATGGTAAAACAACGTAGTAAATTAAAAGACGCCGGAATATCAGAAAAGATTGCTTCATGTTTGGTTAACAAAGTAATGAAAACAAAAGTCAAAAATGGTGCGGGAACGAAATCTTTTAAAAATATTATTACACTATAAAAAAGTAATGGATTGTTTGTTAAATCAAAAAACAGCTACCCAATCGTGTGTTTACAAACGTAGACATTCTTAAAAATGCAACTAATCGTATACTCTTTTTTAGGGGTGTTTATATGAGAGACACACTGCCAAAAAAGCCGAAAAACGCAGAATGTGCTATACCTAGTTAATTTGGATAGTCTCGCAAATGAAGAAACTCATTGGGTAGCTTACATAAAATTTTTAGACTACTTCGAATATTTTGATAGTGGAGATTTAAAGCCTCCTTGTGAATTAGTCAAGTATTTAAACAAAGATATAACATATAACTATTGTAATTATCAAAATTATGATACATATATTTGCGGACATCTATGTTTGAAATACCTAACAAATTTTTGGAAAAAACCTAACACTGTACTTATTAAAAAAATATTTAATGAGCACGAATAAAAATGTATAAAATATAATGCACTGGTTTAATTTATATCATTACCATAATGTCCTTTACACTGTCTATTATATCAACAAGCTATTCACCCACATTCCAACTGGATGACAAATACGAGTGCGCTTTGTTGTATTTGTCTACTTTTAATTCGATTCCGAATATTGATACAAAGAATAATCAATTTCATTATAACAATGATGAGGTCATAGAAATACCTGAAGGTGCTTGCGAACTTCAAGATATATGTGATTACTTGAAAACACACATCAAGGATGCGTCTTTTCAATTGTATCCAAAGTTACACTCATTACTTACTTACTAAAGTTAAACTTGTAATCGTACTAATTTGTTTACTTAGATATTTGTGTATTTTGATTAAAATTTAATAGACTTTGACCCATTTAAAAATGTTCCAAGTATAATAGATGCAAAAAAGTTTTAAAAATCCTACACAACTCTTAATGATACTGCAATAGAGTAAAACGAAGGGTACAAAGGTCGCGTATTATACAATACCTATTATTGAGAACTTATCATTTACTAATTATCGCTTCTAAATAAGATCGAGTAATTGCCCCAAGCTTTTGTTGATACTTTATCCATAGAGATACATCTCTTGTCATCGTTACCGGACAATGCCACTTTATTTACTTTCTGTAAATAAATCTCGTGTTTAATTGATTTGAATAAGACCTGAGATTTTTTCATGACATGATTTTCATACAATACGGTAGTCTGATAGATGCGATTCGTTTATTACCGATCTTTTTACACCTTTTGCTTTTTTATTATATTGTCAGCGGTTTTTACACAATAGAGATCATTAGATTATTAGATCGGAGACCAACAAATTCAGTTATTAAATTTCCTCCCATTTCATCTTTAAAAAGTCCTGGAACTTTATTATTTCTTAGAGGCAAGTTGTGAATGTTATTGTGACGATAGTTACTGGTGTCAAAATATGGCAGAAATATATAATTTATGTCTTTAAAAAATCTATAGTTTCGATATGATAGATAAAACTGCCAGTGTCCGTATAACATCTTTGTATGCGATTATCATAGACAGGTTTAAAGACTGAATAATGAAAGTCATACATGTGACTTTTTGATAGTTCGAGCACAGTAAAACCGATATAGATTGGTTTGTCTAGTACTATACGATCTAGTTTTAGTTGCACAGCAACCAAATTTTCACTAAAAATAGATGCACTGTGAAAATTCGGACTAGCAATCAGTGTTGCAGCCGTTGTTTTCTTTTTAGTGGTATTATTTTTGTCCCTCCATTCGTTCACTAATTTTACAGGAACCCGTTTCTCGTTGTTTTCTAGTGTTTTTCCAAAAATGTTGTTGTTCAGCAATTTGAAAAAATCTTGCTCGAACGTTGATGTTGCCCTTTGACGTAAGTGTGTGTTTAGGTTTAATACATTTTTTCAAATACGGACTCTGTACAAATTTAATTACTCTATGATTTTTTTTCAATATTAAACCATGTTTATGTCACGTTTTTAAATGAATGTAATGAATAACATAAAAATATTCATCGTATAAATTGGCACAAGTTTTTCTGTTTTCCCACCTAGAGGGACGCACTTTTCAGCGCAAAATGGAAGTTCGTTGTGTGTATCATGCAGTTCTTTCGTATAAATCAAATCTACTTCAAGTATGAAGCCGTACATAGAATCATCATGGATTTTTGAAATGTCTAAGGAATCTCTTTCATTCTGTTCTAATAATGTGAAGCCCGACAACGGCAAATTCAGGCGCATCATGTGACAATAAAGGTTGTTGCAATCAATAAATAATATAAACGTATCCGGTTTTGATGAGTCGTAACCGGGTATGTATTTATTATTAGCCTTAGCATGTCTATGAGAGCACGTGCATATTTCCTCCCGAATGCCGCTTTGAATCATTCTAAGCACGGTTAAATCATTAATGAGTTCAAGTTGCACTCCTGTTTTTAAAAGCATTGCATCAATTGACAAACTCGGCGCGGTTAGATAAAAAGCAGGATCAAGATCGTAATGAGATTTGCATGTTTTTCTGAAATTTTCGAATATATCGGTTAGAAACAGAACATCTGTTTTCAAATACAAGTCTGTATAATCTCCTAAATCGTGAATTCTAAACTCTGACCATACTGACAGCGCGTGCTCATAATCATCGTTGGATATATGTTCATTTGTTAGCGAACTGTAAAAACTGCTCTTGAATGCAAGACGTCGTTCATCATAACGTTCCCATTTATCCATATATTCATAGGGATAAACTCCTTTGCGTGAAAGCAGTTGAAATCTCGAAAAAAATACGCAAATTTTTGAACTGATCCTTATGCAAAGTTTTGGCGAGTTTATCTAAACTAGCACCAAAAATTTGAAGGAATCAACAAACCGTAGTTGGATAAATTCGTTTTGAGACACAGCGATAGTTATTGTAAATGATATATAGTTTTCTTTAGTTTTTGGAATTATTTTTATCGCACCAGGAGCTTCTCCTCATTTTTTTTATAAATAAATGGCAGTCATAGCCGGATAAGTTATGAAAATATATCGGTACAAACGATGGGCATTTGAATTGCAAATTTCTATGTGCTGCACCACGATGACGGCCAGTAACATGACAGTGATCTCGAACCTTATCAGAGAACAGAAAATTTTCGCAAATATGGCAACGTTTAGCAGTCTGGAAATCGACTGCATCATTTTCAGTGAAAATAATTGAAACTACGGTATTCATAATTTTATGAATCTCTCTCACATCTTTAAATATACATTTGATAAACTTATCTACACAATCAGGACCGCGATGTGAAACGAAACGGTTTAAACTTTCGTCGATACTACACACAATGTAATAGGCAAATGCTGCAGGTGTGTGATGATGCAACGTTGTCGTATTACAAGCGTCATCATTATTATGCTGTTTTTCTAGTAATGATTCAAAATCCGCATAAATTACGAAAGGAATGTTTTGTTTTCGTTCAAATTCAAATTCAAATATAACTTTATTGCACACCAAAAATATACATATACATTTCAAACAGGTATCATAAAACATTGACAGTACATTGGGCGGCCTTATCGCCTAAAGCGATTTCTTCCAGGCAACCTTTAGATGGATCGGACTTGATGAAAAAAAACACGTCGGTGGTGTACCAATAAATACTAACAAAAAAAAATACACAATAACTATCTATATAGACAAATGAAACAAAAAAAAAAAAGTAATAAATAAAAAAAAAATATACGTACCAATGAGAGATGTTAAAAGACATAGAAGTTTCGACTAATAACTTATTGAAAGATAGTAGTTTAATAGAATTAAACTCAGCTCTCGAAGAAATACCACTTTATTCACTGGTATACAATTACATGAAATGAGATTGGTATAACTTAAACTTTCTTCCAATGATAAAACTTATTATAATTATAATTACATATAAAATTATAGCGATTTTAGGAGACAACTTGGTGGTCAAGATATTTTTCCAGAATCAATCGTTTTTCGTCTGCCTCGCCCTTTTTAAAGTGCCTGTCAGTAGACATACTCTTTAACGGGCGAGAAATACGAAAAACTTCCAAGTCTACCAACCTGTCAACTTCCTACAAAATTAACGAACATCCTTAGATTTATCAAGTGACTTAATAAACTGCAGAAACAAAAACATTCTTCCGGTGTTACCATAAATCGAATGAAATCATAGACAAAAGTCAACAAACGTCCTTAATTTTATCAAATGACATAACAAAATGCAAAACTAACTATTTTATAGTTCCGGTAAAATCAATATTCGAATAAATTAACAAAATATTTATAAAAAAATCATCAGATCATTACATTCGGCCATCCGACGTTATGCGATCTCCTGACGCATAATAATATAGTTACTTACATAGATACAAAAAAAAAAAAATATTTACATTATATAGAATTATTGAATCATCCAATACTTATATTTAGTAATTTAAAAGATACAACATTGGCGTATGCACAGAGTTTTAAGTTCTTATGATACAGAAAGAAAGAAATTATTTACAATATGGTTAAAATCATTACATTCGGTTGTTAATTAGTTTCAGATTGATTTGTTGTTTGTTGGTGATTGTCTGATGTTATGTTTTCACCATCAACTACATTGTCTTCACTTTCTGATGATTCTGAAGTGGCACTTATATTATTTGAAATATTATTCCCATCAAGTTGAGAAGAGTTGATATTTATCCAAGGTCTTATTCGGTCAAAAGCAACTACACTGTTAAATTTGTTTTTGCGTTTACTGAATCCAGGAATTTCAGCAATTTTATATCTATCATTCCCTAATACTTCAGTAATTCTAAATGGACCTATAAATTTTGATAAAAGTTTAGTGCTTTTACCCTTATTGTAAAAATTTGTCCGAGTGATTTTAATTAAATCCCCTTGGTTATAAGTTGGAGCAAAACTTCTACCAGCATCGTAATTGTCTTTTTGTTTTTCTTGACTATTTTGAATATTAGTGCTCACCTCTTTTCTTATGTTTTCAAGTGTTGCAGATGCAGTTATTGGGTCAACATCCACATCCATCTTATTACTCAAACTATCTCTCAATCTGACACCAAATAAGACCTCAGTGGCGGTTTTTCGAGTAGAAGAATTAACAGCATTGTTGATTCCCCACTGAATTTTGCCCAGACACATGTCCCAGTTGCGTTCGTCATCATCGTCATTATATTTAGCAAGGGCTTGTAAAATAGTTTGGTTATATCTTTCAGCCTGACCATTCGCCCTGGGACATGCGACGGCATTGAGCACATGTTTAATACCATGATCACTACAAAAGCGCTTAAAAGTTGATGAAGTGAAAGAAGTACCTCGATCTGATATTATTCGGGATGGTAGTCCAAAATCATAAAAAATGCTTGTAAGCGCTTTTAATGTGGTCTTTGTTTTTGTATTCTTAACTGCTCTAACAAATAAGTACTTCGTAAAACCGTCAACAATTGTTAGTATATAGGCATTTCCGTTTTTACTTTTAATGAACGGACCGAGATGGTCAATGTGGACTGTATGAAACGGAATGCTTATTTTTTTTATCGGATGCAGTTGACCGGTCTTACGTCTAGCAGAATCGTCCTTATTGTAGGCACACTGAATACAGGCTTTCACATATTTTTTTACAAATCGTCTCAATTTTGGGAACCAGTACAATTGTTGAATTCTCTCAGTTGTTTTAGAAATACCTAAATGTCCAACATCATCATGGTTTGACCGACATATTTGCCAACGAGCATCTTTAGGAACAACTAAACAATTATTTTCACCGACTCTCCTGTAAACTCTATGATTTTTAATTAAATAGTTTTTCCTGATGTCTCTAGCTTCCTCGTCGCTTTCTGGTTTAAGTATTTTTATAATGCGAGCTATGTCCGGATCTGATATTTGTAATGTCAAAAGCCAATTATCGGTCTCAATACTATATACCCCAATAGTCGATTCATTGTTAGTCTCGGTATTTGGCGTTGCATTACGACTCAACGCGTCTACGTGAGCCATACGCGTCCCCGGGCGATATTCAATATCGAAAGTAAATTCACTGATTTGTAGCCACCATCTCGCTATGCGAGGCACCAAATCGCGTTTTGTCAAAGTAGTCCGAAGGGCGTTACAATCTGTGACAATTTTGAAATGTAACCCTAACAGATAGACCCTAAATTTCTTCAATGAGCACACGATCGCCAGTGTTTCTAGTTCGTAAGAATGCAAATGACGCTCCTCAGGAGAGGTTTGCCGACTAAAGTAGGCAACTGGTTTAAGAACCCTCGGACAATTTTGCCATTGCATTAATATTCCACCAACACCTAAAGCGCTGGCGTCCGTGTGTAACTCGGTTTCAAGTTTTGGATTGTAAAGAGCAAGTGTTGGCCTGTCGATCAAATTTTCCTTTAAAAGCGAAAATGCGCGAGATTCGTCTTCTGTCCAACTGAAAGCAACCCCCTTTTTAAGTAGATTTGTTAGGGGTCTTGCAATCTCTCCGAAACCTTTG
Organism: Ligdia adustata; assembly: GCA_947049295.1. NCBI lineage: Eukaryota > Metazoa > Arthropoda > Insecta > Lepidoptera > Geometridae > Ligdia > Ligdia adustata. The sequence goes on from OX346234.1 coordinate 12,100,309, forward strand.
ACAAATTTTCTGAAATAACCTGCCAGACCTAAAAATTGACGGACTTCGTGTACATTGCGTGGGATAGGAAATTCTCTTACGGCCAGAACTTTATTCTCATTAGGTTTTATGCCATCCGCCGATATTTCATAACCGAGATAAGTAATTGAGTGGTCGAAAAAGCGACATTTTGACAATTTAAGCGTGAGACCGTTTTCGCGCAAGAGTTTCAGAATACCCTCCAACCTATTAAACCCTTCCTCTAAGTCAACAGATGGAATAAGTATGTCATCTAAATAGGCCAAAGCCGACTCGAAGCGCTTCGATCCTAGCATGTTGTTAATGACCCGTTGAAATACGGCGGGTGCGTTAGCGAGCCCAAAAGGCATTCTTTTAAACTCATAATGCCCGTCAGGTGTGACAAACGCGGTGAGCGGTTGACTGTTCTCAGCCATAGGGACCTGATAGTATCCTGAAGCTAAGTCAAGAGAGCTGAAGTACTTATTTCCGCTAAGGTTAGTTATTTGATCTTCAATCAAAGGCAAAGGGAAACAATCTTTCCTAGTTTTATTATTTAAAGCCCTATAATCAACACATAGACGTAACTCCCCTGACTTTTTCTTTACTATCAAAATTGGACTCGCATAATCGGACTTTGACTCTCTTATTATATCATTTTCTAATAGATCACTGACTATTTCCCGTACTTGACCCCTTTCAGAGTGCGATAAGCGGTAAGGTCGATATACAACAGGCCTATCATCCATCAAATCTATCTTCATCTCTACCGATTTTGTGCAGCCAATTTCACTCAAGTTAAATGCAAAGCAGTCACGGTAAGATGCTAAAAGTTCATAAAGTTTATCTAATGTTTGATCATCAATTTCCGGCCCTACCTTTATATCAGATCTCTTTAAGGGTTCTAAACTTGAAATATCTGTCGCGATCCTATTGCATTGTAACGTTTCCTTTTCAACGAAAGGCGTTGCTCGGGCGATTAGGGTATTTGCTTGTAAGGTAAGATCTTTGCCAGACAAATTTGTCACAACAAGATGGCACCTTCCGTCCTTCACACGATAGGCACCTTGTTGCAAATTAAATTCTCTACCCGGTTCAATTCTACTATAACCTTCTACGTATACGTCCCCTGAAAAATTAGAACCCTCCGCTGCAACTTCAATTAATCCTGACAAAGGGACTTTGATAGAATTTACCGTAGTTAATTTTAAGTTATGTCCGCTTTCATCATTTTTATCAAAACTAGGACTTCTATAGAAAAATAGTTTGCTATGGTCCTTGAAGACAGTTACAAAATCTAGTTCGGTAAAATTTTGTGCTATCAGTAATGCCGTTTGCATAACATCATCGTTGACTACAAGGACTTCAACAGTCGCTTCAACATCATCGATTTTGATGTCTACGAAGCTCCTATAGACGGGTGATACCGTAGCGTTACCGAACCCCTTGATAATTGGCAGTTGTGTATAAACTCTGGTTAAACTCAATTCCCTAGCATCAGATTCTCGCATCAAACTACATTCACTGCCAAAATCAATATAGGCATTAAAACTTTGATTATTGACTTTTATCTGTTTGAAAAACTTGTTATTACCGTCACAAGTGGTCGAAATAGTCAACGTTTTTCGTTCTTCACGGTCTGTTGATTGGGGAACCGAACGAGGGCCCAATGGTGTAAGTTTACACTGAATGTTATCGTGACCTACCCTATAACATTTCTGGCACTTGATTATTGGCTTTAAGCATTTGAGATAAGAATGTCCTTTTGTCCGACAATTGTAACAAGTCAGTGAGCTATTATTCGATGTAGAAGTTAAATTCCCTGCGCGTGTAGGAAAAGAGTCATTACGTTTCCTAATAATGGGTAAGTTATCAGTCGTAATGCGTTGTGAACTGAGAAAATTCAACAAATCTTCGGGTTCCTCACACTGTAAGGCTTGAGCGCCGTTTCTTATAGATTTATCAACAATACCATGGATTATACAGTCTGCGGCTTTTTTTCCGCTGATTTCACATCGGTTAAGAAGTGCTAGCTTTTCGTAGAAATATTCACGCAAGTTTTCATTGTATCGTGTATTACGAGCTAGCATTTCTTCCAGAAGCCGACCATAATTTTGCTCATCTGGAAACGCCTTCTTAAGTTTTTCTTGCCACTGGGGCCAACTAAATACTACGCTCGGAAGGGCTTCGAACCATTTCTTTGCGAGGCCCACGAGTTTTTGTAGAGCAAAATGTATGGTCTGCTTCTGGTCCCATTCATAAATAGAAGCGCACTCGTTAACTTTCCTAACCCAACTGTCAATGCTCTGCGATTTACTGGAAGGGTCAAACTCCGGTACAACATTATTCAAATTATTGTTGCTCAATCTGTGGCTATCAAGCTTTCGATCTTTTTGCACAGTATTTAAAATTTCAGCTATATCTCTAGTCGACCAACCTTTGGACGACTTCTTTCGACGCTTGGGCGCACGTGAAGAACTCGACGTGGTGGAACTCGACGAAGTAGACCTGCGCCTCTTTCTTGATCTTCTCTTCGCACGCTTAGTCTTGCTTGTTGAGGTTTTCCGCCTCCGTTTAGGATGCTTGCGTGTAGATGGAGGCTGTTCCTCCGGAGTCATGGCATCGTCGGAGTCCATTGCCTCAAAACAAGATTTACAAAATCATTATAATATCTGGGTAATCAAGTAAAAATTATTCAAAGTTATACACTAGTGATCGTATTGAATAAATGAATTTGACTTTGACTTTGAATTTTAATTTACTTTTGGCTAACTGTTGCTTCCACGCAGTCCATGTAATTTTGTGACTTACTTAGTCACGTACAGGTACTGCGCGTAGCTTATAATTAAGCTAGGTATTCAAAACTTTAGGCATACATAGCCCTCTTAACTAACTTTTATTTCCACGCAGTCCATGTAATTTTGTGACGTACTTAGCCACGTACAAGTCCTGCGTGTACCTTTAAATTGAGCGACCTATTTAAAACTTAAAGCATACATAGCCCTTTAACTGATTTTTACTTCCACGCAGTCCATGTAATTTTGTGACGTACTTAGCCACGTACAGGTCCTGCGTGTACCTTCAAATTAATCTGCTTATTTAAAACTTCCACGCAGTCGCATGTAATTTTGTGACGTACCTAGCCACGTACAGGTCCTGCGTGTAGCCTTAACATAAGCTACCTATTTAAAACTTCCACTCAGTCCATGTAATTTTGTGACGTACTTAGCCACTTACAGGTCCTGCGTGTAGCTCTAACATAGGCTATTCAAAACTTAAGGCATACATAGCCCTTTAACTGATTTTTACTTCCACGCAGTCCATGTAATTTTGTGACATACTTAGCCACGTACAGGTCCTGCGTGTACCCTCAAATTAATCTACTTATTTAAAACTTCCACTCAGTCCATGTAATTTTGTGACGTACCTAGCCACTTACAGGTCCTGCGTGTAGCTCTAACATAGGCTATTCAAAACTTAAGGCATACATAGCCCTGTTAAATCTGTATTTACTTAATAGCGCATATGGCTTAGGCATGGCTTAAGCACTAATTATTAAAGGTAGCGTTTACTTAATAGCTTTTAAACAGACATGGCCCCCTTAATTAATGGCTTATAATTGAAACTTTTTATTTTACATGGCTTAACTGAGGCACAATGCAGAGTTTATTAACTAGTTCAAAATATCTCTAGTTTTTAAATTGGTTATCATAATAAAGAGTTTTCTTTTATCATGGCTTATAATTGAAACTTCTCATTTACATGGCTTAACTGAGGCATAATGCAGAGTTTATTAACTAGTTCAAAATTATCAAGGTATCTTTTTATTACTTACATGCATTAGGACCCAAAAACCGCTATCAGAGAGTTGCCCTGATCAAACGGTATCAGACCCGGAAATGCATGATGAATAAGCTAGCACGGCCAGAAACTACCGAAAAAATACCAGATATTTCAACAATCAAGAAAGGTGCCAACACGATTGGATAGTCTCGGTGTAATACCGACCAATTCATGCGAGACAACAATTCAATCTTATTAAAACATCAAGGTATCCAAAGATTTAAATTAGCAGGTACCCCTTAGATAATTAGGAAAAATAATGAAAAGTTCGATCACACAAAATCGGATAGTCTCGGTATAATACCGACCGTTTCCGTGTTTTAAAACGATTCATCACCCCCAAAATACCCAGGGCACCCACAAATTAATTCAATCGATAGTTTCAAAACGTGCCCTCAAACCACAAAAAATGTTTCTGATTCTTTTTAAACTCTTTAAAATGCTACCCAAATTCTCAAAATTAAATTTTACATACCTTGGTTCACTCCCTCTTCTGAGATTTAATAGAATTAAACTCAGCTCTCGAAGAAATACCACTTTATTCACTGGTATACAATTACATGAAATGAGATTGGTATAACTTAAACTTTCTTCCAATGATAAAACTTATTATAATTATAATTACATATAAAATTATAGCGATTTTAGGAGACAACTTGGTGGTCAAGATATTTTTCCAGAATCAATCGTTTTTCGTCTGCCTCGCCCTTTTTAAAGTGCCTGTCAGTAGACATACTCTTTAACGGGCGAGAAATACGAAAAACTTCCAAGTCTACCAACCTGTCAACTTCCTACAAAATTAACGAACATCCTTAGATTTATCAAGTGACTTAATAAACTGCAGAAACAAAAACATTCTTCCGGTGTTACCATAAATCGAATGAAATCATAGACAAAAGTCAACAAACGTCCTTAATTTTATCAAATGACATAACAAAATGCAAAACTAACTATTTTATAGTTCCGGTAAAATCAATATTCGAATAAATTAACAAAATATTTATAAAAAATCATCAGATCATTACAGTAGTTGTTCAACAAATTCTTAAATATAAAAATAGATTTAGCCTGTCTAACCGACAAAGGCAGCGTGTTCCATAACATGCCAGCTTGCACAGTAAATGATGTCTGAAAGAAAGAGTTGGTAGATGTGGGAGTTGGCAATATAAGATAAAGATCACGTGAGGATCGCAGGTAAGTTGAGTGGGAAGCAGTCACAAAAACGAATTTGTCTTTCAAGTAGGAGGGAGTGGTTGGGATGAATAATATTTTGTATAGAAAAGACAGAATATGAGAATTACGGCGAAAGCGAATAGGTAACCATTTGAGCTTCTTACGGTATTCAGAGATGTGGTCATATTTGCGCAACCCAAATATAAATCGAATGCAGAAATTTTGTAAACGCTCGAGCTTGTCGAGTTGCTCCTCGGTTACATCTAAATAGCAAGCGTCTGCGTAATCTAATATTGGAAGAAGTAGTGAAGAGACTAGTGCAGTTTTTGTAGTAATCGGTAAAAAATTACGCAGTCTTCTTAAGGAAGCTGCAGACGCAAAAACTTTTCAACTTACTTCCGCGAGATGTGGAGTCCAGGAAAGTGATTTATTCATGAAAATTCCCAAATGTTTCACAGTTTCGCTTATACTAATTGGAACGCCATCAAAAATTACCTGAGGAAGACGAAACCAGTCAATTTTAGAAATCATACGGGAGCTTCCGATAATGATACATTGTGTTTTACATGGGTTAACTGAGAGACCGTAAGATCTACTCCAGTCTCGGATCCGCTGAAGATCGGAATTGTTGATCGGAAATAAGTTGCTCGAATGGGACTTGATAATAGATCTGTAAATCGTCTGCATAGAGGTGATAGGAAGAAGTTAAATGCTGTGAGATTGAGTTTATAAATATTGCGAAGAGAAGGGGAGAAAGCACGCCACCCTGTGGCACACCGGCAGACATATCACACCATGATGAGAGTGTGTCATCAATACGAATGCGCTGTCGGCGTCCAAACAGGTAACTACGAAACCAATCAATCACCGTTGGAGATATGTTAAGATTGCACAGTAGCCTTAACAAGACGTCAAAATCGACGCTGTTAAAAGCGTTGCTGAAATCCAGCAGTGTCAGTACAGCTAAATAACAATTGCCCATGCCAGCACGAATGTCATTAGTAATTTTTGTGAGAGCTGTAACTGTACTGTGCCCTCGCCGGAAACCAGATTAGAGAGGGTTGAGGAGGCGATTTTTGGCCAGGAAAGAGAAAAGCTGTTGATGTACAAGCTTTTCAAGAACTTTGGAAAGGAAAGGAAAAATAGAGATATGACGGTATTCAGAGAAACAAGAAGAATTAGATTTTTTAGGAAGCGGAATTAAATGAGCCATTTTCCATGCTACAGGAAAAGTGCCGGAAGAGATGGAATGGTTAAGGATAAACTGGATAACAGGAACAACTTCATCAAGTATTGGCATAATCATTTTACGACTAATATTGTCACTACCAACAGCATTAGACGAAACTGATTCTATACATTTCTTAACATCACAAGCGGAAAATTCGTTAAAATCGAAACGGTCAATGTCGGGAAGTACAACGGAAGAAAGATGCTGAAGGGTAGCCGATTTAACAGGCCCGTCAAACAAAGAAGAAAAGGAGAAATGTTGATTCAGCAGATCAATGTTTAAGGTATTAGAAATAGATTCCTGACGAGATTTTCCGACTCCCAATGACCTGAGGAATTTCCAAACTTTAGCGGGATTTTCATCTTCGACAGATTTATGAATATGTCGGCGCTGTGCATTCCTACACGCTCTATTGCAGACGTTACGACGGTTGACATATTTTTCCCTATTTTCGTCAGACTGATGACACTTAAGTTTAATTTTAGCTACTAATTTTTTGTGCATGAGCATACGAATTTCATCAGTAAGCCACGGTGCAGGGGCGTGTTTCATTCTGACTGCACGAATTGGAGCATGAATGTCATAGAGTTCAGTCAAAATGTTATTTAATTCCATAATCTTATCATCCATACTAATAGCATTTACAACAGCAGCCCAGTCCAAGTCTTGTAATTGAGAGTCTTCGTCTTTACGAAGACTCTCAATGTTCATACTACCAAAACTGCGCTGAAAAATGACTTTAGGTTTGGCTTTAGGTGGACGGACTTTATAAGAGAGATAACTCAAATCATGATAAGATATAGCATCCGCCGCACACTGTCCATGCTTAACGACGTGTATCGATGAAGAAATAAGTATTAAATCTAGAAGAGAAGGAACGCAGTTTGGAAAATGATGAGTAGCATTAAGCTGGAGGATACATAAATTACACGCCGAAGCCAGGGATAGAAGTTTCGATGATCTAAGATCATTTTTCAATAAGCAAGTATTAAAATCACCCATTAGAATGGTGTGATCATAAGAAGTCGAGATATTTTCAAGAAGTAATTCAAGACAGGGAAAATAATTTACACGGAGATTACGAGGGTAATATACACCAAGAAGTATTTTAGTATGATGCAGGACGACTTCAATGAAGAGATGCTGGCCGGAATCGGATGGGGGCGGTTGTGCTGATTTGCTGATAATGCTGAAGGGAATGTGCGATCTGAGATAAATAGCAACACCGCCGCCAACCTGCCCAGTACGATCATTTCTTATGAGTCTAAAACCTTGCAACGATACACTATTAGACGGAATGGCGGGCTTTAGCCATGTCTCAGATACAAGAAGAGCGTGAATATTAGGATTTACGAAAGACGCTAGCATTTCTGGAAAGTGTGCCGTAATACTCTGGGCATTAATATGGAACATGTTGAAGTTTTTTTGTACATCATGAATAAATGTTTCTATGGAGTCCGACAGAGTTGGCAAGCTGCAAAAACTGTCAGAACTCACCTCAGATACTCAATACATCTCTAAATTACAAGTTGTTACAGGTCGATTAAATTTTTTGTAAAAAAAAGATAACTAACTCTAGCTCTGGCAACCAACAAATACCATTATTGTATGAATAACAAATATATATATATATATATAAAACAACTAAATAATGCGACTGTCAATCTAAGCCTACGATCTACCGTAGCGATTCCTGATTCTATGGTCTCCGTTTTAATAATGACATGACAGTGACACCCTTCACTTTCAACAGCTGTATTCAGCAGCGACAAATCTAAATACAAATATTTACAAACAAAGAATTAACATAAATTTTAAACGGATAGAGTAATAACTTGCGATAAATAACTACTGTGCAATGTATAAAGTGATGGTAGGAAGGAACTAATAAGTATACCGAGCCAGTCAGGAAAGATCTGATTTGACTCATATGATATTTTGTCAAGTGCATATTTAATTTTTTTTCGTCGCTTGAGTAGTTCTCTTCGACTTCGGTTTGGGGACATCCGCTGTAGCTGCCAGTGGGACCTTAGCTGCTGCCTTCGGCTTGGTAGCCGCCGCAGTTGGGGTCACGCTAGAATCTAGGGCCGCAAGTTCGCCGGTACTGTTGATCCGATGCCTAGTGCCGTCCGGAGTCACCACGAAGACATTGCCCTCCCTCGTCCAACATTTTGTGACACCAAAACGCTGGCGAGCCGCGACAAATAGGTCGTGTCTGGCCTTCGTAAGGAATTCAGTGAGTGTAATCCCCGAACCCTTGAGACCAGTTTTTGACGCCCATATCTTGTCACGGAGAACCACGTCGCGAAGTTTTACCAAGACAGGCCGTGGCCTGTCTGTTGCTGACCGCCCCATGCTATGACATCTATTGATGTCACCTGCAGAAAAGTTAGGCAGCTTCAGTTTCTCTCCTATTACCTTCACAATCACCGAACTCGTGTCTTCCCTCTGCTCCTCTGGAAGACCATGGATGAGCAAGATCTTCCGGCGCGCCCTCATCTCGTCCTGGTCTACTTGCAATGCCAACATAGCAACCTGATCTTGCAGAGCACGGAAAGTGGCAATCACAAAAGCTTTGAAAGCTGCAAATTCGGCTCCCAAACTCCCTGGACTAGTCGGCGCCGTCGGTAATTGCCCCTGGATGGAGTCCAGGCGCTGGTTGTAAGCTTCCATCATGGTGTTAAGTGATTCCTGGATATCCATGTTATGACTTTTGACGTTATAAAGTGTGTAGTGATTTGTGAAGAGTGAAATCAAAGGAGAAAACAGGTGAAAGAGAGGAGATTATACTTACAAGTGGACTTTAAGGGTTATTTAAGCATAATATGCACAAGTATGTTCAGTTTTATATATTATTTCAATTAAAAATCGAAGCAGTAATCAAACACGTGTATAGGTCATGCCTACCGCCGAAAGAGTCGTTCGTTCGTTCGTTCAAAATGTTTAAATTGTATCACAGAACCTTTATCTGGTAATACAGTAACTACGCCACTGCATATATGATTTTCTAGTTCCTCGTCCTTTGAAAAAAATACAAAGCTTATTTCACAAAAATATAATTTGCCGTGATGGGTAGTAATTTGACTTCTTACAAGTTTCAGCAAAAGTTTTAATTAAACAGTAGTGTTGTTTACCTGAACCATTTTCGAGCAATAATAAACGAATAGTCCTTCTAGGTTTTTTATTGCAATTTTCAGACTTTAAAGGCCCCACAACTGTCTTATTATTTTTTAACCCATACACTATAAATGCCAGGCTTGGGTTATTGGTTTCAAATTTTTGTATGTCCGAAAATGTTACCGGAAACTGCACATCGTTTAAGTTTAATACTTTACGAAAGTCGGGATAAGAAGTTCTCTCAGGATGTGACTTAGCTGGGTACAAAGCGGCTGTTACACACCACATAAAACAGCAAAAAAGTGTGTTTTGTGGCAGTCAATATAAGTAGAACCGCGTAATGGTTCATATTTATTATTATTGGCTTCCAAATGATCGTTACGTAAAATGACCAGCCTGAGTCGCGGTGTTCAAATGACTCTACTTTTATTTTTAATGCACTTACCATGTCTAAAAACAACAAATCAAAATCAAAATTATTGTATATAACTCTGTTTTTGGTCAAAAACGATTTCACATCCTCCGTGTTATTTTTAAAGAAAAGAAATTTAGCAAAATACTCTATATTCATTTTAAAGGACTTAACAAGGCACCTGTTTAAAAGATTCTTAATTTTGTCACGAATTGAACTAAAAAATGCGTCCATTAAACAGGGATCAAGTTCGGTAGCCAGTAACCTGTACGTAGTGATACGGTTGCGGAATGCTGACGAAACGATGTCAATGCCATCGCTTAGTGATACGTAATTGTCATCATTATTTTGCCTATGAGTATTACTTCGCAAATGTCCGACCCATACCTTCGAGTCCGCTGAAGTACTACAAACTGCACAATAAGGCATCTTAGTAAAATAATTGTATACTTATACCAAGAAAAGAAAAAAAATACGAATAAAAAAGCCGTCCGTTGTCTTCCGTCTACCGCAGTCGGAAAAAAAAATAAACTTAAATGAAGTTTTTATGTGTAGAGTACATTCTAAGGTTCCTACTCGTATTGTGAGAGCAACTCTACTTACAAAAAGTAAATGCTATTGATAATCGCATAGGTGTATATTTTGTACCTATATCGATGGATACTGTTAGCTTGTCTATAATTACTCATAAATTCTAGCTAATAGTAATAAATTGGGGTATTTACTGTTAAATCTTATACCTACTTATAAAAAAATCAGCAGAATTAATATAATAAATTAAAATACTAAAGTATAATGATAAGCTTCAATTTATAAAGAACAAAAATTAAAATTACATAAGTAGGTACTTATATGTACTAATAAAATATTAAAGTACCTACCTGTAATGTAATGAATTATAAGCCCCTTAAAGTGAGTTCATTAAAACCAAAAGTTTTTAACGTTTACTCTTTAGAAACTACAGCGTCCTTTTCCTTAAAAATATCTCGTAAGCTTCCTCCAAAAATTTTTGGAGTTTCTCCCACGATTGGGAATTTTCTCCTGTTTGGAGTTTGACGCTTACTAAAGCTTTTTTATAAAGTGTCTGAGGGACCCCCGCCAGTGCGTCTTCCGCTTTATACACTATGAGGTCTATATAAAACCCTCCATCCAAAATAGCAGCACGCCGCTGACTGCCTGCCGCCAGCCGGCTGGTACAAGACGACCAAAGGATCTTCTTTTCTTCTTTCGAAGATGACGCCTTCTCTTCTGCTTGTAAAATGGTATCGAATACATTTTCTTTTTGTGTCTGTAACAATGTAAAAAAAAATATCACTCGTGAGTAACGTAAAAAAATAATTAAAATTACGGAACATTGTTATAGCTATAATATAGTCCTTTGCTTCATTTGTTTTTGTTGTAAATATAAAACCAATGAAATCTAACATCGAATTAAATTTAAATCGTATCTACAAGTCTAAGTAGCTTGAAAAAATATTTAAAGCATAGTGATAAACTTACTGTTTTAACTCTTTCTTTTTTTGTGATTTTTCAGCACCCTGCCGCGGTTTAAGCTTTCCTCAGTAACTGAGTCAGCGCCAAACAACCCATGAAGAAAGTACTAAACTACCTTAACGCCACTCTTACTGTAAATCTTTCGGCACGGCTCCATACAAACTTGAACGCTTGTTCAAATACATATGAGTACGAGTAAATTGAAGTGTAACGCACACATTTAGTTATTTAGGTAAAAAAGAAAAACTTTTTGCATTTCGGTTTTTGCGGCGGTCAAATGTGTTTGTAAACAAAATTTTGTTAATTTAATAAAGTATTTTCCAAAGGTTCGTTCTGATGTATCCGAGTAGTCCTCGAGAGTTATCTCATAAGTTGCAACGTAAAGTGTAGATACATGAAGTGCATGCAGTAGGTAGACTCACAATCTATTATGCTTCGAGGAATTGACTAAACCTATGTAGGCGCGACTCACGTTTGGGAAACGTGGTGTCGGGAGCCTACAAATATATACATAGTATAGAATTATTAATTACATAGTAATAGTTAATATGATGTCAATATTATTGTCCTGTACGATAAAATCAATCACTTCTAAATGTTTAAAGGTCCACGATGGCAAATACATTGTTTAACTCGAGAAACGTCAGAGGGCGTCGCACGAAATTTACAAAGAATAGTTTTCGATAGTCTACGTAATGTTCGTGCTAAAGCTCTTATTCAATGTGTTGTAACATTTAGAAAGGGCATAATTATTGTTATATCAACTGTTTATACACCACAATTTTTATTAAATGTACTTAATTTTGGCACGCGATTTATATTCATACATACATTGTAAATACGCAGTCAGTACACTTCCTTATGCTACAGAGCTCAAGTTATATCAGGTTTAAAATTACAAATATCCTGCTACAAATTATAAACACCCATGTTATGACAGTGACATTGAGTACTACGTCAGAGTTCATTTATGAACGCGTTAATAATCTCTCTCTGTCTTACTCATTCGCGTTTGACCGACACCAATGACCAACACATAAGAAATAATAAAAAAAATCATCAATACCTATTTGCAAAACCTATTTACTCGTACCTATGTAGAAACGGACTATTTGACACTAGTTACACTTTACAAAAAACCTTTGTCCCTACAAGATTGCGAACTTTTACGTCTTTGTGAGCTGTGAAGACCCCATCACGCTAACACCGAATCAATTCCTGCTAGGCGACCCAGCTCATGGACTATCGCCGGGCCCATATTCAACGCCAAGGACCTCTTCAGGTGCATACACTGGCACGCCTTCCATCGACTCGCCGATCTCTTCTGGCACAGGTGGCTCCAGAAATTTCTGTCCGAGCTACAACACCGGCGGGAGCCCCACTGTCGCGGGCCTGTTGTCAAGATCGGTGACGTAGTGATCATCACAGACAGCATGCTGCCACGTAACACGTGGCCACGAGGCGTTGTCACAGCCATCTACCCGGAACCAGATGACAATGTCTGGGTAGTCAACGTGTGCTCAGCCGGAGGGATCCTGCGACGACCCGTCAAGAGAATAGTTATCCTGCCGACTACGCCCGCCGTTCACCAAGGAGATTGCAGCGCAATGGACAGCGCTGCACGGCGAGAGAATGTTCACGACGGGCGTCACAAAAACCTAAGCATAGTAGTACAATTGTAAATAGTGCAGGTGTTAGCATAAGTTTATTTCATAAGTCGCATTGTACATAGATTAGGTGGTAGCATAAGATAATACAATGATTTAGTTAGAAATAAACAATACTGATACGGTCTACATCAATAGGGCGGCGGAAAGCGAGATAAAGGGATTATAAGATTAGGGATGCAGATAACGCTACACCACGGTGAGACGGGCAGGTGCATGAAATTCCACGTAGTGACCTAGCACACAGCCTTTCGTGGAATTTCACACAGACAGGGTTGAACAATCACTATCCGTCTAACTCACACGCTTAGAACGCCGTACATATAAAAGCGCGTGGTGTAGCGTTATAAAATCTCTTGACACGACAAATAGCTCTCGTCAACCGAGCGCTCCTCTCCCTGGGTAAATGGTTCCGCATGTGGGCCATTACCGTTAATCCAGAGAAAAGTGCAGCAGTGTACATCACTCCGCGTAAAGTTCTCCCGAATAGGTCCCTACGCCTCCATGGCCAGCCCATCTCTTGGGCCTCCTCGACCAAATACCTAGGTGTTACCCTGGATAATAGGCTCAACTTCGAAAAACACATCACCACGGTGCGTAACCGCGCGGCCTTCTTTCTAGGCCGTCTCACCCCTCTCCTGTGCGCGAGAAGTAAAATGTCCCTTAGAAATAAGGTGACACTTTACAAGACCGTGATCCGCCCCGTCATGACCTACGCCTCTGTTGTCTTCGCACACGCGCCCTCTTATCAACTGGATAAACTCCAAGTCATTCAAAACCGCTTCATCCGTAGAGCGGTAGACGCGCAATGGTATATGCGCAACGCGGACCTCCACTGCGACCTCGAGCTCCCCTCCATCCGTCAATTTATGAAGGATGCCTCGCGTAGGTACTTCGTCTCTGCTCCCCACCACCCGAACCCGCTCGTGGTTCAAGCGGCGGACTACTCGACTGACCCGAACGGTCCGCCCCCTTTGCATAGGCGTCGTAGACACTTCTTGGATGATCCGGACGACCCCATTGCAGCCGTAGTATCGGCCGCCCTGGGGTCGCCCGGCCCACCTGACTCGTCTTCTAACTCACATTCCGTTTTTGGTACTGGTCCGGGCTACCAGATTCGACATCCATTCCGACGAAACAGAATGCGTTCTCGCCGGCGAGGACGTGGTCTCTTACGACCCTTAGGGTCACCCAGTTGATTGATAGGGCCCTAGGTCTTTCCCTGTCTGGGAAGCCAGGGCAATTCGGTCAAATAATCAAATCAGTTGCCTAAATTAGCTAGATTTAGGGTCCAGGCCTCTCCCCGGGATGCCATGGACACGATCTAATGATAGGGCTCTGGCGCGGGCCAGGGCACCTCTCTCCAAAAAGCGTCCTTCAGATGCCAATCAAGTGTAGGGTCCTCGTGAACTCTGGCCCCAGAGCTCCAGGACAATCAGGTCAAATAGTCACTCAGATTCATAGGGCTCATTTGTCCTCCCCCTCAGGGAGGTCTGGGCAAATTCGCTCTAATAAGTTTTAGCTAGGATGCCACCAGTGGCTAGGGCCCTAGGCACTCCCCGTCTGGGTTGCCAGGGCAGTTCGTTAGTCCAACTCTGGGCGACGGCTCAAGCCGTTCTTGCCGTCTGAGGCGCCCTTGTGCTTGTCGCCCCAAAACCAAACCGTGGCCCAGCGCACTTGCGCTTGCCAAACGTCCGGTCAAGCTGTCCGAGGTCGCGATCGACCAGCAGCTCAGTCCTTTAAAAAAAAAAGTCATAAAATCAGTTCAGCATTAGTTCAGCAATTGAGTTCAGCAAACGTGTTCAGTTCAACAGTAGATCAGTCAAGACTTCAGCTTTGCCTCTGCAGTGATACAGTGCTAACAAGAAGACAAACAATCTCGCTCTCCGCCTTCTTCTGTTCAAGACTCTGACCGTGTCAGTACTACCGAAGCCTACACCATCTTTTCTTGGAACTTCCTTCAACCCCAGCATCCGTGGAGCGACTCGGGTCAGACTGTTCTTCCATCTTCACGCCACATACAGCCCACTCGCCGTAGCAGTCTCGGCCCGCCGTCCTCCACAGTCCGGTTTCATTCATTCGTCAAGCGGCTAATCCGTTTGTATACGCTTGACGAATGGAACCGAAGATATAAGACGGGGGATACCGCAATTGTCACAAAACTGTTTCTGCCAGATGCGGTGCAGGCCTTCAGGCTTATAAAAACTATCCAACCAACGGGAGTACTCACTCAAATTATGACAGGACACGGTGGCTTCTCTAAATACCTACACAGATTCAGGTGTAAAGAGGACCCATCGTGCATCTGTGAACCGGGTAAAGAGGAAACCGTTTTCCTTTTACTGACAGAATGCCCCGCACATGGACGTGAGCGATACAATCTGGAAGAGGAAATTAAAATAAATATAACAATAGATAATATTAATAAAATAATGATAGAGAAAAACATAAGACATAAATTCTTAGAATATTGTGTAGAAATTGCTCAAAACGTAATAAGTAGGAATAAAGATAAATAATTTGGTTGAATTTTATATTCTTAAATATACACACATCAACCAAAAATTTTAAAATACTAAAAAAAATTTAAAATTGTCTTTGTGTTTTGCAAATTAAAAATAGATTGTCAAATTAAATTAAAACAAAAAAACCTAACCTAACCTAACCGTCCGATATGTGGAATAAAATGCGTCGTTTTAAAGGTTATTGCCGAGCTAATCAATACGCCTCTAAATCCACTCAAACAAAGCTACTACATGATCTAGCACCTCATTCAGTTTTACATAAAAAAAAACATGTAACATTTAAAAATTCTTTGTTGGAACTACCTCTCACAACTCGAACTTGAGGCGTGTCTAAGGAAAAAAGATACTGCTCCGGGTAGTGATGGAATTACATATTCTATGTTGTTTCACTTGCCACGAGTTTGTAAAGAATATCTTATACATCTGTACAATGCTATATACACGTCCAGCCAGGTACCCAATCAATGGCGCACAATAAGCATAGTTGCTGTACCCAAAATAAACAGTAGTCATAACAGTAACGAGGATCTAAAGACCCGACCTATATCACTTATCTCGTGCTTATGCAAAACATTTCATAATATGATAGGTATGAGACTTGAGTGGTACGTAGAAAAAAATAAAATGCTACCGATATAATATGCCACCGGTTTCAGAAGGAGTCAGTCCTGCTTAGACTCTAAACAGATTGGTAGCTAACATACAAATAGGTTTTTCACTTGGCTCACCAACCGGTGCGTGTTTTCTTGACATTGAAAATGCCTATAATAACGTGTTAGTAGAAAAAATGGTAAGTATACTCAAGATGGTACTCAGATTTGTAACTACCTATGGGAATTTTTAAGTTCAAGATGTCTTCAAATGAAATCAGATAATGATAATCTTGCACCAATGAATAGATGGACAAACAAAGGACTTGCGCAAGGTGATCCCTTATCTCCCCTTCTTTTTAATATAACTACTTATAAACTTTGCAGTGAAGTTTCAGACTTAGTATCAATAGCTCAATACGCTGACGACTTTGTGTTATATATTGTGAAATTCTTCTACAAAATGCACTTGATTCGATTGTTAGTAAGTAAGGCGAGATAGGTTTAGAACTTTCAGATAGCAAATCCAAATTATGTTTGTTCAGTAGGGGTCGTGGATGGAATAATATGAATTAAAAAATAAATAAAAAAGCGATTAAAAGAGTTAATACTGTCAAATATTTAGGATTATGGCTTGATCAATCATTACGTTGGAACAAGCATATTAACGAAATAGCACAAAAAACTGAAGGCATTAACTGGATCTTCATGGGGAATCCACCCTAAGTACCTTCGCATACTGTATATTTCACTAGTAAGAAGCAGATTAGATTTTGGATGTTTCCTATATGATAATAGCGCAAAAGTTCATGTAGATAAGTTAGATAAAGTACAAAATCAGGCACTTCGGGTAATTGGCGGATTTATTAAAACTACACCCATTCATGTAATGGAAAGCGAATTGCACCTGACACCATTACATCTTAGACGCTTGTTTCTGGCTCATAAATTTTGCTTAAAAAGTATATCGGTTTCCAATCACTTGTCTATACAACTTATTAAAGAACTTGAGGATCGAATTAGTTTACCATATTGGCAAAAGGAAAAAGAAACCGCTAATAGTCTCAGCATACCAAGATTGTAAAGATCTTAGTGTTCATTCTTCTGATGTTCTGGACATGTTTTCATTACCTGTTTGGGTCACTTATATTAGTTTTAGTGGGGTTATTCAGTGTAGACTAGATTGTGTTACTGGATCTAAAAAAAGTCATGAGATGACATCACTTAAATTTGACATTATGAATGAGTTGAATGACAAATATTTGGGATTTGCTAAATTTTATACAGATGGGTCAAAAAGTAAAAAAGGCCTTGGAGCCGCCTATTGCAACCTTAAAGATGGTATTTCAGCTATGTTTAATACCGTGGCTGATGTATCTATTATGACGATGGAGCTCATTGCGATCTCAAAAGCCCTTGACTTCATTGATACTACAAGCCACAAATATATCATAATATTATCTGATAGTAAAAGTGCTCTTCAACATTTGGCTCGACGCGTTTCTGGATTTAGAGGTCTTTCGGTAGCCTACCCAATCCTCGACAAGATTAGAAAGCTTGTAGAGGAAGACGTAGTATCGAGGTTGCAGTGGATTCCATCACATATAGGTTTAAAAGAAAACGAAGAGGTTGATCGTTTGGCAAACTTAGCATCAGAAGATGGAACTGAAGTTGATATTAATTCGAATTATACAGAAGTTATGTATAGAAGTAAAAAAATAGTTTCGTTTAAATTCAAAGAATATTTTGACTTGAGAAGCAAAGAAAAAGGGATTTGGTACAAAGTCATTCGGTGTCAACCTCCTCCAGTTTCATGGTTCGCCACATCTAGAATTAGTAGATCATTAATTGTATTAGCTAATAGAATAAGATCCGGGCACTTTCCAACAAAAAGCTTTGGATATTTGATGAAAAAGGAATCTTCCCCGAATTACGAGATATGTGGGACTAAAGAAGATTTATATCACTTGTTGTTGAAATGTACATGAATACAAAACAGAGAGAACTACTGTTAATTACTTATAAGCTGAATCATTACGATATGGGTGTATTCACCCATATATTAGCGGAACCACTGGCTGAGGCTGCGCTCATGTTGTATGATATGTTTAGTATATAAGTGTGCTTCAAATATAGTTTAAGACACGATGGGACTGACATGCCATTGTCGCTGAGCTATGCGGCTGTGTTAAGAGCTGTGAAGTACAAGTGCGGTCCAAGTGAGGCTGTCCAGATTTCCATGTTAACTTATCATATAAATACTTAGGCTCTTTATTATTAATAATATCGAAAACAAGGCAGGCTAAATGTAATTTAAAGCGATGATTTATTTTTAACTGCGATTTATTTATTTAAAAATGGGGACACTTGTGACCTTACCGGAATGTTAAAGCAGAATCTAGCGCACGCATTTTGAACTCGTTTTACTAACTTTTTCGTTTTAGCCAATAGCCTAGGGCCTAAAACGTGTGTCCATGTAATTAAGTTTCCATAATATTATAGACTCGGCAAGTTGGATACGCAAATTTACGTCCAAAAAACTCCCCAATCCATAAAGCACTTTGAGGCGATAAAAACAGTCCCTAACACAGTATCCCTACATTCTTCTCGAACCGAAGACTGCATGTTTAGTATCTCATTCACTCGTTCAATAGGCTCACCCATGAGCATAACATTTGAAGATGAGAAGTTAAATTTGTCTATTTGATACTTTCTGCCAATATCGAAATACTTTGTGTTCAATGGGTTGTGCAACGAGCAGGTTGTTTGTGGACCAGGAAGCAATTCTCTCAAGGTCTTCATTAAGTTTATAAATAGTTTGAGTAACATCTGCTGGTTTACACGCTATAGAGACTTGAATGTCGTCTGCATAAATGTGAAATTGGCAATGAAGAATTTGCATAGCAATATCAGCAGAGTACAAAATGAAAAGAATAGGCCCGAGAGTAGATATTCGAGACAACTGGTGAGCCATCCGTACAACTTACTTTCACATGCTGATAGCGACTACTGAGGTAATTACATATTAAACCAATGTAAAGCTTCGTGATCAAAAACAAAGCTCAATTTAGACAGGAGAAGATTAATGTTCAAGGAATCGAATGCTCTAGAAAAATCAAGTAAAACTAATAATGTGTAAACCTACCTCGGTCCTGAGCGTTTAGAATATTGCCTGTGACGGCAGCGGTTGTAGTGCTGCGACCTTTCCTGAAACCGGACTGTACCTGAGGTAAAATATTATTTTTCTCCAGGTAATCAGTAAGTCAGATGCACACAAACTGCTTTCTCCAAGATTTTTGACAAACAGTACAAAATACTGAACGGGCAACGGGAGTAAGCGGCGGGATCAGGCTTCAATACCTACTCAAAGAAGAAATTTAATATTTCCCGGTTAACAAAATCGAGTTCTATTCGACAGGAAAACTTTCGTTACAAGAATGTATTAAAATAAAATTTTTTTGACTACAAGAAGCTACTTGACCTTGAGATTTTCGCTGTCCGTTCGTCTGTCTGTCTGTCTGTCGTCTGTCTGTCTGTTGAAACGTACAGATGATATATTACTGTTATAGAATAAAATGGCCCCTAAAATAAAGAACTGATATAAGTTCAAGTTTCATGTAAGAAGTACGTCGTTGTAAAAAATACTTTCCACAGTTCACCCTCACCAACGAAATAAAACACAAATATTAACAACATTTATAACATTTAATACCTAATAAAAAATAGTACATGTAGAGATTACCTTCCCACGTACGCATCTACACACATTACAATCTGAGCGGAAAAATACAGATTGTTTCAACGAAACAGTATTCAGTAAAGTAATAAATATCAAACAAATATATATACATATATATATAATTAGAATTAGAACGACAAAAAACGATTTACAAAATAGCACATGTTACAACTAGTTGTCTTCATAGACCATGTACAACTCTTATAATAAACACGTCTCAATGTTTGTTACCAATAACACGCATAATCATATACTTGGGAACAAAACAATGCAAGTAGAATGTTCACTGACTTTATCAATGTAGCCAGCGAGTCAGATTGTACGAGCATGAGTGACGTATGCGACGATCTCTTCCTCTACTACTACCTACCTATATACAAACAGTCGGTTACAGGAATGTACTAACAAACGTTGTCAAGCGACCACCTCGCGGCGAAACCGACCTGCCTCCACTCGTAGTAGGTGGAGTTGTGGTGGAGTTCTAAAGGCAGCAGGGGTTGAAGGTACTGCGAGTCGAACGCTCGCTCGATGGCATTCTTATCCGCAAGCGTCACTGTAAACTTCTCCAGCACGAGGATAGCGTGGAGAATCAACCTCGGGGAACGTTCGTCCATATTAATACAAACGGACGATAATACCATACAAATATCTTTTATCACACGTCTATATCTAAAAAATGAACCTTTATTTTCCGGTCACGCTATAATTTGAGAACGGCTTTACCGATTTCAATCATTTTTTTAATGTTTCCCAATACTTCATAGAACAAGACTGAGGCCGAGCAGCTGTGGCACATTACTTGAAAACTCCGCGCGCTTGCGCAGTTTTGACAGCTGACGTCATTGACGTCATCATTCATCGACTGTCAGGCGGTACGAGGTTTGGCGGGTCAGCTTGGCCCAAGCCGACCCGGCGAACTTCGTACCGCCTGACAGTCGATGAATGATGACGTCAATGACGTGAGCTGTCAACTGCGCAAGCGGAATTTTGAAGTAATGTGCCACAGCTGCTCGGCCTCAGTCTTGTTCTACGAAGTATTGGGAAACATTAAAAAAATGATTGAAATCGGTAAAGCCGTTCTCAAATTATAGCGTGACCAGAAAATAAAGGTTAATTTTTTAGATATAGACGTGTGATAAAAGATATTTGTATGGTATTATCGTCCGTTTGTATTAAGATGGACGAACGTTCCCCGAGGTTGATTCTCCACGCTATCCTCGTGCTGGAGAAGTTTACAGTGACGCTTGCGGATAAGAATGCCATCGAGCGAGCGTTCGACTCGCAGTTCTTACATCCCTTGCTGCCGTTAGAATTACACGTCAACTCCACCGACTACGAGTGGAGGCAGGTCGGGTTCGCCGCGAGGTGGTCCCTTGACAACGTTTGTTGGTACATTCCTGTAACCGACTTTGCAAAAGAGGTGGAATATTTTGTTTCGGTCTCAATTCGACCCGGCATGTGAGTTCTCGGAAACTGTTGAACCGATGTTATATTTTCGTTCGAAAGGGCTCTCGTGTGTAATTGATAGTTTGGTTTTTATGTCATAATAATTGTAGGAGTATCCATTTTTGAAGACATGTTGCTCATTTAATGTAGTGAGATGTCACCAGAACAAGTGGTTGTACTTGTAGCGACGTGTAGTGTAGTTCTATTTGTTGTGTATCGCGAAGACCTATTCCCTGGCCGTCCGCTGTCTTACATGGCGGTCGACATGAGTGAAACAAATGTCATATTGAACACCGGGGACATGACCAGCAATCTGAAGATCGGTCCCGACGGGCTGGAGGCTCGCTCCGATTCACAAAATTTCGAAAGCGTACGTAATAATTCGCAGTTAAAAATACATCATCGCTTTAAATTACATTTAGCCTGCCTTGTTTTCGATATTATTAATAATAAAGATCCTAAGTATTTATATGATAAGTTAACATGGAAATCTGGACAGCCTCACTTGGACCGCACTTGTACTTCACAGCTCTTAACACAGCCGCATAGCTCAGTTTTCGCTATGCTGCGACCAAGTGTCGGGACAATATCCCGCCGCTAATAAGGAACATGAATAAATTTCACACACTTTGCAAACAAATATTATATAAAGTCGTACCTAATCTAAAAAGAAGTGATTATATTTCTACATTTCGATTTAATTTAATTAAAATTTATACATTTAAAATATTATATTACTATTCTCGATTGAAGCATGTTGGGGAGAGTAAGAATGTTCTGTGTTGTCTTACAAGTAGTAATAATAAAGCAGTGTACTGACGAGGAAAGTGATGAGGTAATCGAGCACATCCTGGGTGAGCATCTGAGAGCAGTTGTTTCCAGCGAACTTGGAGGCGATGCACCCAAGCACGACGAGCAAGTTGCGCTCGTGAAGCTCGTTCTCTTCGTTGGCGTACGCCTCGAAGCATAACTGCTTATGCTTGGTGGTTAATGCGAATATATGAGCCAAAGGAGCCGGTTGTTTCATAACGAAAAAAAAATGAACAACCGGCTCCTTTCGCTCATATACTGCAAATCGCGGACACTGAAGTCTGAACTCTGATATATATATATATATATATATATACTTTAACTAGACAACATCCATACAAAGGTGTTCAGGTCCCTAACTAGGCAAAGCCTCTCCTTTGGTAACATTATCACTGATAACTTATACTTATTTACATAATAAACACTCAGACACAGGTCAAACAGACATGTTCACGCACACAAATGTTGCTCCTTGCGCGGACGTGCCCTCCGAGCCAGACTCAACACATCCAGCCCTGCGATGCATTTCTTGTTCACATAGACAAGAACCCATTACCTGGAACAACAGGATACAAGATATTCAATAAAACCGACATCGAAGTGTTTAGACCACCGAGGTACGACCAGTATACGACTAGCATACATTCTAAAGGTATGAACAATAACAACCACTGACGTCAGTCAAGTGTTGGTCGCCCACTATTTCATTATCGCAACGGTAGCTACGAGTAAATAACAATTTAAACCTGTCCCTGGATCTCATTTACGTAGGATTCCCTAAAATACACATTATAGTAACTTAACATACTCTACAAAGCTAGGTGCTTTAAGTACAGAATATTGAGAAATGACGTCATTCATAGCTCCAGAGCTACGATTGACGTCATTGCTCAATATTGTGGTATCCACAACACTGCGATAACTGCAAAGGTTGCTGAACTAAGATTCATAACGCGACCCTGGTTCTAATTTAAGAGCCCTGTAACGTTTGGACGCTGCTCAAGTTTAGGTATTTTACGCTCCGAGAATGTCGGCGAGCTACGCAACCGATACCTTCATTCAGAGCTTCCTACCCGCTCGCACCAGAGAACTGCGGGCGTGACTACTAAAACCATCTTGATCCATAGTGTATTATATTTTACAGGCCGAGCGAGTTTTTTTTAATATTGATTTCTTTTGTTAGAAAGGGCTAAATGAAATTATTGTACTGCAAAAAATAAATACGACATCGGTATTGTAGTTTTAACAAAACACATGTATACTTATTTTTATATGTCTTTTACTTTTCTTACCTTCCTTCCTATAAACAGGTTTCCTAAGGATAAGGGGTTAAGAAGTTAGGGGTGAGGGGACAGCGGGGAGAGGTTGTGAGCTGAGGGCCTCGGTGCAAGCAATATGGGGGAAAATAAGACTACTTTTAAAATCAAAAAGTTAAAACCGAGTAACCAAGTGGTAGGCAATTAAAGTTATTGTGATCAACTTACTCGACTGATTTCGTAAAATTTATACAGGGTTATCGGTTAGCGGTGTACTAAGCCGAAAGGGGTTACAATACTCATCCTTAGGAACAACTTTCTCTGTGGGATCAACTCTAAATTCTCTAATTAAACTCTGTTCATACATTTTGTCCACGACGGATCAACTTTTTCACTCGCGATTTGAAAAGACCGGGATTATATCTATCGGAAAATAGCGTACTCGGCAGTGAATTCTACAACCTGGCAGTTCGCACAATAAAAGTTGACAGTAAGCGTTTAGTGCGAGTCCGTGGAATTTCCACCATACAGCGGTGGCGTCTTGCAGTATCTCTACTAGTACTAGTACTTGACTTGTACTCGGCGTGTACTCGACGTGTACTCGACTTGTACTAGACTGGTACTCGACTTGTACTCGGCTTGTACTCGACTTTAGTATAATCTACAATATAAAAATAGTTATGAAAAATCAATATGCTTATCTTTTGGATTAAATTTATCAAAAATAAAGAATACTCACAAATATCAAATCCGATAATTCAAGTGTATGACCTTCTAACACGCACACAGTAAAAGCGTCAACATGGTTAGTAAAGTATTCGACAGAAACGAATTTTACAAAGCGCGCGAAAACGACCGACATGGGTCCATCCTCGACGAGCGCTCGAGCGCGACTGAGCGCACGTTGCTAGCGCTAAGAAATATAGGTATAGTACTTTTAAAAAATTAAATAAAAAATAGATTAGCATTTAAAAAAAAAGATATGTATGTTTGCGAGTTCAGCAAAAACCAAATAATGGTTACGTAAAAAAGGAAGAAGAACTTCGGAGATTAAAGGGCCATGTTTCAAAGCCGTTATTGGTTGAAAATTAAATTAAGAAAATATTTTTATATCAGTTATTGCATATCAAAAAGCCCATGATATCTGTAGAGAAATTTTTTTTTTTGGGAGACTGCATTCAACAGAATCTGCAAAATAGAGCACGTAAATGAGGTCTGCACGAGTTTTTGCTTAACCATGTACCGGTTTTTTTTTTGTTTTTATAAATAAGTAAAAAAATTAAAATACACTTAATGATTATTCAAGAAGCGAAAACAAACTACTTTTATTAAGTTATTGCAAATAAAAGAAACTATGGCTAAGTATACAATTTGAACGCGGAAAACTACGCAATACGCGGTATTGTAATACCCCTCTTAAATGTAACAAGGGCCGTGATTCTCTAACGACCAAGAGATTCTCTGCTGGAAACGTGTGACGTCATGACATGCTTGTGACGCTAACACATCTTATCGACCGCGCCATGACGTGCATAGAGGAACTAATGACGCGGATCCACAATATTGTAAATGTATGCGACAAGACAGATTGTCTATGTCTTTGTTTTATTTTTATCGATATCACGGTTACGTTCATAAATCTTACTTCCGGTTTTTTGAGAATTATGATTATATTGATAAGAATCAATCTGAAGTGAATTTATTATCTCTAAACGAGTGAAACAACATTGAGTATATTTACCTACTCGTACGCCACTGTGGAGTATTAAAACGAAAATAAATGTTTAACTTTCTTGTAAGGAAATGAAACTTTTTGACAAAAAAAAAGTAGGAAGATAAAGGCGAGCATAAGTTCATAAGTACTGAAAGTCGGTTTTTCGGGATTGCGCAGATCCATTTTCTACATTCAGAGTTATTTACAATTGATACCTTATATTTGTTATCTTACGGAGATGTAGGTACATAGAGCATGTGAAAAGGAACCAGCTGGCGCTTGGTAGCTGTGAGGCTCTTTCATTAGATACTCACATCGAGGGAGTTTTACAAATAGACAAATCGAGGGTTAAAATAAAACTTAAGTAAGAGTTACTGAGTGATCTTTAAACACAAATGTTGACCCTACACTTATATTCATACTGTTAAGATCCTACAGCATGGTATAAACTTGAACCATATCAAGCTTCATTTGAATCCACCCAGTAGGTACGACAAGAATAATAGCAGGCAGCTACATACTCGTAGCAATCTATTAATAGACGGCGTCCCACGCAAGCATGAGTGTGATGCCCTGAGGCGGGCATTGCCCTGAGACTGAACGTCGTAGATGCACATACCTTCAGGTTCACCTTCACAGAGGTTGAGCGACCAGCATCTTTGCACATGCGCGCTAACAAAATTGCGTACTCTAGTAGGTAAGCAATGTTGCTAGGCAACAGAAACTTTTTCCGGGCACTGCGAAACAACCGAAGCTATTCTTCAATTGAAACGTCTTAAAAAGAGCGGGGAATATATATTATATAAATAAACAAATAATTTATTTTAACGGAAAAAATTGTCAGCTACAGATATTGTCGGATATTAGCTTTTTTATGTATTATTTGTGCCAATGACGACTCGTTGAGATTTAATAATTTCACTTACAAACACTGACACTATACTAAATTATTTAAGTAAAATTTAAACATATTTTACGTAGATGCAGTTTGTTCGAGAACATTGTTGACTCGCGACGTAATGACGATGTAACAAGTACGTCTATGTGTGTGTGTGTGTGTGTGTGTGGCATCGAAGCTTTATCTTTTTACATGTGAGAAGTGAATTAGTTGAGAGTGTTCTTAGTTAATTTTTATAAGAATCAATCCAATATAGCGGACGCCACCATTGCATCTCGAATGTCTCTAGTTTCTTTGTGTTCTGTGTGGGATTCTACATTTCTACATCATAGAGCAACACAGAGAATTATATAACATCGCACTATTTGTTGCCCTCAACCGAGACTCGGAGCTCTAACACAATTTGCACATTTTGAAAAAGAGTACAATTATTGTGTTGTGTTTCGTCTATTTAAATTTCATTCTGAATAATAATTTTCTATTAAATGTTTGACAGCTGTAAGATTTCTGGAACATTCTATTTGTTTTTTTTTACCATGCATCTGTTAGTTTCAGCTGTCTCTAGTACTCGTAGTATCATTTATTTTAATTTCTCAACCATACAACTTTAAAATTAGTTGAGAAAAATATTGCAGAAAACTCAAAAATATTATCGAATACTAGAATACAAATACGCACCTTGTTTTATCCGAGTGTATGCATGTTGCACGCAACGCACACAGCATCACATTGGAGCATTCTAGACGAGTGTATGCATGTTGCACGCAACGCACACAGCATCACATTGGAGCATTCTAGACGAGTGCAAAATGAATACTCGGCTGCACTCAATAAACATCTACAGAATAGTTTTTACATGCAAGATGGCTTATCTCCCAACTGTCATCAGCTTAATATATTTCACACAAGATCACAAACAACAGTAAAAGAAGAACAATCTTGAAGAATGACGTCTCAAATGTATGGATCTATAAATAGAAACAAAGAACAACCTGTAGCTTTGAAAAATCAAAATTACCTGAAAATACGAGCATAGTCGAAGAAAGCCAGCCAGCACACTGCAGAGCTGTTAACGAGTCTTGCTCTGCAACCGGGCACTTCCTACAGTAGATAAGTTATTTAGATATTATCAAGGAATATTAGAGACAACTCTAAGCGACCGATCCAGTGGAGCGAATGGCGCCAGTGGAAGGAGTGAGCTATCTGTAAACGCCTGCCCTGATCCCTGACCCGTCTGCGCATGCGAGTCGACACGTTCCCGAACGTGGGCGTCTCACTTGCACAGAACAGAGCGCAGTATTGATTTATTATTTATATTTAGACCGGCCATATAGCGGACGACTTATGAATACATCCTACCTTGCGTGCTTACAAGCTCATCCCCGCTCACACATGCAAATTAACAATTTGCAACCTTGTAAATCTTTTGTAACGATACAGATTTACAGTAAACAAAATTTCTCACGATTGTTCCATATTTTCAATTAATATACACCGATACTTCGTCTTAATTTTGTTTTGCCTCAAGTTTGTTGATAAAAATCATAGACAACACCAGGGGCGACACTGACGTATATATTCAATTTTTTTTGGATCGTATAAACGCCCTCTGTTACCTTGCCCTAAAGGTGTCACATAGATGGCGTTATTTTTAATAACGTACTATTTCTATATGTCAATGTTATATCTTGAAATGAAAATCAGCCCGAAGATATTATTTTGTGAAAATACTAAGTATTGATGTGTTTTATAATACAAATTTATGTGTTTTATAGATAAAACGATTGTTTTCGATTTTTGTGTCAGTCTGTCAATAGAATTTTGATTGATGTAATATATTACGAATGTGAAGACGAAATCAATATTGTGTTGTTTGTTTTTAAAAGCCTCTAGTGTTAGTGACACTAATAACACGCCTATCTGTTCATTTTATTGCCTAAACAGTGTAATAGTAAAGTGCAGTTGAAGTAGGCCCAGCCTGCAAAACTGCACTTCGCTATTATACAGTATAAACAAATATCATTTTAATGAATACTTTATATACATATCTATATGTATATAGGTAGATGGAAAGTGCACACATATGAATTAGTGATACACACACATATTATAAAGAGCATTTAGTTTTGGGGCAGACCACCAGGCCGCGTCAGACTGACAAAAGCGACCTCTGTGGCCTCTCTATTTCATAGTATACAGTACTCCTCTATGGACAACACTGATTAGTTGATAATAATGATTGAGATTCGTAGGGATGCGTTTCATGCCTCAGGGTGGTTACAGGTGGGTACAGTATTTACACTTACAGCAACTCAACCTCACACTTCAAGCGAAAATAGCCGTTATTGCTATATATATTGCTATAGCCTTGTATTATCAACTATCAGATAAACGTCAGTTGTTACCGAGCGACATTATCACAGTTTGTTCACTAGAGCTAATTTTCATCAGATTCACAAAATAAATATAACATTAGTACAAATAAATATATACACCTGTAAGACCTTTATCGACGACGTCTCGTTTGGGAATGAATGCCAGACTGAACGTTCGAACAAGAGTGACGTTTCTACCCGAGTGAAGTTTGTCAAGAACGAAAGTTGTCAGTGTCAACAACGAATAAGACACTGACAACCACGAACGATAAATACTTAAAGAAATGTACACAAGACTTAATATTTATTTACCAATACGTAAGTGCATACCACAAACTTATAAGAAGATACTACTTATCAGACGACTCACCATTACACATTCTTTTTACTTGTTAAGATTATCTATGGTAGAGACGCAATTGAACCCCCGCGCCCCGCACCTCCGTGCTTTCTATACATACCTACGTACATATAGACGTATACTTTGTTTAATGGGTAATAAATTATAATTAATGGGTATAAGTAGTAAATAAAACAACTATGTTTAAAATCACTTATTATTTTAATTTCTTTTTGTATTTTTACAAAGCTTTCTGCTGCATAAATGGTAATTTGGAACACATTTCCAGCCGAATAATGTCAGTGCCCCTTGGGACTTTATTTATTATGTTGCACCAATTATTTTCATTACGTATTCTCAACGACAAGGCGGAGGAACAGGGCTCAACTCGACGCACTTATGGAGCAAAGAAGCCTTCAAATTTCTAATTCACTGCCAAAAATAACACTTAACACAACCTCCGCGACGTTGTAACGTGAATTTGACAACGAACGATAGACAAGACAAGCAAAATGGCAGCCAGCCGGAACGAACGGCTTTTATCAGGGGGAGAAGTATAGCGCAAGAGGGGCGAGGTTCATCTGAGGAGCGTCGCAAAATCTTTCACTCATTCTCGTTCTATGCCGAGTTTTTTTTGTATGACAGTGAATCAGGTGTTGTCCATATAACAATTACTGTATAAGGCGTGCGTGTGTAGCACAATCTACTAAGAGTGGATAACTTGATGATAGCTCAATATTTAAAAAAATAGGATTTTACGGCTACTGAAATACGTTGAATTAAAATGAAAAAGTAAGCAAGTCTTTTAAGCAATATTTATTACTAATACGATAAGTAAGATACTTATAAATATATAATAAAATCTCTTCAGGTTGTATTGGTAATCTATGAATTTGTAGTTTTGTTATTTAGGTACCTACTAAGTAGGTCCTTGTTACCCCCAAATGGGGCTCGTAGGTGGGCGCTTATTGGTCACCTACGAGCTCATGTACCGTAGCTAGAAAAGCCCTAGGGCGGTAAGTAATAAAAGAAAACTTCACTCTTTCAAAAAGTTCGCATACATCTAACCATCATACTGGCAATATTCAGCCTTGTCTTCGTATGCGTATAATAGTCATCAAGCGAAGCTCAATGCCGTTCTTTTTTTTAATTATTTAAAAAAAAGATGAAAAAAGGCGGGAATAGAAAACTTTTACTTTAAATATTGTTTGTTTTTGGGTGTTTTTTTTATAATAATATCCTAATTAGGATAAAAAGCTGAGTTCTGCAAGTGATGAAGATATAAGCTGCACTCCCGATTCGATGAAAATGGATGTGGAAAATGGTCTAAAGAGAGATATTTGAAAACTTACGACGAGTTCATGAAGTGGCGAAAAGAAAAACGAGTAAAGTCTTTATCTGAGACTGTATTCTTAACATACTTTAGTGAGCTATCAAGAAAGCTGCAGCCATCTAGTTTGTGGTGCATTTATTCAATGTTAAAAGCAACTATGAGTAATAAACACGACATCAATATCAAGAACTTTTCAAAATTATCATCTTTCCTAAAAAGACAATCAGCTGGGCACAAAAGCAAAAAATCAAAGGGTTTTACAGCGCAAGACGTGAAAACGTTCATAAATGAAGCCCCTGATGACGTATATTTAGCTGTTAAGGTACGTAAAATAACAAATCACATAATGATAATACTTCATCATTTATCTTTTAAATTCCTACTATCCTATAAAACATACTTATTTTTATATTTCGCTTGTTTTAGGAGGTTCTTATGTTCGGTATAAGTGGCGCATGCCGAGGTATTGAATTGACAAATATAACAGTAGAGAACATACGAGTAGAACAACAGGGTCAGTAGTTAGTAATTAAACTACCGAATACGAATAAAAATCAGGTATGTTTTATTCGTACGAATTATTTTGATTAGTAACTAACAAACCTAAGCGGCGCTCATACTGCTGGAGATCACTATTCATTATAATTATGAATAATCAATAATACTCGTTTTCCAACTTCTTAACTTTTGGATAATTAGAGATCACTTTTTTAGAGATACTTATTTTAATAATCATTCAACGGATTTACATATAAACTTAACAATATAACAATCAATCATCTGAAGTTGTTTTATTGTACAT
Source organism: Ligdia adustata (assembly GCA_947049295.1). Classification (NCBI taxonomy): domain Eukaryota; kingdom Metazoa; phylum Arthropoda; class Insecta; order Lepidoptera; family Geometridae; genus Ligdia; species Ligdia adustata. Next base: position 12,131,071 of record OX346234.1, read on the forward strand.
CAGTATTTATACCAAAATACTGATGTACAATAAATTACCTAATAGTGTAATCAACTCAGTACAAACTCAGATAATAGTTGGAATGTTCAATTATTAAATTGTGATATGTTTTATTGTTTTTTTTTTTTTATAATTTGTAAGTTTTTTCAGTTTTGTGTGTCTTATATTATGTGTGAATTTTTTTTTAATGACATTAATAATTTGTAAATGTATGGACTAAACTTGTCTGAAATAAATATATTTGAATTGAATTTGAATTGAATTGAATTGAAAACATAGTCTCCGATTATGTTGGAGGTAGTCAGAAGCAGGGAGGGGGTTTTAGTCGGTAGGGCACTACGCAGAGTCCGACATTACCCTCTTTAGGGTATCCGTAAAAAGGATTTCCTCCTCCCTGGATAAAAAAAACATCCAGGAGTTAGAAGGAAAAAACAAAAAAGTGAACCTCTTCTGGATTAAGGCCCACGCGAGGTTGGAGGGTAACGAGAGAGCGGACGAACTCGCGAAAAGTGCTGCACTGACACTCAAGGTCAAAGCAAAAGACGAAAGCTGCCCTGTTTCATTCGCCAAGAGAGCCATCCGCAGTGACTCCCTTGTCGAATGGAACACAAGATACCGGACTGCAACCCAAGGTTCCGTCACCAGAACTTTCTTTCCCGACGCAGTAAGGGCGTACCATCTCATCAAAAATTTGTATCTGGACCACATCATGGTACAACTGTTCACGGGGCATGGCGGGTTCTCCGCTTATCTGCACCGTTTCAAATGCAAGGAGAGCCCGGCATGCATCTGCGACCCCGATGTCGAGGACAGCGCCCTGCACGTCGTCACAGAGTGTCCGGTCTTCGGTAGGTTAAGATTTGATATTGAAATTATATATGAATGTTAATTTGGAAAACTTAGGTATTATATTAGAAAATAAGGACATTAGACATAAGTTTATAGAATACTGTAAAACTGTAATAAATAAAGTAATAATAAGGAATAGCACGCAAACCAATGGCGCACTACTAAACAATTGAGTTTGTCATAGTTAGTGCCCAATTATGTACTAAAAGTTGTATATTCTTAATATATATAAATCTCGTGTCACAATGTTGGTCCTCAATGGACTCCTAAACCACTTAACCGATTATAATAAAATTCGCACACCATGTGCAGTTCGATCCAACTTGAGAGATAGGATAGTTTAAATCTCAAATTATAGTCGCAATTTTAATTTATTGCTAATTATTATAATATCCACGGTCTTATTTCTAATGCATGTTATTTAATTACTAAGTGCAAGTCACAAATTATTTTGACCCATATAAGGTCACGTTAACATTAAAGAGTCCCCATGCCCAAACGTACCCATCAGGCTAGCAGCGTTCCCCCTCTGAATGGCCAACGAGATGTGTTGGGCTAAAAATTGAACGGAACGGGGATCGCGCCCACAGTTCCGCAAAAATATTTGTCTGTTATTATTTGACAGTCACAATTATCTGTTAACTCCAAATGATTCTAACAGATGTCGATACCTTTCGACTGGGTTGAGTAAGTAATCAATAGATGGCGCTGCTATGGTAAATCTACGAACGTGTCATATAAGCTACATTTTAACAGCATAATTACCACGTGTTGTTGACGCTATAAAATAGCCACAGCAACGCATGGCCGGGTCAGCTAGTATATATTATAAACGTAATTGTCATAGATGATAAGAAAATTAAACGATGTGTATGTCCAAAATTATTAACCCAAAAACATACAAAAATGCATGTAATTAAAAATAAGATTAGAGACTAGGAAATAGGTTGGACAAACAACAAAGTAAGAAAAATGATGAATGAAAGAAAGAACCAGTATGCAGAATGAAAGTGCGAGAGGAATAAAAGATAGAACTGGAGTGAATGGGAAGTGCAGATCAGGGGTCCGATTACGTCGGAAGTAGGACGCAAAAAAAAAAACCTAACCTAACTTTAAATGCAAAGAAAACTAAGTATATGATTCTTGGCTCGCAACATCAAACGCAAAAAATTGCTCAGGCCAACCCGGCGCTTACCATAGGTAGTGAGTTAATCGAGCGGGTTTCCGTAGCTCGGAACCTCAATCTTATTGTACTCGTGTAATTCTTAAAGATTCTTATTCTCTCCAAATATTATGTTGATGATTTTTATTCGTATTCGGTAGTTTAATTATTAGGTTAGGTTAGGTTAGGTTAGGTTCCCCCCCCCCCGTCCCCCCCGTGGGTGCCCGCATTGTCGAGGCGGGGGGGCTCAGTAGCCGTGGCCTCGTCACCCACGGTGAAGCTAAGAGGTACCCGAGCGGGGCCGCTCCACAAGGCTTTGCCCTCGAGCCTATGTCGGAGCGGCAACAGGAGGTAGGTTGCGGTGTTTTATGGGGACACCGCAACTGAGGCGGGCTGCAATGTCGTAAGACGGCGCAGCCGAAAATGGGGCGGGAGAGGAGTGCCGGTATTGAGGTGCGCCGCTCTCCCTACCTTCCGCGGCCGCAGCGGGGTCACCGGCGCATGACGGTGACGTGGTGGGGCCGCAGTATTGGAGATTTGCTGCGGCCGAAGTGGCAGGCGGCGGGGCCACTAATGACCCGTCGTAATGGTGGGCCTTCTGCGCGCGCCCCAGAGCTTTTATCTGGAGCGAGCGCTGAAGGCGGTCCGGAGGCAAGTCTGCCCGGACGTGTGGAGCCCTCGCCTATACCTCTCCTTTGAGAGGATTGGTTGTAGGGCTGAAAGGTGGTGAATAGCGGGAGACAGGCGCGGGGGCGCCCTCTCCCGCATTGCACATATTCACCACCCCGTCGGGCGGGAACGGCCGAGCACTCACGGTCGTTCCCGGGCCCCTCCCTGCAAAGAGGGGCGTGCGGGCCCCGCTGTAAAGCGGGCGGTCGTCGGCGGGGGGCTGGATGTAAAGGCTCTGCCGGATTCCCAGTCCTCCTCCATGTAGACGATGCGGGAGTGCCGCTGGGTTGTTTAGTGGGTATACCGGGAGCGGCCCGGGAGTCCCACATACCCCTCCCATCCCCCGATGGGGGGGCATGCGTAACGCATTTTTCCCAGCGTAAAAAAAAAAAAAAAAAAAAAAAATGTCGTAAAACGGCGCAGCCGAGGATGGGGCCGCGGCGGGAGAGGAGTGCCGGTATTGAGGTGCGCCGCTCTCCCTACCTTCCGCGGCCGCAGCGTGGTCACCGGCGCATGATGGTGACGTGGTGGGGCCGCAGTATTGGAGATTTGCTGCGGCCGAAGTGGCATTCGGCGGGGCCACTAATGACCCGTCGTAATGGTGGGCCTTCTGCGCGCGCCCCAGAGCTTTTATCTGGAGCGAGCGCTGAAGGCGGTCCGGAGGCAAGTCTGCCCGGACGTGTGGAGCCCTCGCCTATACCTCTCCTTTGAGAGGATTGGTTGTAGGGCTAGGCGGAGAAGGGGCTGGCGAAGACGACGATTACTGTCTTCCCTCCCCATGGTGGTGACTAGCGGGAGACAGGCGCGGGGGCGCCCTCTCCCGCATTGCACATATTCACCACCCCGTCGGGCGGGAGCGGCCGAGCACTCACGGTCGTTTCTGGGCCCCTCCCTGCAAAAAGGGGCGTGCGGGCCCCGCTGTAAAGCGGGCGGTCGTCGGCGGGGGACTGGATGTAAAGGCTCTGCCGGATTCCCAGTCCTCCTCCATGTAGACGATGCGGGAGTGCCGCTGGGTTGTTTAGTGGGTATACCGGGAGCGGCCCGGGAGTCCCACATACCCCCCCCCATCCCCCGATGGGGGGGCATGCGTAACGCATTTTTCCCAGCGAAAAAAAAAAAAAAAAAAAAAAAGTTTCCCCCCCGTGGGTCAGCACATTGTCGTGGTGGGGGGGCTTAGTAGCCGCACGGTTTGCGGTGAAGCGAAGCGTGACCCGTGGTGGGCCTTCTACGCGCGCCCCAGAGCTTTTATCTGGAGCGAGCGCAGAAGGCGGTCCGGTAGATGGAAGTCCGGAGACGGACTTGGAGTTGAGCTTGCCTTAACCGGCTGGCTTCAGTGGAGACAACCACGAAACAAAAAACCTCAAAATCCCAGGTGTCGACTCATCCGCCTCTGGGTGCCCTGACAGGGTGGCTGGTGGAGTGCATCAGCCCACTAGAGGTCAACCCACGGATACCGCCCGACCTCCGTGGTGTAACAGGGTTACCCGGGTACAGGGGGCACTGCCCGGGTGGACTAAATATTTCCGCCATACTCGTGGGAACAAAAATGTTTCTTTTAAATAAAAATAAAAATAAGTTTGATGTTAAGAGGGGAGCGCAATGCGCTAATGAGGAGGAGTCCGAAGTCGATAACATCTTTTCGATGGAATCGGCCAAGGATTTGTCAGAGTCTGACTCTGACGCGAGTTTGATGACGGTGGCATCTCTGGATACCGAAGAGTCACCGTCTGCAAATCGGCGGAAGCGCCGAAAGAGCATGGAGGAGAATGCCTCGGATAACTCAGGTGAGTCGACCGAGGTGATTCCGCCCCGACGTGGAAGAGGCAGACCGCCTACCACTGGGCAGTATGTTGGCCTAGCGAAAGCCAAAGCCGAATTAAATAAGGCCAAGGAAGAAGAGTTGCGGCTTGAGGCTGAAAGGCAGATGGCCGAAGAGCAGCGCCAAAAGAAGGAAAAAACCCAGGCCTTCTTTATGAAGGGCCCGCAGGCCAAAGGGCGAGACGCTGCCGATATTGAAAGGCTGGTGATGGACTCGGTGGACACCATCAAAAAGGTGGCTACCAGGTCTAAAAACCTGAAGGGCACTTTTGTAGCCGCCCTAAACGACGCTGCGCGAGTCGTGCAAGACTCCTTCCAGGAGCTGCGCGATCGCACGATGCCCGAGGAGGTTAGCCTCTTAATAGAGGCCAACAAGAAGCTCACGGCGGAACTCACAGAAATCCGTCGTGAATTAAGCGAGTTGAGGGCCGCTCGAGCGTGCCCTCCAGCCTCGGTACTAGCTAGTGCTCCGGCTTTGGATCTTGAGGAGGTGAAACGTGCGGTCATGGTGCATGTCGGTACAATGATGGATGCCCGTTTGGAGGTCATCAATGACCGCTTGCTTCCAGAAAAGCGAGTGAGGCCGCCTCTAGCTGCTGATAGGCGAGGTAGTGAGGTAGCACCGTCAGTAGCTAGTACATCCACGGTTGCTGCTGCCTCCCTCCAACCTCTTCCAACTGCTGCAAAAGCCGTTAAGGGTTCTGCATCAAAGAGGGCGGGAAAGAAAAATGGGAAGGCTGCACTGACCGGAACCGTAGATCCGGGTCTTACGCCTGCACAGCGTCCAGCCGCTCCAGTGCAGGAGTCATGGGCTGAGGTTACAAAGCGAAGATCCAGGAAAGGTGCAGGTGTGGCAGGGCCGAGCAGTGCTAGGTCGTCAGCTCCAGTGCGGACACAGGCCTCAAACACGAAAACCCTGCAAAAAGCGAAGTCGAAGGCGCCTAAACTCAAAGCCCCTCGCACTGCAGCCGTGGTAATCACGCTGCAGCAGGGGGCGGCTGAGAGGGGCCTCACTTATGCAGGAGTGCTGTCGGAGGCCAACAACCGCATTAATTTGTCGGATCTTGGAGTGCCGCCCCTAAAGATTAGAACCGCGGCTACTGGGGCTCGAATACTGGAGGTTCCGGGCGAGGACAAAGAGCTGAAAGCCGACATCCTGGCTGAGAAGCTCAGAGAAGTGTTCAGAGCTCAAGGGGAGATACAGGTGTCAAGACCGACCACAACAGCGGATTTACGCGTGAGTGGCTTGGACGACTCTGTAAACTCCACCGAGCTGACAGAGGCTCTTGCAGGCGCTGCGGGGTGTCCGGTATCCTCCATTAAGGTGGGAGAGATACGAAAGGGGGCAGCGGGCATGGGCACTGCATTTGTGAGGTGTCCCGTGACGGCCGCTAAAAAGATTGCTGGTGTCGGGCGGGTAATGGTTGGCTGGGTGGCGGCGCAGGTCCAGATCTTGGACGCCAGACCGCGTCGTTGCTACCGGTGCTTGGCTCTGGGTCATGTTAGGGCTCAGTGCCAATCCGAGGTAGACCGGAGCGATGACTGCCATCGTTGCGGTAAAAAGGGCCACAAAGCCAGTGAATGTTCGGCTGCGCCACACTGCACTCTATGTGCAGTAGCAGGAAGACCAGCCGACCACCTCTCCGGGGGCAAGGCATGCGCCAAGCCCCCGACTAAAACAGGGGCGAGAAAGAAGCAGTCTGCGACTTCAAATAATTCCAAGTCGCAGCCAGCTCGCCCCGTACCGGTGCAGACGGTTGCCATGGAGGAAAGTTAGCATGGCTCTCACTTTCCTCCAGGCAAACATCAACCACTCCGCCCGCGCTCAGGATCTCCTCCTGCAGAGTATGGCGGAGTGGTCAATCCAGGTGGCTGCGGTAGCCGAACCGTATGTGGTCCCATCTCGGTCTGACTGGGTTGGGGACCTTGACGGACTGGTGGCAGTTACCACTCAGTCGCCAGTGCGTACTCCGTCCCTCGTCGTCGTGACTCGAGGCTCGGGGTACGTGGCGGTGAGGGTCGGTGAGACTGTAGTGGTTGCGGTGTATTTTTCACCCAACAGAGCCCTCACCGATTTTGAGGCCTTCCTCGTTGAGGTGGGGACCCTGGTAGGTCAGTGTCGCCCTTGGCCTGTCGTCGTCCTCGGAGACTTCAACGCCAAGTCCACGGCGTGGGGGTCTCCGACGATCAATGCACGGGGTAGGCCATTGGAAGAGTGGTTGGCGGAAGTGGGTCTCTGTATCCTCAACCAGGGGTCAGAAAACACGTGCGTGCGGATGCGGGGCGGGTCAGTGGTCGACCTAACCCTGGCCACTCCGGAACTCGCGCGCCGTGTACATGACTGGGAGGTTCTGGTCAACGAGGAGACGCTATCCGACCATCGTTACATTCGGTTCAGCGTCTCCTCGTCTACAGCGGAGGACTACGGGCGAGAGCCTCTCGTGTCTGGACCACGTTGGGTGATAAAACGTCTGGATGTGGAATTGCTGCAGGAGGCAGCCATTGTTCAGGCATGGAATGTCCCACCCCTGGAGCCCGTCGACATTGACGCAGAAGCGGACGCGCTATGCACGGCAATGACTCACATTTGTGATGCCGCGATGCCGCGCGCGACGATACTGCCGCCCAAGCGCCAGGTCTATTGGTGGTCGGAGGAAATTGCTGAACTCCGCCGCTGTTGTGTAGCGAGGCGTCGCCGCTACCAACGTTACCGGAGGCGAAGGCGTCAGGAAGCCAGTGAGTCGGATGCTCTCTATGCCGCCTATAGAGAAGCGTCCCAAGCTCTCCGTGTTGCCATCACCGAGGCTAAAGCCGATGCGTGGAGGCAGCTGCTGGAGACTCTGGAGCGGGACCCATGGGGGCGCCCCTATTTAATGGCTAGGCGAAAGCTTCGGCCGTGGACGCCTCCAGTCACCAGTACGCTGCAGCCAGCGACACTTCGGCGAGTGGTAGAGGGACTGTTCCCCAGAAGACCGGGAACCGATTTCGTCCCACCCACGGAGATGACAACACGGTATGACAATACCGGACGTGACGAGGAAGAGCGGCCGCCCGATGTATCCGAGGGAGAATTGGGAGCGGCTGTCCTGAGAATGAGGGCCAAGAACACAGCGCCGGGGCCTGACGGCATACCTGGCCGTGCGTGGGCCCTCGCTCAGGACGCTCTGGAACCTAGCCTGAGGGGTCTCTTTAACCGCTGCATGCGGGAGGGGAGATTCCCTCGGCGATGGAAGGTAGGGAGATTGGTGCTCCTTCGAAAGGAGGGGAGACCAGTGGACGAGCCGTCGGGATACCGACCGATTGTGTTGCTTGACGAGGCGGGAAAGCTGTTGGAGCGGGTCGTTGCTGCCCGCCTTGTCAAGCATCTTGAGAGAGTGGGGCCAAATTTGGCCGAATCTCAGTTCGGGTTCCGGAGAGGTCGATCTACGCTAGACGCTATTGCGTGCGTACGAGATCTCTCCGAGGAAGCGTGCTACACTGGTGGGGTGTTGTTGGCGGTCTCGCTGGACATAGCCAACGCATTCAATACCCTGCCGTGGACCACTATATTGGGAGCTTTGAGGTATCATCGCGTGCCCCGGTATCTCGAGCGTCTCGTTAGGGATTATCTCTCCGATAGAGAGGTAGTCTTCCCAACGATGCAGGGCGAGGAACGGAGTCCCATGACTCGCGGTGTTCCGCAGGGGTCAGCTTTAGGGCCACTCCTGTGGAACATCGGCTATGATTGAGTTCTTCGGTGCGCTAACCTTCGTGGCGTCGGCGTAGTGTGTTGCGCCGATGACACGTTGGTTACCGCTAAAGGGCGGACGTTTCGAGAAGCGTCGGTACTGGCAACGGCTGGAGTGGCATCAGTGGTTGCCAGGATTCGGAGGTTGGGTCTGGAGGTGGCGCTTCATAAATCTGAGGCCATTTGTTTTCATGGTCCTCGGCAAGCGCCACCTGCAGGCTCATACATTGTAGTAGGGGGAACTTCTATTTCTGTCGGGTCATCGCTGAAATACCTCGGTGTTGTGCTCGATAGCAGGTGGAAGTTCGGAACACATCTGCAACAGTTGACACCCAAATTAATGGGTACTGCTGCAGCGTTAAGCCGGCTTCTCCCCAACCTGGGCGGGGGAGATGGGACCTGCCGCCACCTTTACATGGCGGTAGTGCGCTCAATGGCGCTATATGGTGCCCCCATATGGGCGGGTTCACTTGACCGTCGCGAATCGGCGCAGCTGATCCGATCGCAGCGCGTGATGGCAAAAAGAGTGTGTAGGGGCTACTGCACACTCTCACATGAGGTGGCATGCGCACTCGCTGGCTCACTGCCGTGGGACCTTGAGGCCTTGTGGGGTCTTGTCCTCGGTCTACTGGCGAAGGGCTCAAGCGAGGGCGAGGAATATGCACCCGGCGCCTCAAGAAGTGGTACGGTGGCGCAGGAGTGCCAGGGAAAGAGCCCTGGAAGAGTGGCGGCAGAGTCTTCTGACGGGTCCCACGCAGAGGGGAGCTGGAGCACACCGTCTCCTTGAGGCAATCCAGCCCGTACTCGTAGAGTGGGTAAAGCGGAAGCACGGGGTGCTAACCTTCCGGTTGACGCAGGTCCTTACGGGGCATGGATGCTTCGGGAGGTACCTGTATCATGTAGCCGGAAGGAAAGAGACTCCAGTGTGCCACCAGTGCGGATGGCCGGAGGACACTGCGCAGCATGCGCTTGAGTCCTGTCCGGCAGAAGCGGAACCGCGACGGTCTTTGGTCGCAGTTGTGGGGGCAGACCTTTCCTTGCCCACCCTCCTTACCAGGATGGTCAGCGACGAGAGGTCGTGGGAGGCGATGGTCTCCTTCTGTGAGATTGTTATCTCCAGAAGGGAAGACGAGGAGCGAGAGCGGGAGCGGAATCCCCTCGCTCATCCGCGCCGGAGAGTGAGGCCAAGGGGGCGTGCTATTCTAGCTCGTACCCCGTCTCCGCTTAGAGTGCCTGGGGTGCCGGATGCGGGGGCGTCCGACACCTCCGATAGTAACGAAGGCGTCTAAGAGAGGTGATGCGCCGAAAATGTTCCCGGCGCATCGCTTGAGTCGTATGGAAGGGGAGACACTTCCCGAGACGGGTCCACCCAGGACGCTAACTGACGGGACTGCGGAGAATGCGCAAGCGGTCCCGCGGTCCCATCGTTGAGTCATGATGCGGGAACATCGTGGGGTTTTAGTCGGTATGGGCGTCTCTGACGTCGAGCCCGACATATCCCTTCCGTCCCCCCTGGCGGTTGGGAATGCGTAAATGCATTTCCCCACGTAAAAAAAAAAAAAAAAAAAAAAAAGGTTAGGTTAGGTTAGGTTAGGTTAGGTTTTTTTTTTTTTTTTTTTTAAGATTTTGGTTTAAGTGTTAGGAGGAGGTTCGATGCTATCGATATACTTCTTGCCTCCCCCTCACGAAGAAGTTAGTTTCCATATTGGTCTTGAATCATCTTCCATACATTGGATTATGATTCAAGCGATGATGTGATTATATTTAGATGTTGATGTTGCTGTGATAGTTTAATTGATGTAGCTGTGTTGAATTTACGACAGTTATTTGCTTGATGGGGTAATTGATTATATTAAGATTGTTGTTTGTTGTTTGATTGTAGACGGTATTGAAAGAATGCAATTGTGATAGTTTAATTGATGTAGCTGTGTTTAGGTTTTAATAATAATTTGCTTGATGGTGTGATTAAGATAAGATTATTATTTGCAGTTTGACTGAAGATAATGAGTTGTTTTGATGATTACATGATAGTTTATTGTGATGTATTTAAGTTGATAAGTTGATTGGTATATAGGGTGAAGTACAATACATTATGATTGTATTATGATGTATTTTTGATTATCATTTGTTTTGTAAGTTGTCAATTATGGTGTGATTGTATTAAGATGTGGATGTTGTTTTGATGATGTGATATAGAACTTATGCAGCTGTGAAGATTATGATGATGCCTGATAATAATGTGTTGTGTGCGTGATTTATTGTGTTGTGAATGTATTGGAGAATTTATTAATGAGGTGGGATTGTAATGTCACCCCAGCGGCAGACCAGACACATGCATACACTCGACCTCACCACGAACTGCTCCCGCTCACCACCACTTGGGGAACGCCGTAATGGCGGACGAGAACAGCAGACAATGTGATCAAATATACCCATATCAAGAACCAACAGTCCACCACTAAGGCACCATCAGCAACTCCTGATTGATGTCGACCCTTATTTAATAGGAACGGAGGCAGATTTATATAATTTATATTCCGATTGATATGGTGCAATTATGATGTATAGATTTGAATATAGTATAGTATATTTTTTGTGATTAAATTGGTGTTGTAGTTGTATTATGATGTGGATGTTGTTGAAATGATGAAATGTTTAGTTAATGTAGTTATATTAGAGATTTGATCAGATTTGATGATGATTCATTTCGTTATTATTAAGTGCAGATTGATTGTTGTGATTTTGAGATGATGTGATTGTGATGTGGTTTAAACGTTTCTGTTGTAGTATGATGTGGTTATATTATAATATTTGGCTGTTATGTAGTTTTGATGATCATATGATGATAGTTGAGGTTTAATGGTGATTAGCTTGTGTGATATATAAGTATTGTGGTTTGGATGTTGAATAGGTAGATTGTTTGTGTGATTTAATTCGTAAGTTGATTGGTGTGGATTCAATACAGTATGATGTAATATATTCAGTTAACATGGAAGTTTTTATAAGGTTTCATGAAGATTAGCTCATGTGATCATGATATGAATAGCAACTGATTATAATATATTGATTGTTTTGTGCAATTTGATTGTCATGATATTGAAAAGATGTAGTTGCAATGTGTTTATTCTTGATACTTTGATAAGAGATTGTGTCATTGTGATATATTAGTTTGATTCAATAGTGGTTTTGGGCCGTGATGCTGTTACAATTTGAAAAGCACTTATAATGAAGTATCAATGGGATGATTAAGTTATGGTTGATATATAAATATACACACTTGTGTATATATATACATATATTCATTTATTTTTTCCTTTTTCATTCCAACTTTTTTTTTTTTATATACCTACATTTTTTATTCCTCATTCTTTTTTTTTTTTTTTTTTTTTTTTTTTTACATATATATACATTTTTCTTTTCTTTTGGTCTTCTATTCATTAATTTGCAGATCGTAGTCTATTCTTGAGCGGACTTCATTTAGTTTTTCAGCCATAAGTGGGCATTTGTTAGATGTGGCGCTATGATCTATCACTGAGTTGATGTTAGTTGTGCAATTATAGCATTTTGTTTTGTTGGTCTCCATTTTATGCGGGCAGTTTTTGTATAGGTGATCTGATGATGCACAGTGTGAGCATATAAGTTTGGCGGCTTTGCACCACTTGCGGGTGTGGCCATATTTCATACAGTTGTAGCATTGCATTAAGGGTATGTGTTCTTCTACGTGTACTTTTTGATAGTCTATGTTAATCCTTTGAATGTCCGTGAAATATTTCCATAGCAGAGGTGTGACTATTAATATGGCGTTATATAGTTCAGGGTTCCTGTTGTTTTTCTTGAATTTCAATACTATGTCCTCATTGTTTTTAATTAGCTTATTGATGTTACTGTTTTGTTTACATATAATTTCTATGAGATGTTCCGACTTGATTTCATTGGAGATTCCTTTAAGGATTACCATTGGTCTTAGTTTTTTGGACTTTTCAGCATTTACGGTGGAGTCTACGTGTTTAGTGTTTTCAATTTCGATTTCGCATTGTTCATTTGCAGAGATTATTGTTTCAAGTTTTTGGGTGTGTCTGTTGTTGGTTTGGTCTTGTTTTGAGTTGTCTGCACATTTGGCGTCGTTGTTTATGATGTTTCCCGGTTCATATGAATCTTTGTCTTGAAGAATTGTTATGATATCATTTAGGCCCTTATTTATGTGATGTTGAATGTTACAAGTTTCGGTTTTACATTCGTGGTTGGTTACAGTTTTTAGTATCTTCATGCAATTTTCCAATATTTCCACTTTTTCTTGTCTGTCGAGTCTTGGATGTTTTGTAATTATATCAACTATTGGCTGCATGTCTTTGGAAACTAAGTTTTTGAACGTGTTTTTATCTGTATTTTCTTTGTCATCAGTGGTGAGGCTAACAGATTCATGTGATGTTTGATCAGATGAGTTGGACGGAGGCGAGTTAAAGCTTGCTTTCTTTAGTTTTTTCCGTTGATCTTTTGATAACTTATTTTTTTGTGTATTGCCTTGAGCGGGTGTGTGAGCTTGCACCATTGTGTGTATTTGAATAATTCACTTACCGGTGAATACTGAATCTGTAAGGTGATGATGGCACGTATCCTATGCGCTTTGTGTTATTCACTGCAATCCGTTTGGGAGAGGGTTATGCAGGTTTGCACTATTCACAAAACTGTTTGCTGTTCGATTATCACTATGTTCACTGTTGATTACACTTTTACGCTTTGGCAAAGGCTTGAAAATGTTGATGATGAGAGACTGATGATGATTTGATGATTATAAGAAGTTGATGATTTTTTGATTGGGTTTGGATGTTATATTGATTCACATTGTTGACATTTTGATATTTGATAATTAAATACAATTATTTTGGCGGAGCACAAGGTTTTGCTTCCGACCGGGTCGGAGGCTGGGTTGAGACTGGTTAGGTTAGGTTAGGTTAGGTTAGGTTAGGTTCCCCCCCGTGGGTGCCCGCATTGTCGAGGCGGGGGGGCTCAGTAGCCGTGGCCTCGTCACCCACGGTGAAGCCAAGAGGTACCCGAGCGGGGCCGCTCCACAGGGCTTTGACCTCCAAGCCTATGTCGGAGCGGCAACAGGAGGTAGGTTGCGGTGTTTTATGGGGACACCGCAACTGAGGCGGGCTGCAATGTCGTAAGACGGCGCAGCCGAGGATGGGGCCGCGGCGGGAGAGGAGTGCCGGTAATGAGGTGCGCCGCTCTCCCTACCTTCCGCGGCCGCAGCGGGGTCACCGGCGCATGACGGTGACGTGGTGGGGCCGCAGTATTGGAGATTTGCTGCGGCCGAAGTGGCAGGCGGCGGGGCCACTAATGACCCGTCGCAGGAGGAGGCCGTGGTGGGCCTTCTGCGCGCGCCCCAGAGCTTTTATCTGGAGCGAGCGCAGAAGGCGGTCCGGAGGCAAGTCTGCCCGGACGTGTGGAGCCCTCGCCTATACCTCTCCTTTGAGAGGATTGGTTGTAGGGCTAGGCGGAGAAGGGGCAGGCGAAGACGACGATTACTGTCTTCCCTCCCCATGGTGGTGAATAGCGGGAGACAGGCGCGGGGGCGCCCTCTCCCGCATTGCACATATTCACCACCCCGTCGGGCGGGAGCGGCCGAGCACTCACGGTCGTTCCCGGGCCCCTCCTTGCAAAGAGGGGCGTGCGGGCCCCGCTGTAAAGCGGGTGGTCGTCGGCGGGGGAGTGGATGTAAAGGCTCTGCCGGATTCCCAGTCCTCCTCCATGTAGACGATGCGGGAGTGCCGCTGGGTTGTTTAGTGGGTATACCGGGAGCGGCCCGGGAGTCCCACATACCCCTCCCATCCCCCGATGGGGGGGCATGCGTAACGCATTTTTCCCAGCGTAAAAAAAAAAAAAAAAAAAAAAAAATGTCGTAAGACGGCGCAGCCGAGGATGGGGCCGCGGCGGGAGAGGAGTGCCGGTATTGAGGTGCGCCGCTCTCCCTACCTTCCGCGGCCGCAGCGCGGGGTCACCGGCGCATGACGGTGACGTGGTGGGGCCGCAGTAGTGGAGATTTACTGCGGCCGAAGTGGCAGGCGGCGGGGCCACTAATGACCCGTCGCAGGAGGAGGCCGTGGTGGGCCTTCTGCGCGCGCCCCAGAGCTTTTATCTGGAGCGAGCGCAGAAGGCGGTCCGGAGGCAAGTCTGCCCGGACGTGTGGAGCCCTCGCCTATACCTCTCCTTTGAGAGGATTGGTTGTAGGGCTGAAGGTGGTGAATAGCGGGAGACAGGCGCGGGGGCGCCCTCTCCCGCATTGCACATATTCACCACCCCGTCGGGCGGGAGCGATCGAGCACTCACGGTCGTTCCCGGGCCCCTCCCTGCAAAGAGGGGCGTGCGGGCCCCGCTGTAAAGCGGGCGGTCGTCGGCGGGGGACTGGATGTAAAGGCTCTGCCGGATTCCCAGTCCTCCTCCATGTAGACGATGCGGGAGTGCCGCTGGGTTGTTTAGTGGGTAAACCGGGAGCGGCCCGGGAGTCCCACATACCCCCCCCATCCCCCGATGGGGGGGCATGCGTAACGCATTTTTCCCAGCGTAAACAAAAAAAAAAAAAAAAAAAAAAAAAAAGGGTTAGGTTAGGTTAGGTTAGGTTAGGTTAGGTTAGGTTAGGTTAGGTTAGGTTAGGTTAGGTTAGGTTAGGTTAGGTTAGGTTAGGTTCCCCCCCGTGGGTCACCACCTTGTCGTGGTGGGGGGGCTCCCCCCCGTGGGTCACCACCTTGTCGTGGTGGGGGGGCTTAGTAGCCGCACTGTTTTCGGTGAAGCGAAGAGTGACCTGAGGTGGGCCTTCTCCGCGCGCCCCAGAGCTTTTATCTGGAGCAAGCGCAGAAGGCAGTCCGGAGGCAAGTCTGCCCGGACGTGTGGAGCCCTCGCCTATATCTCTCTTTTGAGAGGATTGGTGGCAGGGTAGAAGGATGTGCCTGAAGATTCAAATCTGAGGGACGAATCAGGAGGGAGTTGCCGATCGGGCAGTAGATTGCTTTCCGCTGCGACAGTGTGCGCGTGTCTGTTTGATATTCGTGTGCTGTCGCGGCGGAAAGCCACCAAGTCTCAAGGTTCGTGGGTCGCCGAGGGGAGTGTTCGGAGCGGGAGTTCGGAACTGTGCCTTGTTTATGAGTCACAGCTCCGAGCTCGCGAACCGGGCATGGTCGGCGGGAAGCACGGCCGCTAGGCCCACAAAAACCAAAGAAACAATCATGACAGGTGACAATGATATGAAAAGGACTACCCAGGAGGGTCCACGAAGGTGGGAATCCCTCCGTGTCGACATGTCGGCACGCAGCCCCGCGTACTCTGGGGGGGGCACATATCATTTGAAGGCGTATGAGCGGAAGACGGGAGAGAAGGAGGAGAAGAAAATTGTTATGTTGGATTCCGACGACTATTCTTCGGCTGGCAGCATGGAGAGCGTGAGCTCTAAGTCGCTTGAACGCAGGAAGCGTGTCAGGCAGGAAGGGAGGAGTAACGATGGTGAGCGCTCGAGTTCCGGGAGTGGGTCGGATGCTCCTGCTGCTAAAATCGTCGCTGTAAAGGAAAAACGAGGCCGCGGACGTCCGCCCACTACGGGCCAGTACGTAGGCCTTGCTGCGGCAAAGGCTGCACTAGTAGCCGCTCAGAGGGAGGAGATGGAGCTGCGGGCCGAGCAAGAGATTGCTGAGATGGCTCGCAAGCAGCGTCTTACCCGAGCAGCGGTATCTCGACTTTCAGAGTCGTCAGTGGAATCGGAGGAAGATTCTCTAGCCTCTGATTTGAGTAGAAAGATATTTGACTCTCTGGCTACTGTTGATTTGGTGGCCACAAAGTCAAAAAACCTTAAAGGAACGTTCATACGTTCTCTTAAAGACGCGGTAACCTCCATCAAAGAGGCAGTAGAAGACCTCCGCGGAAGATCTTCAACGGATGAGACGAAAAAGCTGCAGGCCGCCAACGCGCGTTTGCAGGAACAGTTGGCAGATCTCCGTAAAGAGAACGTCGAGATGCGTAAAGAAATGATGGAGCTGCACGCGCGCGTTGCGGCAGCAGCCCCAGGTCCTAGTCGCCCTACAACCAATGGTGCAGACCCGAATGGAGATATGAGGCAAGACATCTTGAGGGAAGTTGGTGGGTTGGTAAATGCACGGTTGGAGGCTTTGCAGTCGCGACTCCTGCCTGAAAAACGCATCCGCCCGCCACTTGCCGCTGATCGCAGTGGTGCCAATGTCCCAGAGCTTCAGGCTGGGCCATCTAGCGCATCTGCAATATTGGAAGAAACACAGCCTGGCTCTAAATCCCAGAATAGAAAGAAGGGCCCAGGCAAGAAGGACGGTAGCGTGGCCAAGGGTAGTAAGCCGCAGGCCACTGCAACTAGAAAAGATGTGCCCCAATCGACTCACCTACCCAACGAGAGTTGGGCACAGGTCGTCAAGAAGGGCAAAAGTAAGAAAAAAGGTAAGGAGGCAGCAACGACGCTTTCGCAGGGGTTGCGGTCCCAAGCAATAACTGCGCAGGCACCGCAGGCACGCCGTCCTCCCAATAAGGCGGGCCCTAAACTCCGCGCCCCAAAGTCATCAGCTGTTGTCTTGACAATTCAGCGTGGCGGCGTGGAGAAGGGCCTTTCTTATGCGAAGGCTTTGTTGGCGGCAAAAGCCAAAATCAACCTGGCGTCGCTCGGAATTTCTAACCTAGGGTTTCGCGCTGCAGTTACTGGCGCCCGAATGTTGGAAATTCCGGGTGACATTAGTGGTGAATTGGCGGACTCTCTCGCTGCAAAGCTGATGGAAATCTTTGATGAAGGAGATCTTAAGGTCACTAGGCCAGCGAAATGCGCGGAACTCCGCATCACTGGCCTAGATGACTCAGTCACACCGAAAGAAGTTGCGTTGGCCATTGCTACGGCTGGTCAATGTTCTTCTGACGGAATAAAGGTGGGTGACATTCGTCGCAATGCTGCAGGCTTAGGTACAGCCTTTGTGCGTTGCCCAGTAGCCGCAGCCAAAAAAGTGTCAGATAGCAAACGCCTTCTCATAGGCTGGGTGTCAGTACAGGTCCGTGTGCTGCCACAAAAGCCATTGCGCTGCTTCCGGTGTCTTGAAGTGGGACACGTTCGGGAGCAGTGCAAGGCTGAGACAGACCGAAGCACTTTGTGCTACCGGTGCGGCCTCCCTGGCCACAAGGCGGGAACTTGCTCGGCCGAGCCGCACTGCGCAGTATGTACAGCCGCAGGAAAGCCGGCCGGGCATCGAGTAGGCAGCAAAGCGTGCAGCCCACCTCGAAAGAAGAAGGCCAGGGGCGGTAGGAGGTCAGCTCCATCCGCACAACCGGAGACGGCCCATCAGCCACGCGCAGAAGCGCAGGAGCAGATGGAGGTCGCCACACAACCCTAGCGAGACAACCAGGTTTTGGCAGCGGCTACTAGTGACCGTTGTCCATCCCTGTTGGGAGCTGTGGATGTCGGGTACGGGGGGACCTAATGTTCACTTAGAAAAGTTCCCGAGAATGCGCGATGTGTCTAGTGTTCTGACACATCGCCATTGTGATGGAGGAGTCTAGGACTTCCCGTGCAAGGGGTCTGAAAAGACCACGCGTCGGTTCGTGGAAGGAATACTAACGTAATCCCATGTTCCGACAAATGGCGACTCGATGGAGAACACCCCAGGTTTTTAGTGGGTATGCTGCCATTCTGGCGGTGAGCCCCACATAACCACCACGCTCCCCCGAGCCGGTGGTATCCGTAAACGGATTTTCCTGGGTAAAAAAAAAAAAAAAAAAAAAAAAAAAAAAAGGTTAGGTTAGGTTAGGTTAGGTTAGGTTAGGTTAGGTTAGGTTAGGTTTTTTTTTTTTTTTTTTTTTTTTTTTTTTTTTTTTTTTCTCGTTCCTTTGACGTTTAAAATAATCAAAGTCTTTGTACATTTATTTCTATTTACGGGTGAGGGGTTACAGTCTTATCGTACCCATAGTGGGTCTAGGGGAGCTAGAGCTAAGCACTATTCTAGTTTTTAATACACATTATTTACACATTTCACATTTGTTACATATTTGCCTTTAAATTTTTCATGGTGATTTTACATATTAGCAAAATATATATTCACCATGTATTTCGTAGCTATTTATTTCTCTTATTAACCCTTGTTACAATTTCTGTGCAGTATTTAATAAATTCTATGCGTTTAGCTTCTTCTGACATTAATTTGCTCGCGTTTTCTAGGCTTATATCTATGTCTAAGATTTGCTCAGCTTCGTATCTCTTGAGAGCAAAGGCAGGACACTCAAACAGTATGTGTTCGACCGTCTCATTTTTCTCTGGATCGCATATACAGGTTGGGCTATCCCTACATTTAAACCTATTAAGGTAGTGGGCAAAACCGCCATGTCCCGTAAGGACCTGCGTCATTGGGCCGGTTGGTGTAAATTTGCGGACGACTTTATATGCCTCTGCGGCGTCCGGAAAGAAAATTTTTGTGACTCCAGCCGTTGTCTCCTCACAGTATCTCCTGTTCCACGACCTGATAGTTCCAAGGCGTATTTCTCTCTTGGCGAAGGAAATCGGGAAGCTTTCGTAGTCTGGTCGAGTTTTCATTTTTAGTGCGGCTTCCCTCGCCAGCTGATCTGCTCGTTCGTTCCCCTGAAGGCCTGCGTGTGCTTTGATCCAGAACAGGGAGATTTCCTTGTTTTGGAGTTGGCAGGCCTTCAGGTTTGTCCGAAACTCCTCGGCCAGAGGGTGCAGTGAACTGCTGGTAGAGACTGTTTGGAGTGCCGCCTTGGAGTCACTATATATTCCGAAGGTCTGTTCAGAGCGCTTGGAGACTTCTTGCATCGCCTTGCATATCGCCAATAGTTCAGCCTGATAGACGGTGCAGTACGATGGCAGCTTGAGTTTGAGGGCTTTGATCTCAGTCTCATCATCCCATATGGAGAGAGCTGCTCCGACCTTACCCTCAATCCTGCTACCATCCGTATATATTTTTATCGCCTGGTTGTTGTGAGCGTCAACCTGTTCCTGGTCTATCAGACTTGTAAAACTAAGGCTCATATGCTCTGCTGGGTGTTTCGTTCGGGCGTACGGTGTTAGCCGTTCCACCTCCCCGTCTCCTAGTCCCGGCCAGGGCAGTCCCCTTCTCACCTCATACAGGGCGGCTGCCTCCTGTATCCGGAGGTCGAGTGGAAGTAACCCGGCTAGGACCAGTCCCGAGTTAAGGGAGACGGTACGATACGCCCTTATGATTTTCTGAGCGAAGCCTCTTTGAACCGAGTCAAGCTGTTTTCTGATTCCTAATTTTCTTGCTGCCGGTGCCCAGGCGCTCGCCGCATACATAATGACGGGTTCCACGGCCGCAACGTAGATGGTCCGAATGATTTCCGGGTTCAGACCCCAGCTGACCCTGGCGGCTCTAGACAGCTGCTTATAGATGTTAAGTGCCTTACGACACACGTTCGCAGCGTGACTGTTGAAAGTCATCTTATTATCTATAGTGAGCCCCAGGATCTTCAGCTCATTTGTCATGTCGATATCAAACCCACCCATGCGCAAGCGAGGGGTATCAAATTTCAGTTTGCGGGTGACGAGCATAGCTTTCGTCTTTTGGGGCGCAAATCTGAGCTTGTTCCTGATACCCCACTCTCTCACATATGCAAGGGCTGGCTCTGACTTCCTCTGGACGTCTATGGCCGTGTCACCGTCGAAAACTAGGAAAACATCGTCCGCAAATGCCTGCACTACAATGCCACGTTCTTCAAGGCCTTTGAGCAGTGGGTCTAGGAGGAGATTCCACATAATCGGACCTCCGATTGACCCTTGCACACATCCCTTGCTCGTGTCCTTTATGTGCTCCTCTCCAGCATACCTGACTCTGACCCGTCTGTCCTGCAGGTAGCTGTCAATGAGCCTTCTCACGTTTATGGGGCAATTTTCCTCCGCCAATCTAACTCTAATCGCCGGCCACCATGCGCTATCGAAAGCTCCCTCTATGTCTAATGATACAACAGTGATTAACTTTTTGTCTTCTAGTTTGTTTCGAATATGGTGTATCAGATCATAGAGGGAGTCCTCGGTGCTCTTCTTGGGCATGAAGCCATATTGGCGGGTACTCATTTTTGGCAAGAGATGCCACTTCATCCTTGCTATAGTCATTTTTTCGAGGATTTTCCCCATGACCGGCAGTAAGCCTATAGGCCGGTACGATTTGGGATTGGTGTAGTCCTCTTTGTTGGGTTTTCTCAATACCACAACTATGGCCTCCTTCCAGATAGTCGGGAAGTACGAAAGATCCAGGCACTTGTTGACTATAGCAAGGAAGACTTCCGGGTCACTTTTGATGGCATGGCTACATATATCGGCTGTAAAACCGTCCTTTCCCGGGGCTTTTTTAGGATTAAAGCTTTCCACCGCAGTACGTAGTTCCTGTGTTGTAAATGGTGGATCATGTTGCTCATCATAGATCGTTTCATTTACACGGGTTGCTAGTTCTCTAGTCTGTCGGTGGTCAGCATTATCATGGTCTTCTTTATCCTCCGGGAAAAAGATCTCCGCTAGGACTTTGGCTGATTCTTCCGGGTCGACGTGTCTTCCCTCCCAGACCAAGGGAATGTCCTCCTCTCTCTTTGCAGTTCTTCCAATGACCCTGTAAATCCCCTCCCATACCCCTTCCCTTTCCTGTTTTCCGCAGAAGTCCTTCCAGCTATCAATTTTTGCTCTGTCCATTTCATACAAAAACTTTTCTCTTGCTTGCAGGTACTGCTCCACGACTTGAGGTCTTCGAGCTGTCGCTGCACAACGGATTCTGCGCTTCAGAGTGACGGACTTCCTTTTCAACGCTGCAAGCTCCTCGGACCACCATGGCGGTTGGGTAAGTGTTGCAACCTTCTTCTTTTTGGGGATAGTGTCAGCGCAAGCTTCGGTTATTGTATCTATGTATTTATGTATTAAATTTTCTAATTCTACTTTATTGCTTATTTTATCTATTTCTGTTGAGTTTATAAATTTTTCTATTTTTAATTGGTCCAGTTTCTGACGAAACTGGCTCCAATTAGCCTTTTTTGTATTATAAAGTCTGGTTGTACGACTAACACTTATCCCTTTTGACTTTTTTAAGGCTACGTTGAAACCGATCCCATTATGGTCCGAGTGCGTGAGGTCTTCGAGTACTCTCCAGCCGTCTATCACTCTGAGCATATCAGCCGAGCAAGTTGTCACGTCGACAAAGCTGCTGTAGGACTTTCCGCCCCTGACTGTGTCGAAGGTGGGTTTGTCTCCGTGGTTGAGAACTTGCAGTCCGAATTCGTCAAGGAAATCCAGCATCTCCCTACCCCTATCATCCACTATAGGGCTACCCCACCAGATACTTTTCGCGTTCGCGTCTCCGCCAATGATGAGCTTTGTGGGCCCGAGCTTTTCAACAACTTTGCCTATATGCTCCAAGTATGGCTCTATGGGCAGAGAGTCCTCAAAGTAAAAAGAAACCGCAATGACACACCAGGCACCGGTCCGGATTTTCACAACCACGATGTTCTTAGTTGTGAATTCCGGATATAGTATGACATCCAGGTCTGGATCAAAAACAGCTATTGCCGCTTTAACTGGTCTGTCGCTATGTTCGGTGTTCTGGTATATCCTTGCGCCCCCGTATCCTTTCATCCTCTTTAGTCTGCCTACATATGGCTCCTGGAGCAGTGCAAACGCAGCTTTCCTCTTGTCGGCTTCGATCATTAGCTCATCTGTGGCTTTCTCCATTCTTTGGAGATTGGCTTGAAACGCGCGGTATAGGTGAGGAACATCCGGTTTGGTAGCTGGGTTCTGACTTGTGGTGCCCTTAGCAGTACGCTACGGAGGCTCGTGCTAACGCATCCCACTTTTTGCGTATCGCGCACTCTTGGCTGAAGGCATTGTGTTCCGTGGTGTCGAGTCTCGCTTGCTTGCAGTTACAGCAGGACGGTGGCGCACCAGTGAGCCAGTCCGCACAGCTCGCTTTCATGTGCGGGCCGCCGCAGTGGCTACATTTTTCAATGCTCTCCCTGCATTGGCGACGTCCATGGCCGTATCCGAGACAGAGGGAGCACTGAATCAAGGGCGACTGGTCCTCCACCTTTACTCGTTGGAGGTCTACGTGAACCTCTCCTACCTCTGTCATCAGGTTCCATATCCTAGGGGATACCCTGATGACTATATGGCACACGTGGGGGTTCCTAGCCCTTCTCCTGTATCGGATCTCTATCCTGTTGTCCTGCTCGCCGAGGTCTTTGAAAATATTTCCGTTTTGTTTCCTCAGAGCGCCAAGCACGTCTTCGTCACTATGGAATTGCAAGACGTCTCTGAGGATCAAAAGAGGGTCTTTGTTTCGCATGTCCTCGACGTTGAGGTGCGTTTCTACCTTTTTAAGTCTTTCTTTGACCTTTTGCCTTTCGCCTTCTGTGCGGCATCCTACGATAATCTTGCCGTCTTTTGCCTTCCTCACTCTGTCCACTTTTATGCCACCCTCTTTGGCATTTACCGCCTCTCGGATCCTGCTGAGCACCTCATCTCCTGTCTCTTTGTCATCCCTTGAAGAGACCACTACGGAGTGCAAAGCGGTTCGTTCAAAGGTTTGCTTCCTTGGCTGACCCGCCACTACGCTCGCATATGTGGACCCTTCAAAGAACTGTTCCTGTTTTTCCAAGGCGTCTTTCAGGTTGTCCATCTTAACTATATTTTCTTTTAGCAACCTGCTGTGCTCGTCAAGCTGTTCCCTGAGATAGCTCTCCTCTCGTCCGCTGCTACTACCTTGTACAGGTTCCTGTGCCGTCAGAGCTGGCTTTTCCCCGCTATCCTTCCCAGCCTCAGACTCCCCGACAAGTTCCTTAACCAACTCGTACAATCGGTTTATTGCGCGGATTACGTTCGATTTTATATCGGTCTTCAGGTTCCTCGACAGTTCGAGGTTGGTTTTGGCTTTGCACAGGCACGCTTTTGCCTCCGCAACTCTGTCAGGGAAAGTTTCTGGCTTGGGAGGGCTCCGGGGAGACTCAGTAAGCAGCCTTTTTCCTGTCAATTTGATGCCTTGTTGGGACAGGGTCGCAGATTTCTGCTTTGAAGGTGCTTCCGGGGCAGTCCTCTTCGGCGGGGTTGGGGTAGGGATACACGTGGACCCACTACCATTTCCTGACTCCAATTCTCCTATACTGACCCTGACTTTTGGAGAATGCATTTTTCCTTCTCTGGGCTGTGAGGGTCCTGCCTTCTGGTTAGGTTAGGTTAGGTTAGGTTAGGTTAGGTTAGGTTAGGTTAGGTTAGGTTAGGTTAGGTTAGGTTAGGTTAGGTTAGGTTAGGTTAGGTTAGGTTAGGTTAGGTTAGGTTAGGTTAGGTTAGGTTAGGTTAGGTTAGGTTAGGTTAGGTTAGGTTAGGTTAGGTTAGGTTAGGTTAGGTTTTTTTTTTTTTTTTTTTTTTTTTTTTTTAAATATAAATGCGTTTTTTACCCCTTGCGCGGGTCAAGGGTTCTTGTTTATCTGTTTATTTAATATTTCCAATGTTATAATTTGATTATGTTTTTGAGTTAAGTTGTGGGTTAACAAAATTATAATTTTGATTATTTACTTGTTAATATTTTCGTACAGTAAGTTTCTCTAATTTGTATTTTTAATCTTTATGTAGTAGAAGATTGTTGTATTTATATCATAATGATATACTACACAATCCAGCTTATCTATCTATTTGTTTCTATTTATTGCAATATTCGCTATTTTAATACTATACTCTAAAAATCTATATCTTAATCTATTGTCTTGTATTATTGTGCTGAAGTTTTTAGGTACAATTTTAATTCCTATCTCTTGCTCTACCTCAAGTCTTTTGGAGCCGTTGGCTGGGCATTCTACCAGTAAGTGTATTATTGTCTCTTCTTTGTCAGGCTCACAGATGCACGATGGGTTGCTCTTGCACTTATAGCGGTGCAGGTATTCGGAGAACCCACCGTGCCCCGTCATTACTTGAGTCATAGTACCGGTAGGTCCCAACTCTCTCACGATTTTGAAGGCCAAAACCACATCCGGAAAGAAATGTTTTGTCACTTGCGCCGTGTCACCTGCTTTGTATCTCCGGTTCCATTCGTCAAGCGTCGCCATGCGGATCTGCCGCTTGACGAATGAGATCGGGCACGCGTCGTAGTTTGGCTTGGTTTTGACCTTTAGAGCCGCTTCTTTGGCAACAATGTCCGCTCTCTCATTTCCCTCGAGTCCCGCATGTGCTTTTATCCAAAAGAGTTCCACTCTTTTGTTTTGTTTTTGACACTCTTTCAAGTTATTGCGGATCTTGACTGCGAGGGGATGAAGAGAGCTATAGTTGGTTACGGTCTCCAGCGAAGATCTGGAGTCACTAAATACTCCGAAGCTCGATTTAGAGCTTTTCAGCGCCTCGTCTGTTGCCTCACATATGGCCAGTAACTCCGCCTGGTAAACCGTGCAGTATGACGGCAGCTTTAATTTCCGGCTTTTGGTTTCAGCGGCATTACTCCAAATTGATAATGCCGCACCCACCTTTCCGTCGATTTTGCTGCCGTCCGTAAATATTTGTACTGATTGACCCATGTTACTATCAACGTCATTTTGGTCTACCAGGCTTATGAATTTCAAGTCCATTTGCAACGCCGGATGAGGCACGTCTGTAAACGCTGTCCTTCGCTCGACCTCTCTATCTCCTAGTATCGGCTGTGGTACTCCCCTCTTGGCCTCGTACAGGGCGGCTGCCTCCTGGATTCTGAGGTCGAGGGGGAGCATCCCAGCCAGCACCAGTGCCGAGTTAAGAGAGACCGTGCGGTAAGCCTTACACATTTTCTGTGCAAAGCCCCTCTGGACAGCGTTCAACTGCTTTTGAATACCGAGCCTCTTAGATGCAGAGCCCCAGACGCCCGCAGCATAAGATATCACCGGGACCACCACTGCGGTATATATGACTCGAACAATTTCTGGGTGTAACCCCCAGCTTACTTTGGCTGCTGTGGACAGCTGTTTGTATATGTTGACGGCTTTCCGAAGGACGTTTGATATGTGGCTGTTCCACGTCAGCTTCTCGTCAATCGTCACTCCCAATACTTTAATTTCTTTGGACATTCCAATGTCGATCCCTCCCATGCTCAGGTGCGGGGTGTCGCATTTCAGCTTTCTTGTTATCACCATAGCTTTCGTTTTTTGAGGTGCAAATTTTAGTTTATTAACGATACCCCACTCCTGAACATAGGCAAGTGCGTCATTGGCTTGTCTTTGCACGGCTGATGCGGTGTCGCCGTCAAACACCAAGACCACATCGTCAGCAAAAGCCTGGCAGTAGTCCCCTCTCTTCTCCAAGCCTTTGAGGAGTGAGTCCAAGAGCAGGTTCCAGAGTGTTGGCCCTCCTATGGATCCCTGGACACACCCCTTATTGGTGGCCTTCGAGAACTGCTCCCCTGCGTACCTCACGCTGACTTTGCGGTCCCGGAGATAGCTGTCCACCAGTTTCCTGAGATTAATTGGACACTTTTCCTCAGCCAGTCGTACTTTAATGGCAGGCCACCAAGCGCTGTCAAAGGCTCCCTCTATGTCTAGTGATATCATTACAATAAGTTTTTTCTGGTCTCGTTTAGACCGTATGTAATTCAACAGGTCATAGAGAGAGTCTTCGGTACTTTTTTGGGGCGTAAAGCCGTACTGGCGAGTACTCATCCTTCTGATCAGGTGCCATTGCAGTCTTCGCATCATCATTTTCTCCAACATCTTTCCCATCACTGGAAGGAGGCCAATAGGCCTGTAAGACTTGGGATTTGTGTAGTCTTCCCTTCCAGGTTTCCGCAGGATTACCACTGTGGCCTCCTTCCAAATGGTGGGAAAGTAGTTCATTTCTAGACACTTATTGGCTATGGCTAGAAAGATGTAGGGGTCACGTGAGATAGCGTGTCTACAGATGTCGGCTGTGAGACCATCAGCTCCCGGGGCTTTTTTGGGGTTAAAGCTCTCCACCGATTCCATAAGCTCTTTCAACGTAAACAGCGGATCATGTTGTTCATCATGATTGCTGTTTACTTGGTCAGCAACTGCTCTAATGTTTCGGTGGTTGGCATTGTCCGCGCTCTCCAGGTCTTCAGGATAGAAGGTATCCGCCAACATCCTCACCGACTGCTTTGCGTTTAAGGTTTTATCTCGTTCCACTAAAGGTACGTCCTCTTGCCGCTTTGTTGTTCTTCCTATGACCCTATAAATTCCCTCCCAGAGCCCCTCTCTGTCTTGCTTGCCACAAAACTCTTTCCAACTTTTGACCTGAGCAATTTTAACTTCTTTTTCGTAATTTTCTTTTGCTTTCAGATACTCAACAACAACCTTGTCTCTGCGGACTGACGCTGCACACCGGATTCTACGTTTCCTGGTTGCGACTTCTTTTTGAAGTTTCGTGAGTTCATCCGACCACCAAGGTAAGCTAATTTTGTTTTTAGTGTTAATCTTTGGGATATTTATGTTGCTTGCTTCTGTTACTATATTAACATATGCGTGAATAATATTTTCTAATTCTAATTTGTTGTTTAGATTTTCTATATTCTGTTTATTAATTTTACTTTCTGTAAGCATCTGGTCCAAACTTGTATAAAATTGATCCCAGTTAGCTTTTTTTGTGTTAAAAATTCTTGTAGTTCTTTTGATATGAAATCCTTTTGACTTAATTTTAGTAATTTTGAAAAGTATGGTGTTGTGGTCGGAACTCGTCACACCTTCGTCCAGTCGCCAATCATCTACCAGGGTAAGGAGCCCCGATGTGCAAGCAGTAAGGTCCACGAAACTACTATAGATTTTACCATCTCGTATCGTGAAGAAACTGGGGGTAATGTTGTTGTTGAGTACTTGCAATCCCATTTCCTCTAATGCTCCGTTCATGATTTCGCCTCGGTCATCCTCGAAAGGACTACCCCACCAAGCACTTTTTGCGTTGCTGTCTCCTCCAATAAGGATATCTTGACGAAAATGTTTCGTTATCCCGCTCAGCTGCTCCAAGTATGGCTCTATCGGTTTTGGATTATTGAGAGTGTCAGGCTCGAAATAAAAGGAAACAACAAGGATCTCCCAAGCGCTCGTCCTGACTTTTACCACTACGATGTTAGGCGTAGTGAAATCAGGATACTGAATGACGTCCAGTTCTGGATCAAAGACTGCAATTGCTGCCTTTATTGGTCCGTCACCCGGTTTCGAGCTCTGGAAGATTCTTGCTCCTCCGTAGTCCTTCATTCTCCCTATACCACCGATGTATGGCTCCTGGAGCAGTGCGAAGGCCATCTCCCTTTTGTGTGCCGCAAGCATAATTTCGTTTGTGGCTAGTTCCATCCTTCGTAGATTAGCTTGGGCGATCAGGTATGGCCTCACTTTGGCTGAGCCAGGATTTTCGCCTTGAACCATTTTAGCAATTATAAGCAACTGTGGCTCGGGCTAGTGCCTCCCATTTTCGTCTAGTCGGGCACTCTGAGCTGAAGGCGTTGTGGTCAGTCTTGTCCATCTTTGCATTCGTGCAATTGCAGCAAGACGGGATTGCGCCGGCGATCCAATCTGCACATTTTGCTTTTAGGTGAGGGCCTCCACAGTGGCTGCACTTCTCCAGCGTCTCTTTGCAGAAACGCCGGCCGTGTCCGTATCCGAGGCATAAAGAGCATTGGACAAGTGGCGACTGGTCTGCCACTCGTACTCTTTGTAGGTCTATATGTATTGCCTCGGCTTGGACCATGCGCTGCCACAGGATTGGGGAGACCCTCATAACGATATGATTCGTGTGCGGATTCCTCGTGCGCCTTTTGTACGCAATCTGCACTCTGTCATGCTCAGCCCTAACGTCTTTGAAGATTGACTTATTTTGGGACCTCAGAGATTTCAATATGTCTTCGTCAGTATTGTGCTGAAGAACATCTCTGACGATCACTAGTGGATCTTTGTTTTTAATTTCTTCGACGCTTAGTTCAGGGGCTTTGCTGAGTCGTTCTTTGATGTTTTGCCTTTCTTCTTCCGTCCTGCAACCTATAATTATTTTCCTGTCCTTAGCCTTCCTAATTTTTTCGATGGCCACTCCACCTTCCCTTGCATTTACTGCTTTCCTAATGCGGTTTAGCATTTCGTCACTAGTTTCCGTCTCATCCTTAGCAGTGACGACCACCGAGTGAAGCGCCGTTTGTTCCGGCCTCTGCACTCGGATGGTCGTCGCCGCCACGCTTGCATACGATTGTTTTTCCAAACTAACTTTCAGCTGTTCCATCTTTTCATTATTTTCTTTTATAAGCTCTGCGTGTTTTTCTAAAGTCATAATTAACTCTTCACTATCTTTATATCGTCCTTCCTTGTTTTCTTTTTCCGCTTCTATTGGTGTTTCTATGGCCTTCCGAGTTTTAGCTGAGTCTGTTTCCTTAACCAATTGGTAGAGGCGGTCTATTGCCAAGTGCACTTCCGTCTTTATCTCACGTTTGAGATTACCTGACCGGCTAAGGTTCAGCTTAGCTTTGGTGACGCAGGCCTTTGCCTCCGACACCCGGTCAGCGTATTTTAGACCAACAGGTCTAGGTGGGCTCGCAGTTGCTTCCGCCGACAATCGTCGAGCTGCGGTCGGTTTTGGCTTTATGGGGCCTGTTATTGCGGTATTCTTTGGGGAGATTTGACAGGTTTTGGTCTCGGATTTTCCTGCTTCCCATTCCCCTATACTTTTCCTGACACATAATGTTGGATTTGAAGGTCCACATTCAGCTGTGTCCAGCTCGGCCGATTTTTGTTGGGAGTCCTGCCCACCTGCAATCGACTTGAGAGGTGTTCTTATGCCAAACATGATGACTATAAGTTGTCAAAACTTAATAATAACAGACTAAATATAGTCAATGTATAAAGTAAGGTCAAAAGGCCTAGTCCACACTTGTAAAATTGTGTACTAAGTACTACAGTCCGTCTTATCTCCCAGATGGACGGCGTCAGAGTGTAGTCGTAAATAGAATTTGGCTTCTTTTGGCCGCCCCTGTCACTCAAAATAATAATGGAAAATCCACAATTTTAAAAACGAACCTATAATATTTTGTCGTCGGTCCCGCTGAAGCTTCGTTTACTTGGGTGAAGCGGTGTGGGAGGGTGGGCGGTGTGGGAGGGTGGGCGGGCAAAATTTTTGTCGATTTTCGCGGTTTTTTCTTTGGGAGTCGACGCAGTCGGCCTCCCGCAGTCCAGATATAAAATAAAATCTAATTTCGGTTGGTAAATGAATTTTTAAAAATTCAAAAACCCGAAATCTTCACGAAAATCCGGAAAATTTTGAGTATGCTGATTAATTTGTGATTTTTTGTTACAGGTCCAGAAAGCGCACGCGGAGCCTCGTCTAACGACGTATCACACGGCACAGTCGGATGATGTAAAGTGCAACGCAAAATCACGGGTTAGGTTAGGTTAGGTTAGGTTAGGTTAGGTTAGGTTAGGTTAGGTTAGGTTAGGTTAGGTTAGGTTAGGTTAGGTTAGGTTAGGTTAGGTTAGGTTAGGTTAGGTTAGGTTAGGTTAGGTTAGGTTAGGTTAGGTTAGGTTAGGTTAGGTTAGGTTAGGTTAGGTTAGGTTAGGTTAGGTTAGGTTAGGTTAGGTTAGGTTAGGTTAGGTTAGGTTAGGTTAGGTTAGGTTAGGTTAGGTTAGGTTAGGTTAGGTTAGGTTAGGTTAGGTTAGGTTAGGTTAGGTTAGGTTAGGTTAGGTTAGGTTAGGTTAGGTTAGGTTAGGTTAGGTTAGGTTAGGTTAGGTTAGGTTAGGTTAGGTTAGGTTAGGTTAGGTTAGGTTAGGTTAGGTTAGGTTAGGTTAGGTTAGGTTAGGTTAGGTTAGGTTAGGTTAGGTTAGGTTCTTCGGAAAGTACTTGTGCAAAATAGCCGGAAGAGAACCGACCCCTGCGTGCCATCACTGCGGATGCACGGAAGACACGGCGCAGCATACGTTGGAAGAGTGCAGAGGCTGGAGCAGCGAGCGCCGTGCTCTTGCCGAAGTGGTGGGAAATGATCTCTCTCTCCCAGCATTGATCAAATCAATGCTTCGAGATGAGGGATCATGGGAGGCGGCTGCTTCCTTCTGCGAACAGGTCATGTCCCAGAAGGAAGCGGCAGAGCGCGAGAGGGAGGTCACTAGTGATCTCCCGATGCGCCAACGTAGAAGCGGGCGTCCGAGAAGGATCTTTCACGCCCTTCTCCGACCCCCGTAGTAGGGGCATTGGGTCACAGACTCGGGGGGGTCTGTGTCCTGATACGAGTAGCCCCGAGGTGGCGCGCGCGGTGTTTCCGCGCGTCTCTCTTGGAATGATGGGTGGAGAATCTCCAGCTTCACCCTGACAAGGATGGATCCCAGGGGACCAGCGCTGACGGGGCCGCGGTCGAGTACAAACGTGTGCCCGTAGCCCTGTTAACTAGCGTTGTGAAGAAACACCGTGGGGGTTTTAGTCGGTTGGAGTCCGACACTACCCACTAGCCACCCCCCGGTGGCGGGTGGGCGTCCGTTCCGGATTTCCCCCACGAAAAAAAAAAAAAAAAAAAAAAAAAAAAAAAAGGTTAGGTTAGGTTAGGTTAGGTTAGATTAGGTTAGGTTAGGTTAGGTTAGGTTAGGTTAGGTTAGGTTAGGTTAGGTTAGGTTAGGTTAGGTTAGGTTAGGTTAGGTTAGGTTAGGTTAGGTTAGGTTAGGTTAGGTTAGGTTAGGTTAGGTTAGGTTAGGTTAGGTTAGGTTAGGTTAGGTTAGGTTAGGTTAGGTTAGGTTAGGTTAGGTTAGGTTAGGTTAGGTTAGGTTAGGTTAGGTTAGGTTAGGTTAGGTTAGGTTAGGTTAGGTTAGGTTAGGTTAGGTTAGGTTAGGTTAGGTTAGGTTAGGTTAGGTTAGGTTAGGTTAGGTTAGGTTAGGTTAGGTTAGGTTAGGTTAGGTTAGGTTAGGTTAGGTTAGGTTAGGTTAGGTTAGGTTAGGTTAGGTTAGGTTAGGTTAGGTTAGGTTAGGTTAGGTTAGGTTAGGTTAGGTTAGGTTAGGTTAGGTTAGGTTAGGTTAGGTTAGGTTAGGTTAGGTTAGGTTAGGTTAGGTTAGGTTAGGTTAGGTTAGGTTAGGTTAGGTTAGGTTAGGTTAGGTTAGGTTAGGTTAGGTTTTTTTTTTTTTTTTTTTTTTTTTTTTTATCAGGGAGGAGGAAATCCTTTTTACGGATACCCTAAGAGGGTTATGTCGGACTCTGCGTAGTGCCCTACCGACTAAAACCCCCTCCCTGCTTCTGACTACCTCCAACATAATCGGAGTTTTTATTTACTTAGTGTTTTATTTTATTATCATTTTACTATGTCCTTTATATGTATAATTTTTGATGTTTGAGACTATTTTATTTACTATTAATACTTTTTAATATTGATTCTATTTACTTGTCATATTTTTAGTTTTTTTATATCTATTTATTTCTATTGTTGTTTTAGTATATACTTAAATATACTATTCAACGTTTTATTATGTAGCTATTTATTTCTTTCTATTACTTTTTCTACTAATTTCATACAGTATCCTAAAAACATCCTTCTTTTATCTTTGTCACTCATAAAACCATATATATTTCCAACCTCGATCCTTTCCCCTAGTTCATTTTCAGCTTTTAATTTTTCATAAGCGTATACGGGACATTCTGTTATAATGTGGATCACATTTTCGTCTTTTCCAGATTCGCAAGTGCACGATGGGCTCTCTTTGCATTTAAAACGGTACAAATACTCCGAGAACCCACCGTGCCCCGTCATAATCTGAATAAGCTTTCCAGTCGGCTGCAGCTCCCTTATGATTTTGTACGACGACGTCACGTCCGGAAAAAATAGCTTGGTGACCGTGGCTTTGTCCTCGGATTTATATCTCCGGTTCCATTCATCAATCGTTTCCATACGGATCTGTCGTTTGACGAATGAGACCGGACACAAATCATAGCTCGACCGCGTTTTTAGCTTGATGGCGGCGTCTTTTGCCAGCTGATCTGCTCTCTCGTTGCCTTCCAAACCCGCATGAGCCTTAACCCAAAATAGTTCAACTTTTTTGTTTTGAGCTTCACAATCATCAAGATTGTTGCGAGCTTGGACTGCGAGAGGATGGAGAGAGCAGTTTTGCACTAGAGTTTCCAGCGAAGATCTTGAATCGCTATAGATTCCGAAGGTTCGTTCGGGGCTCTTTAAAATCTCGCTTGTAGCTCTACATATAGCCAGCAATTCCGCCTGGTAAACTGTGCAGTAGGATGACAGTTTCAATCTAAGGCTTCTGGTTTCGGCAACACTGTTCCAAAAGGACAATGACGCCCCAACCCTGCCGTCGATTTTGCTGCCATCCGTGTATATCCTAACTGCTTGTGTGCTGTTGTTAGCTACGTCGTTCTCATTTTCCAGGCATATGAATTGCCGGCTTTTATGCTTTGATGGGTGTGGTGTGTTACCAAACGCGGTTCTCCGCTCGATCTCTCTGTCCGCCAGTGCTGGCTGCGGTAACCCTCTTTTAACCTCATACAGTGCGGCTGCTTCTTGTATTCTAAGGTCGAGGGGTAGTAGTCCGGTCAACACCAGCGCTGAATTGAGAGAGACCGTGCGGTAGGCTCTACACAGTTTTTGCGCAAAACCCCGTTGTACCGCGTTTAGTTGCTTCCGAATTCCCCATTTTTTTGTCGCCGGACCCCAGACGCCTGCTGCGTAGAGAATTATGGGTTCAACAACCGCCACGTAGATGGTCCTTATGATCTCTGGGTGGAGACCCCAGCTTATTCTGGCGGCTCTAGATAGTTGCTTGTACAGATTCAATGCCTTTGTGCATACGTGGCCGGCATGAGTGTTGAAGGTCAGTTTGTCATCTATCCAGAGCCCCAAGACTTTTATTTCTTTAGACAGAGCAATATCGACCCCGCCCATGGTCAGGTGCGGGGTGTCAAACTTAAGTTTTTTCGTGAAAACCATTGCACTGGTTTTATGTGGCGCAAACCTCAACTTATTTTTGACACCCCACTCCCGAACATAGGCGAGGGCGTCATTGGCCTGTCTTTCCACCTCCATTCCAGTATCTCCGTCGAAGACCATTACGACATCATCCGCGAAAGCTTGCCCATAGTATCCTCGGGTTTGTAGTCCTTTAAGAAGCGGGTCGAGGAGGAGATTCCAGAGGATTGGACCGCCAATGGAGCCTTGGACACAGCCCTTTGACGTCTCCTTTATCACTTCCTCGCCCGCATATCTTACTCGTACCCTTCTATTTTCCAAATAGCTGTCAATGACCCTTCTGATATTTATAGGGCACCTCTCCTCTGCCAATCTTAACCTTATGGCTGGCCACCAAGCGCTATCGAAGGCTCCCTCTATGTCTAATGAGACGAGCGTAATAACTTTTTTCTGACTCAGTTTTACTCGAATATAACTGATTAGATCATAAAGGGAGTCCTCGGTGCTTTTTTGGGGCATAAAGCCATATTGACGAGGGCTGAGTTTAGGGATGAGATGCCACTTTATACGAGCAATTACCATCTTCTCCAATATCTTTCCCAACACTGGCAACAAACCGATTGGCCTGTAGGATTTTGGTTCTGAGTAACTTTCTTTGCCCGGTTTACGCAGTATTACCACTGTTGCTTCTTTCCACGGGTTTGGAAAGTGACCCAGTTCCAAACATTTGTTTGCCAGTGCTAGGAAAGCTTCAGAGTCTTGGTTTATTGCTCGTTTACATATATCAGCAGTGAAGCCATCGGATCCTGGCGCTTTTTTGGGGTTGAAGGATTCGACAGCAGACATGAGTTCTTCCAACGTAAATGGTGGATCATGCGATTCATCATGATCTCTTCCGTTTACATGATCGGCGGTATATCGGATGCACTCATGTTCTTCATTGTCTTCATCCTTCTTGTCTTCGGGGTAGAACGTCTCGGCAAGGACTTTTGCGGATTCTATTGGGGTGAGTACCTTACTGTTGACTATTAACGGTTCATCCTCTTGTCTTTTTGCGGTTCTGCTAATTACGCGATATAAGCTCTCCCACACTCCCTCTCTGTCCTGTTTCTCACAAAACACCTTCCAACTGACTATTTGCGCTTTTTTTACCTCCATTTCATATCTTTCTTTTGCATCCAGGTACTCAGCGACAACTTTAAATCTACGGATCGGCGCTGCACATCGAATCCTGCGTTTCCTGGTTGCGACTACTTTTTTGAGTTTCGCGAGCTCATCAGACCACCACGGTAAGTAAAATTTATTTTTTGATTTGATTTTTGGTATGCTTTGTTCACTAATTATGCTCAAGATGTTTATATATATATTTACTACTATTTCCAAATCATTTTTGTCAATAATTTTGTCTATTTCCTTTTTACATATTTTATGATTTTTAAGCTGTTCTTTCAAGCTCTGCAGAAATTGGTCCCATTTTGCTTTTTTGGTATTGTATATCCGCGTGGTTCTGCTTATGCTGATACCTTTAGATTTAGCTAATTTTATTTTAAACAGAATGGTGTTGTGGTCTGAGCTCGTGAAGCCTTCTTCCAGTCGCCAGTCTTCAATCAGGGTAAGCAGTTCCGACGTGCAGGCCGTCACGTCAACAAAGCTACTGTAGACTTTTCCACCCCTGACCGTAAAGAATGTAGGGGTGGCGTTGTCGTTAAGCACCTGTAAGCCCATATCCTCTAGTACTCCTGACATAAGCTCTCCTCTTGGCTCTTCAGAAGGACTTCCCCACCAGACGCTCTTTGCATTTCCGTCTCCTCCAATAAGGATGCTCTGGTGGAAATGTTTTTCTATCCTGCTCAGCTGCTCCAGGTATGGCTCTATTGGTTTCGGGTTTTTCGAGGTATCGGGCTCAAAATAATATGAGACCACGAGAATCTCCCATGCACTTGTTCTTATTTTCACCACTACGATGTTCGAAGTGGTGAAATCTGGGCACTGGATGACGTCCAGGTCAGAATCGAAGACGGCTATTGCCGCTTTGACTGGACCGTCACCAGTTTTTGTGCATTGGAAGATTCTCGTGCCCCCATAGTCCTTCATACGCCCAATTCTGCCAATATACGGCTCCTGGAGCAGTGCAAAGGCCACCCTCCTGTTGTATGCCTCAAGCATCATCTCATTTGTGGCTGCTTCCATCCTTTGAAGATTTGCCTGAGCTACGAGGTATGACCCTGCATTGTCTGAGTCAGGGTTAACGCCTGTGGTGCCTTTAGCAATAGTATGCTACCGTGGCCCTAGCTAAGGCGTCCCACTTTCGCCTTATTGCACACTCCATGCTGAAGGCGTTGTGGTCTGCCTTGTCAAGCTTAGCGTGCGTGCAGTTACAGCATGATGGGGGTTCGCCCGCGAGCCAGTCCGCGCACTTCGTTTTCACGTGCGGGCCTCCACAGTGGCTACATTTTTCAACCGCTTCTTTACAGAAGCGCCGGCCATGCCCATAGCCGAGGCAGAGTGAGCATTGAACGAGTGGAGATTGGTCTGCCACACGTATTCTTTGCAGGTCAATATGCACTGCCTCGGCCTGAACCAGACGTTGCCATAATTTGGGGGAGACCCTTATCACAACGTGACAGGTGTGCGGATTCCTGGTTCGTTTTTTGAAAGCTATTGTAGCCTTGTCATCGGCTTCTGCAAGGTCTTTAAATACCGTTTTGTTCTGGGATCTCAGGGATTTGAGAATATCCTCATCAGTGTTATGCTGAAGAACATCCCTGAGGATAACCAACGGATCTTTATTTTTTATCTCTTCAACATTTAATTCCGGTGCCTTGCTCAGTCTTTCTTTAACATTCTTTCTCTCTTCTTCAGTCCGACATCCTATTATAACTTTTCTGTCCCTAGCTTTCCTTATTTTTTCCACGGCCACTCCTCCCTCTTTTGCGTTAACAGCTTTCCGAATCCGGCTGAGCACTTCCTCTCCGGACTCGGTCTCGTCCTTGGCGGTGACGACCACAGAATGCAGCGCCGTATGTTCCGGACGCTGTACTTTTGTGGTCGTCGCCGTCACTCTTGCATATGACTGTCGCTCTAGGTTGCCTATTAAGGTTTCTATTTTTTGATTACTTTCTCGCAGAAGTTCCGAGTGTTTTTCTATGATCTTTTCAATTTCGATGTTGCTTTGGTCACTTCTCGTTTGTTCCTTCTTTTCTGGTTCCTTATTTTCTTTTAAGCCTTGTGTTTTGGCCGACTCAGCCTCTTTGACGAGTTGAAAGAGACGGTCGATAGCAAGGTGGACCTCTGTCTTAATTTCTCGCTTCAAGTTACCCGATCGGCTCAAATTTAATTTGGCTTTTGTGACACAAGCCTTTGCTTCTGAAACTCGATCCTGATACCTGGGACTTGTTGGGGTTAGGTTAGGTTAGGTTAGGTTAGGTTAGGTTAGGTTAGGTTAGGTTAGGTTAGGTTAGGTTAGGTTAGGTTAGGTTAGGTTAGGTTAGGTTAGGTTAGGTTAGGTTAGGTTAGGTTAGGTTAGGTTAGGTTAGGTTAGGTTAGGTTAGGTTAGGTTAGGTTAGGTTAGGTTAGGTTAGGTTAGGTTAGGTTAGGTTAGGTTAGGTTAGGTTAGGTTAGGTTAGGTTAGGTTAGGTTAGGTTAGGTTAGGTTAGGTTAGGTTAGGTTAGGTTAGGTTAGGTTAGGTTAGGTTAGGTTAGGTTAGGTTAGGTTAGGTTAGGTTAGGTTAGGTTAGGTTAGGTTAGGTTAGGTTAGGTTAGGTTAGGTTAGGTTAGGTTAGGTTAGGTTAGGTTAGGTTAGGTTAGGTTAGGTTAGGTTAGGTTAGGTTAGGTTAGGTTAGGTTAGGTTAGGTTAGGTTAGGTTAGGTTAGGTTAGGTTAGGTTAGGTTAGGTTAGGTTAGGTTAGGTTAGGTTAGGTTAGGTTAGGTTAGGTTAGGTTAGGTTAGGTTAGGTTAGGTTAGGTTAGGTTAGGTTAGGTTAGGTTAGGTTAGGTTAGGTTAGGTTAGGTTAGGTTAGGTTAGGTTAGGTTAGGTTAGGTTAGGTTAGGTTAGGTTAGGTTAGGTTAGGTTAGGTTAGGTTAGGTTAGGTTAGGTTAGGTTAGGTTAGGTTAGGTTAGGTTAGGTTAGGTTAGGTTAGGTTAGGTTAGGTTAGGTTAGGTTAGGTTAGGTTAGGTTAGGTTAGGTTAGGTTAGGTTAGGTTAGGTTAGGTTAGGTTAGGTTAGGTTAGGTTAGGTTAGGTTAGGTTAGGTTAGGTTAGGTTAGGTTAGGTTAGGTTAGGTTAGGTTAGGTTAGGTTAGGTTAGGTTAGGTTAGGTTAGGTTAGGTTAGGTTAGGTTAGGTTAGGTTAGGTTAGGTTAGGTTAGGTTAGGTTAGGTTAGGTTAGGTTAGGTTAGGTTAGGTTAGGTTAGGTTAGGTTAGGTTAGGTTAGGTTAGGTTAGGTTAGGTTAGGTTAGGTTAGGTTAGGTTAGGTTAGGTTAGGTTAGGTTAGGTTAGGTTAGGTTAGGTTAGGTTAGGTTAGGTTAGGTTAGGTTAGGTTAGGTTAGGTTAGGTTAGGTTAGGTTAGGTTAGGTTAGGTTAGGTTAGGTTAGGTTAGGTTAGGTTAGGTTAGGTTAGGTTAGGTTAGGTTAGGTTAGGTTAGGTTAGGTTAGGTTAGGTTAGGTTAGGTTAGGTTAGGTTAGGTTAGGTTAGGTTAGGTTAGGTTAGGTTAGGTTAGGTTAGGTTAGGTTAGGTTAGGTTAGGTTAGGTTAGGTTAGGTTAGGTTAGGTTAGGTTAGGTTAGGTTAGGTTAGGTTAGGTTAGGTTAGGTTAGGTTAGGTTAGGTTAGGTTAGGTTAGGTTAGGTTAGGTTAGGTTAGGTTAGGTTAGGTTAGGTTAGGTTAGGTTAGGTTAGGTTAGGTTAGGTTAGGTTAGGTTAGGTTAGGTTAGGTTAGGTTAGGTTAGGTTAGGTTAGGTTAGGTTAGGTTAGGTTAGGTTAGGTTAGGTTAGGTTAGGTTAGGTTAGGTTAGGTTAGGTTAGGTTAGGTTAGGTTAGGTTAGGTTAGGTTAGGTTAGGTTAGGTTAGGTTAGGTTAGGTTAGGTTAGGTTAGGTTAGGTTAGGTTAGGTTAGGTTAGGTTAGGTTAGGTTAGGTTAGGTTAGGTTAGGTTAGGTTAGGTTAGGTTAGGTTAGGTTAGGTTAGGTTAGGTTAGGTTAGGTTAGGTTAGGTTAGGTTAGGTTAGGTTAGGTTAGGTTAGGTTAGGTTAGGTTAGGTTAGGTTAGGTTAGGTTAGGTTAGGTTAGGTTAGGTTAGGTTAGGTTAGGTTAGGTTAGGTTAGGTTAGGTTAGGTTAGGTTAGGTTAGGTTAGGTTAGGTTAGGTTAGGTTAGGTTAGGTTAGGTTAGGTTAGGTTAGGTTAGGTTAGGTTAGGTTAGGTTAGGTTAGGTTAGGTTAGGTTAGGTTAGGTTAGGTTAGGTTAGGTTAGGTTAGGTTAGGTTAGGTTAGGTTAGGTTAGGTTAGGTTAGGTTAGGTTAGGTTAGGTTAGGTTAGGTTAGGTTAGGTTAGGTTAGGTTAGGTTAGGTTAGGTTAGGTTAGGTTAGGTTAGGTTAGGTTAGGTTAGGTTAGGTTAGGTTAGGTTAGGTTAGGTTAGGTTAGGTTAGGTTAGGTTAGGTTAGGTTAGGTTAGGTTAGGTTAGGTTAGGTTAGGTTAGGTTAGGTTAGGTTAGGTTAGGTTAGGTTAGGTTAGGTTAGGTTAGGTTAGGTTAGGTTAGGTTAGGTTAGGTTAGGTTAGGTTAGGTTAGGTTAGGTTAGGTTAGGTTAGGTTAGGTTAGGTTAGGTTAGGTTAGGTTAGGTTAGGTTAGGTTAGGTTAGGTTAGGTTAGGTTAGGTTAGGTTAGGTTAGGTTAGGTTAGGTTAGGTTAGGTTAGGTTAGGTTAGGTTAGGTTAGGTTAGGTTAGGTTAGGTTAGGTTAGGTTAGGTTAGGTTAGGTTAGGTTAGGTTAGGTTAGGTTAGGTTAGGTTAGGTTAGGTTAGGTTAGGTTAGGTTAGGTTAGGTTAGGTTAGGTTAGGTTAGGTTAGGTTAGGTTAGGTTAGGTTAGGTTAGGTTAGGTTAGGTTAGGTTAGGTTAGGTTAGGTTAGGTTAGGTTAGGTTAGGTTAGGTTAGGTTAGGTTAGGTTAGGTTAGGTTAGGTTAGGTTAGGTTAGGTTAGGTTAGGTTAGGTTAGGTTAGGTTAGGTTAGGTTAGGTTAGGTTAGGTTAGGTTAGGTTAGGTTAGGTTAGGTTAGGTTAGGTTAGGTTAGGTTAGGTTAGGTTAGGTTAGGTTAGGTTAGGTTAGGTTAGGTTAGGTTAGGTTAGGTTAGGTTAGGTTAGGTTAGGTTAGGTTAGGTTAGGTTAGGTTAGGTTAGGTTAGGTTAGGTTAGGTTAGGTTAGGTTAGGTTAGGTTAGGTTAGGTTAGGTTAGGTTAGGTTAGGTTAGGTTAGGTTAGGTTAGGTTAGGTTAGGTTAGGTTAGGTTAGGTTAGGTTAGGTTAGGTTAGGTTAGGTTAGGTTAGGTTAGGTTAGGTTAGGTTAGGTTAGGTTAGGTTAGGTTAGGTTAGGTTAGGTTAGGTTAGGTTAGGTTAGGTTAGGTTAGGTTAGGTTAGGTTAGGTTAGGTTAGGTTAGGTTAGGTTAGGTTAGGTTAGGTTAGGTTAGGTTAGGTTAGGTTAGGTTAGGTTAGGTTAGGTTAGGTTAGGTTAGGTTAGGTTAGGTTAGGTTAGGTTAGGTTAGGTTAGGTTAGGTTAGGTTAGGTTAGGTTAGGTTAGGTTAGGTTAGGTTAGGTTAGGTTAGGTTAGGTTAGGTTAGGTTAGGTTAGGTTAGGTTAGGTTAGGTTAGGTTAGGTTAGGTTAGGTTAGGTTAGGTTAGGTTAGGTTAGGTTAGGTTAGGTTAGGTTAGGTTAGGTTAGGTTAGGTTAGGTTAGGTTAGGTTAGGTTAGGTTAGGTTAGGTTAGGTTAGGTTAGGTTAGGTTAGGTTAGGTTAGGTTAGGTTAGGTTAGGTTAGGTTAGGTTAGGTTAGGTTAGGTTAGGTTAGGTTAGGTTAGGTTAGGTTAGGTTAGGTTAGGTTAGGTTAGGTTAGGTTAGGTTAGGTTAGGTTAGGTTAGGTTAGGTTAGGTTAGGTTAGGTTAGGTTAGGTTAGGTTAGGTTAGGTTAGGTTAGGTTAGGTTAGGTTAGGTTAGGTTAGGTTAGGTTAGGTTAGGTTAGGTTAGGTTAGGTTAGGTTAGGTTAGGTTAGGTTAGGTTAGGTTAGGTTAGGTTAGGTTAGGTTAGGTTAGGTTAGGTTAGGTTAGGTTAGGTTAGGTTAGGTTAGGTTAGGTTAGGTTAGGTTAGGTTAGGTTAGGTTAGGTTAGGTTAGGTTAGGTTAGGTTAGGTTAGGTTAGGTTAGGTTAGGTTAGGTTAGGTTAGGTTAGGTTAGGTTAGGTTAGGTTAGGTTAGGTTAGGTTAGGTTAGGTTAGGTTAGGTTAGGTTAGGTTAGGTTAGGTTAGGTTAGGTTAGGTTAGGTTAGGTTAGGTTAGGTTAGGTTAGGTTAGGTTAGGTTAGGTTAGGTTAGGTTAGGTTAGGTTAGGTTAGGTTAGGTTAGGTTAGGTTAGGTTAGGTTAGGTTAGGTTAGGTTAGGTTAGGTTAGGTTAGGTTAGGTTAGGTTAGGTTAGGTTAGGTTAGGTTAGGTTAGGTTAGGTTAGGTTAGGTTAGGTTAGGTTAGGTTAGGTTAGGTTAGGTTAGGTTAGGTTAGGTTAGGTTAGGTTAGGTTAGGTTAGGTTAGGTTAGGTTAGGTTAGGTTAGGTTAGGTTAGGTTAGGTTAGGTTAGGTTAGGTTAGGTTAGGTTAGGTTAGGTTAGGTTAGGTTAGGTTAGGTTAGGTTAGGTTAGGTTAGGTTAGGTTAGGTTAGGTTAGGTTAGGTTAGGTTAGGTTAGGTTAGGTTAGGTTAGGTTAGGTTAGGTTAGGTTAGGTTAGGTTAGGTTAGGTTAGGTTAGGTTAGGTTAGGTTAGGTTAGGTTAGGTTAGGTTAGGTTAGGTTAGGTTAGGTTAGGTTAGGTTAGGTTAGGTTAGGTTAGGTTAGGTTAGGTTAGGTTAGGTTAGGTTAGGTTAGGTTAGGTTAGGTTAGGTTAGGTTAGGTTAGGTTAGGTTAGGTTAGGTTAGGTTAGGTTAGGTTAGGTTAGGTTAGGTTAGGTTAGGTTAGGTTAGGTTAGGTTAGGTTAGGTTAGGTTAGGTTAGGTTAGGTTAGGTTAGGTTAGGTTAGGTTAGGTTAGGTTAGGTTAGGTTAGGTTAGGTTAGGTTAGGTTAGGTTAGGTTAGGTTAGGTTAGGTTAGGTTAGGTTAGGTTAGGTTAGG
Source organism: Ligdia adustata (assembly GCA_947049295.1). NCBI lineage: Eukaryota > Metazoa > Arthropoda > Insecta > Lepidoptera > Geometridae > Ligdia > Ligdia adustata. The sequence goes on from OX346234.1 coordinate 12,172,500, forward strand.
TTAGGTTAGGTTAGGTTAGGTTAGGTTAGGTTAGGTTAGGTTAGGTTAGGTTAGGTTAGGTTAGGTTAGGTTAGGTTAGGTTAGGTTAGGTTAGGTTAGGTTAGGTTAGGTTAGGTTAGGTTAGGTTAGGTTAGGTTAGGTTAGGTTAGGTTAGGTTAGGTTAGGTTAGGTTAGGTTAGGTTAGGTTAGGTTAGGTTAGGTTAGGTTAGGTTAGGTTAGGTTAGGTTAGGTTAGGTTAGGTTAGGTTAGGTTAGGTTAGGTTAGGTTAGGTTAGGTTAGGTTAGGTTAGGTTAGGTTAGGTTAGGTTAGGTTAGGTTAGGTTAGGTTAGGTTAGGTTAGGTTAGGTTAGGTTAGGTTAGGTTAGGTTAGGTTAGGTTAGGTTAGGTTAGGTTAGGTTAGGTTAGGTTAGGTTAGGTTAGGTTAGGTTAGGTTAGGTTAGGTTAGGTTAGGTTAGGTTAGGTTAGGTTAGGTTAGGTTAGGTTAGGTTAGGTTAGGTTAGGTTAGGTTAGGTTAGGTTAGGTTAGGTTAGGTTAGGTTAGGTTAGGTTAGGTTAGGTTAGGTTAGGTTAGGTTAGGTTAGGTTAGGTTAGGTTAGGTTAGGTTAGGTTAGGTTAGGTTAGGTTAGGTTAGGTTAGGTTAGGTTAGGTTAGGTTAGGTTAGGTTAGGTTAGGTTAGGTTAGGTTAGGTTAGGTTAGGTTAGGTTAGGTTAGGTTAGGTTAGGTTAGGTTAGGTTAGGTTAGAGGTTAGGTTAGGTTAGGT
>OX346235.1:0-2500 GCA_947049295.1 Ligdia adustata
AGAACTCGCGCGGTTGAAACGAGAAGTCACCACCAGGAAGAGAAGAATAAGATGTGCTGCTTCGATTCGAAGGCCGAGGGTAGTTGAGGAATACCTTAAAAAGAAATCAGAATACGAGTCAGCTGCTCAAAACGCAAGGACACAAAGCTGGAAGGATTTTTGTAGTAGGCAGGATAGGGAGGGGATTTGGGAGGGAATATACAGAGTGATCGGTAGAACGAAAAGTAGGGAAGAGGATTTGCCATTGGTGGTCGATGGTGAGGTGTTGGATGCAAAGGGATCAGTGAAAATCTTGGCAGACACCTTTTACCCACAAGATCTCATGGAGCATGACAACGCAGAACACAGCAGAATAAGAATAAAGGCAGATAGTGTTAACGATGGGAGACAAAATGGCAATTGCGACCCACCATTCACCATGGCCGAATTAATTAATGCTGTGGATGCCTTCAACCCGAAAAAGGCCCCTGGAGCGGACGGGTTCACGGCGGATATATGCCGAGAAGCCATTAGACAAGATCCGGAATGGTTCCTGGCTTGTCTAAATAAGTGCTTCGAGCTCGGCCATTTTCCGGACCCATGGAAGGAGGCAATCGTTGTCGTACTCCGAAAACCTGGTAAAGATACCTACACAGCGCCTAAATCATATAGACCCATTGGACTCCTCCCAGTAATGGGAAAGATTTTTGAGAGGATGCTGGTCAGTCGAATTAAGTTTCACGTAATACCACGGATGAGTACTCGCCAGTTCGGCTTCATGCCCCAGAAGAGCACCGAAGACGCCCTCTATACTCTGATGCGATATGTTTGCGATAAGTTAAATAAAAAACGTATCGTAACCATTGTGTCGCTTGATATAGAGGGGGCCTTCGACAGCGCCTGGTGGCCAGCCATCAGAGTCCGACTGGCTGAGGAAGAGTGCCCGATAAACTTAAGAAGGCTGATCGACAGCTATCTCGAAAATCGCAAGGTGAGAGTGCGATACGCAGGAGAGGAGTACGCCAAGCAAACCGGCCAAGGATGCGTGCAAGGATCAGTGGGAGGGCCACTTCTGTGGAACCTGCTTTTGGACCCGCTGCTCAAAGACATTGAGAGAAGAAAGGACTACGTTCAGGCTTTCGCTGATGACGTGGTGCTGGTGTTCGATGGTGAGACTGCACTGGAGATAGAGGCTCGTGCCAATGCCGCTCTCGAACATGTTCGCGCGTGGGGAGTCCAGAACAGGCTCAGGTTTGCGCCTCACAAAACCACAGCAATGGTTGTGACGCGCAAGCTCAAGTTTGACACCCCTCGCCTGAGAATGGGAGGGACGGACATTGGTATATCCGATGAAATCAAACTGCTCGGACTCACTATCGATCACAAATTGACCTTCAACGCCCATATCGCGAATGTTTGCAGAAAAGCGCTCAACTTCTACAAGCAGCTGGCACGCACAGCAAAAATACACTGGGGCCTTCAATCAGAAATCATACGTACAATTTACACAGCAGTCGTAGAGCCTACGATATTGTATGCGGCCAGCGTCTGGGCGCCGGCAGCAAAGAAAATAATGTCACGCAAGGAGCTAGACTCGGTGCAGAGAGGATTTGCACAAAAAATAATAAAAGGATATAAAACCGTATCCCTTAACTCAGCCTTACTTCTAGCCGGATTGCTTCCTCTAGATATTAGAATCCAAGAAGCAGCCCTGCTTTATGAGCTAAAGAAAGGGCACACCCGAAGAGTAATAGGAGACAGGGACATGGAAAAGCCGATTCCTTTCGGAGCAAAACCACATCCAGCTCTACAGAGACAGCTGCAATACACCTGCGTGGCGGATGAGGTGGCGCTCGGTCAGAATCTCACCAGTGGTCTAAATATCTTTACTGACGGGAGCAAAATTGAAGGCAAGGTTGGTGCTGCCATATCCGTTTGGATAGGTGCCGCCGAAACCAGCACCCGTAAGCTGAGACTGGACGAGCGCTGCTCCGTGTATCAGGCTGAACTGCTGGCCCTAGTTGAAGCCACAAAAGAAGCCTTCAGAAGACCTTATTCTGAGTGCAGCATTTTTTGCGACTCTCGCTCCGCCCTCGACACCATAGTCAACATCGAGACTCGCCATCCCCTCGCAGCAGAGGCTAGAAAAAACATCGAAGATTTAGGAAGACAGAATAAAAAAGTAAGTCTTTTTTGGATTAAAGCCCACGTGGGGATGGAGGGTAACGAGAGAGCGGACGAACTCGCGAAGAGTGCTGCACTGACACTTAAGGCCAAAGCTAAATATGACAGCTGTCCCGTTTCATTCGCGAAGAGAGCCATCCGACGTGACTCTCTTGTCGAATGGAATAGGAGATATCAGACTGCAACTCAGGGTTCCGTTACTAGGAAATTCTTTCCTGACGCGATAAGGGCGTACCGTCTCATTACAAAACTTAACCTGGATCACATAATGGTACAATTACTCACTGGACATGGCGGATTCTCCTCGTACCTGCACCGTTTCAGGTGCAAGGAGAGC